>CM074961.1:17572790-17590273 GCA_037577455.1 Pangasius macronema
AGAAGATAGGGATAGGTGGAGAGTGATGATTCGCTGTGGAGACCCCTGAAGGGAAAAGCCGAAAGAAGAAGAAGACTCAGTGTGTGTGATTGTGTGTGACATTAATCAGAAGTATAGCGCTTCCCCTTGACCTGAACAGTGAATAGTCAATGTGTGTGTCGTCTCATACATACAAAGCCTTATAAACAGTATTCAAACCCATAACAAATATTCATTACAAATTATATCTACTCATATTTCACTAGAAGTCTTGCTGTAGATTTTACCGTCTCTGAGATTGAGACACAGCCAGTCGAGCGCCGAGTGCAGGTCGCCTCCGTACAGCACGCTGCTCTTCATGGCCTCCTCGATGTGCTGCGTCTTAAAGCCGAAGTTCTGCAGAGCCGAGTACAGATCCTACACACAAGCAAGCAATAAACACATGGATAGTCCATCACCACACACACACACACACACACACACACACACACACACACACCAGTCTAACTGAACTCTTAGTTCAGATAAGAAACTTGAGTGAAACTAAGATGCTTATACAAGTTGAATAAAAATACAACATTTCATCATTCAAATCAATTATTTAATAATTAGTAATAAATAAGCATTTAATCAATAAGACAAACAAAGAGACAGAGAGAGAGAGAGAGAGAGAGAGAGAGAGAAAGTCTTACAGAGAGACAGACAGACAAAGACAAACAGAGAAAGAGAGATAGAGAGGGAGCTAGAAAGAAAGAGAGAAAGAGATAGAAAGACAGAGATACAGACAGACAGAGAGAGAGAAAGTGTGAGAGAAAAAAAACGCAATGGGGAGAGACAGAGAGAGAGAGAGAGAGAGAGAGAGAGAGAGAGAGAGAGAGAGAGAAAGAGAGAAAAAGAGAGAGAGAATAAGAGAGAAAAAAAGAACTGGAGAGAGAGAGAGAGAGAGAGAGAGAGAGAGAGAAATAACACAAATAATCTTCTGATCTATTCCAATTGTAATATCAATTATATTTTATATATCTATGTACTTTATATAAATTAATTCCACACTGCATGTCTAATCACGTTTAGTGTTTATTTTATTCATTATTGTTTTTCTTTTCCTTTACTTGCTGTTACTGCTTATCTACATAACTTTTATATTCACTTGCTTTGGCAATCTTGTTAACATGTCATGCCATTAAAGCCCACTCTGAACCTGAACCTGACAGAGACAGAGCGAGAGAGAGATACAGACAGACACAGAGCGCGCGTGAAAGAGAAAGAAACGATACAGACAGACAGACAGACAGACAACGTTTCCTTTTATTCATTTTTCAGCCCGTCTGTTGTCTCAAGCTTCTCGAGTCTTTTTAACTCATAAAGCCTCCGTTCAAGTCTTTAAAGTCTGAATTCATTTAATCTGTGATTCGAGTCTGAGTCATGTGACTTGACTCTACGTCTGTGCTTACAACTGTGACGAGAATGAAAAACACGAGTCCCATCAGACACACACACACACACATTCATTCATGTGCATCACAGGGCACCGACACACTCACACACACACACACACACACACACACACTCATTCACATCGAGTGGCAACTTAGAGTAGCCGATCCACCTACAAGCAAGTTTTTGGGAGGAAACCAGAGAACCCGGAGGAAACCCACACACACACACACACACACACACACACACACACACACACACACACACACACACACACTCGAGCTCAGGATCGAACCCACGACAATGAAGTAAAATATGTTCCTCACCAGCAGCTTTTTCGAGGTGATCCTGCCTGAGATCGGTCCTCTGTCCCCATGCTCCTGTCTGTGATCATTAATCAACTTGATGATTTTCTTTTCCAGATCAGGATGAATGACGACCTTCAGGACAGAGAAACACGCACAATTTACTAATCCAACACTTCACTATTCAGCTCAACCACTGACTAATAATTCATAAATAGAAATAGAAAGAGAGAGAGAAATACAGACACAGAGAGAGACAGACAGAAAGAGAGAGACAGACATGCAGAGAAAGAAAGAGCAGAGACACAGAAACAAACATACTGTATACAAAGAGAGAGAGAGAGAGAGAGAGAAACAGACAGAGCCACAAACAGAGAGATAGAGATACACAGAGAAAGAGCGAGAGAGAGAGAGAGAGAAACACAGAAGGACAGAGAGACAGAGATTTTTCCCTTAAGTTTCCTTTTAGTTCTTTATTTATTAAAAATCTATTCATTAGAGAAGGAAACACACACACAAGCACAAGTGCACACACACACACACAAGCACAAGCACACACACACAGAGAGAGAGAGAGAGAGAGAGAGAGAGAGAGAGAGAGAGAGAGAGAGCACTCTGTGCTTCTCGCTCTAATAAATACATTTTCTAATAAATAAAAATAAAGATACAGCAAGAGGCAGACAGACAGACAGACAGAGAGAGAGAGAGAGAGAGAGAGAGAGGGAGAGAGAGAGGGAGAAAGAGAGAGACTTCACTTTCATTCTGTAATGTTACTCATTTAATCCTGTTTTTTTTTCAGTTATTCTGTATATAGTGCCTTTATATTGTCCGTCATTTGCACTACCTTTGCTTTACGCTTGCTTTGACAATACAAATGTACAATTATTTGTCATACCAATTAAAGGACATGAAAACTGAAACTGAGGGGGGGAGAGGGAGAGAGAGAGAGAGAGAGAGAGAGAGAGAGAGGGAGAGGAGAGAGAGAGAGAGAGAGAGAGAGAGAGAGAGAATAAATAAAACAGAAAGGGTGGAGGATTCTTGCTCACTTTGAGCACTGATTTCTCCGCAGCCGCGCTGCTGTCTGCCGGGGAGGAGCTGCTGCTGGGAAGGCCGTAGGTTTTCGGTGCTGAAAGGGAAAAGAAGAGTGCACAGGGGTAGTGTGGAGTGCTGTGGGTTTAGAACAGCACCAACCCTTTAGTTTTACTGCACTTTGTGTTCTGCTGTAGCTGTAGCTGTAGTTGTGAATGCTCAGAATGTCCACAAAACAAGTTAGTTTGTGTTATCACTTATGCTAAAACAGCTATAAACAGTCGTTCCCTCACCATCCTCTCCGCTGTAATTAAGAAGAAAAGAAGACAATAAACACACAGTTTAGCATGCTACTGAGACGCTGGAAAGTCCTCTGCCCTGAACACTGTCCTGTGACAGATACAAAGCGCTGACACTGGAGACTCCTTCCATTCATGTTAAATAAACCTCTTTTCACAGAAAGTTTTACCGAATCAATGATTACAGCCTTTTCTTTGTTAACTAACAGCACACTGTAAAATCTGTTTTATTATTACTAGTGATTTTAGATTATTTAGATTATTTGTTATTTAGAACAGCAACAAACCTTTAGTTTTACTGCAGTTTGTTTTCTGTGGCTGCTGCTGTAGCTGTGGTTGTGGTTGCTGTTGTTGCTGTTGTTGCTGCTGTTGCTGTTTCTTTGCCGCAGCATCTGGAGCTCCAGCTGTTGAGCTGACAGGCGCCGACTTCTTCTTCTTCCCGCCCATGAAGAACTCAGAACCAGAACTCAGGATTCAGAACCGGAAATTAGGATTAAAAACCTCAGTTTGGAATGAGAATGGTCCTCTGGTCCACGCAGAGCTCTGTGCAGCAGTGTGAAGCCGGCGACATTTCTGTTTCAAAATAAAAGACTTCAATACATTTTTTTTTTTAAAATAAATAAATGAATAAATTCATCATGATTGTTTTGCATAACAAAGCGTGTAAAGGCAGTAGACTGTGAAAAACAGTACGCCAAAGCAGTAGTATGTCTGAATTTTCAGTATTCATAAAACAGTAGGCGAGAAATGGCCTACTGCTTCCTCCGAGATTCTGCAGTATGAAAGCAATGGACACTGCGCTATCCCATAATGCAACGGGACTGGCGCAAAAGAGCTGTCAGAAACATACACTGATCAGTATGTACTGGATCAACGGCTGAGCAGTAGGTACTGAATCGAATGCAGTAGGTACTGTTACAGTACACGATTTCGGACGCAGTATAAGCGTACCCTCTCCGTACATTCAAAATTGTTTATTAATCTATAAAATCCTAAATGCTACTCAGAACAGCCCTTTCAGTAGGTTTAAGAGGTTTGTAAAATCCAAATACTAGGTGTAATAGGAAAACTTAGTGTTAATACTCAGTAATGATCTAGAATTGTAGATAAGTACAGGATATAGGACACAACATTAGTTTGTTTATGTAGTTACGGAGGCAGTGTCACATGGTGCTATACTGCCTCCATTATTTACCAGTCCCTGTGAATGAGCTGCTACTATAGTAACGATAACATATTTGAACGTTGCAGTGATTTGTTGGGGGTTGAGGGATCAATTCCTGTCTCTGCCCTGTGTTAGTGGCGTTTGCATGTTCTGTTCGTGCTCCGGGGTTTCCTCCGGGTCCTCCGGTTTCCTCCCCCAGTCTAAAGACATGCGATGTAGGCTGATTGGTATCTCTAAATTGTCTGTAGTGAGTGAATGTATGTGTGTGTGTGTGTGTGTGTGTGTGTGTGTGTGTGTGTGTGTGTATGTATTGGGACCTGAGTCTGTGTAGGAGAAGCAGTCCAGAAAATGGATGGATGGAGGGATGGACCTTCTGACCAATCAGAATCAAGAATCCAATAGCTCTGTCAAATAACATACAATATTGCATTGTTATACCAAAATAAAATGATATAACTTATACTTTATAACTTATCATTATATACAATTTTCTTTAAAAAATAAATAAAGCCCAGCGTAGGAAGACTTGTATTATTTATTTGGTTGCTTTGTTCTTACTGTTGGTGGACTCACACATTTTGGTGAGTTTTTTTTTTTTTTCTCCGCCGCACGCGCGCACAGCATTGTGGGATTTGTGTCTTCTCGAGAGGGAAACATGGCGGACGTCTTCGGAGAAGATTTATTTAGCGTTTTTGACGAGGAACAGGCGACTTCTAGTAAAAAGACAAGCTCAAAGACCGAGTCTCGGGCCCGGTATGTTTATACTCTGTATATCATTTGAATTATAGCGCTATATTCCGCATTATTTTTGTCATATATGTGGTTATTTACAGAGCCGGCTAGCGCACGCGTTAGCTAGTTAGCTACCATGGCAACGTTACTGCGCCAAGTTAACAAGTAGCTTAGTTAGCTTCAGTTTTAGCCAGCTAATAAAAGCGGGTAGTGATTGTGGAGCGGAAAAAACGCCAAACTTTTCAGTACAGCAGGTGAATTTGGAAACTGCAGAGTCCTTCCGCCAGGAACTGCTTGGTTTCTATTCCAGGAATAAGTCGTTCGCCAACGAACCGACTCTTTTAGGAGAACCGACTCTTGTAGTCGACTCGCATATATAAATTTTTTCCCTAACTGTTGAATTATAATTGAATTAAAATATGACCCTGGAAATCTCTTAAATATCAGACAACATCTCTGTGTACGTTGAGCTGTGTGTATGAGGCCTGAGCAGTGTAGCAGCCGAAAGAGTCGACTCTTCTTAGGGAGCCGAGTCAAACAATATGACTCACTGACTCTGAATCAAGAGCCGGAGTTCCTCCTTACAAGTCAACGTGTTTATCTGACTCTGTATTATCTGATAGTGTTGTCTAGTCTGGTTGTATTTAATTGTGATAGATTAGCAAAAAAATGAAACGTCTCTGATATTCATTCATTTCATACTCAACTTCAGGAAAACTGGGTGTAAGGTGGGAATACACCCTGGAGGGGTACCAGTCTGTCGCTTTGTTGCTTGCTAATGTGAATGTGTTTGTTTGTTTGTTTGTTTGTTCAGGAAAACAGCGGGCACACATGGCAGAGAAAAGACAGAATCCCCGTCTGGGGCAAAGACGGAACGAGAGGCAGAGAATGATGGCACTGACGAGGTTTCGTACGGAAAAAAGCCCAGACTGGATACGGTGTTATCCGAGGAGTTCAAGTACGCATGCTCCATCTCATGTATTAGTGTCATTTTTTTAAAAAGTGAAGTGTGTTTAAATTATGGAGCATGTTCACGTCTGATCACTCGTCATGATGAACATGTAGATAGGCGGCATTTTGTGTAGAGGTCAAAGAGTGTGTTTGTTTATCATCTTGCAGTCTTGCAGACTTGATGCCTAAAGTCAAAGTGGAGCAGGTTGAGACGGTGGAGGGCTGCACACATGAGGTGAGCACACACACACACACACACACACACACACACACACAAGCAGCAATAATTGTGTACATATTTCTGAGCTTTATTATTATTATTTATTGTTTATGTTTTAAATTTGATACCCCACTGTAGGTGGCACTGCCTGCAGATCAGCAATACACACCCCTGAAGCCTCGAGTAGGAAAAGCAGCCAAGGTAACCAACTACTGTTAAATTTTTTTTTTAAAGCATCCACTGTAACTGTGTTGTGTGTCTTGATAGTGTGTTACTGTATTATGGGATGTCTGATAAGTCGACTCGCATCTGAGTGATTTCTTTGCGCTGTCTGTATTTAACAGTGGTGTATCTTGTGTGGAAGTCTGAAAGAACAGCTTGCACCAGTTAATAGAGAAACACATGAACAGTCTGTTTCATAATAACCATAATCTCTCGCTCCTTTGCTTTGCCCACCGCAGGAGTACCCGTTCATCCTCGACCCATTTCAGCGCGAGGCCATTCTGTGCATCGACAACAACCAGTCGGTCCTCGTCTCCGCTCACACCTCAGCCGGGAAAACCGTGTGTGCCGAGTGAGTCTAGGACCAAGTGGCTTAAAGGCTTCATGTTGTACATAATAAACCTGCATTCCTTCACATATACATCTGTCTTTCACTGTAAGACGCTTGTTAGTCATTAATCAACTGAACACAGTTATGTTGCAATTTATTACGGCAAAAAATGGACCTATTTTTATGCACTAAAAACGTATCCATTTTCGTTTGGCAGCATTATACACAAAAATGTAATGACTGTAATATGTTGAGTGTTACGATTGTGTGGAGTATCACTTTATTTAGGTTTCTATTCTCCGGTCTGAACGTTTGTCTGTGTGTGTAGGTATGCTATTGCTCTGGCTCTGAGGGAGAAGCAGCGCGTGATCTTCACCAGCCCCATCAAAGCTCTGAGTAATCAGAAATACAGAGAGATGTACGAGGAGTTCCAGGACGTGGGACTGATGACCGGAGACGTGACGATTAACCCCACTGCCTCCTGCCTCGTCATGACCACCGAGGTACATCTCTCTCTCTCTCTCTCTCTCTCTCTCTCTCTCTCTCTCTCTCTCTCACACACACACTCACACGCACACACACAGATAACAGAACTAAGCTACAAAACAGTTGTCCGTATGTTATCTTGCTCTGATTTGTTACAGATTTTGAGGAGCATGCTGTACCGGGGGTCAGAGGTCATGCGTGAAGTGGCCTGGGTCATATTTGACGAAATCCATTACATGAGGGACTCGGGTGGGTAATAAACAGTGGTGATGATTTTCTCTATAATGGTGGTTTTTAGGACACTCATGTTCTATCTTATTGAGACTCGGCTGCTGTTTAAGGGCTGTATCATTTTTTTCCGTCAGCTTAAGTGAAGTTTGTCAGATGACTGTTAGAGTGATCATGAGATCAGGAACTCAGCTTACCCAGGCTTTACTGTCTGTAGTTATTGTGGGTTTGTTTGTTTGTTTATTTTTATTATCTCAGAGCGTGGTGTGGTATGGGAGGAGACCATCATCCTTCTTCCCGATAACGTACATTACGTCTTCCTGTCGGCCACCATCCCCAACGCACGGCAGTTCGCCGAGTGGATCTGTCACCTGCACACACAGGTACCAGCACGTTTACCATTACTCACTTTTCACTAATCCCTTATTTCTAAACTGCGTGATATTAAAGCTGCAAGCAGCATTTTCAGGGGGCCAAGCACCCAGACTCGGTGAGCCACACATTCACAGACACGCTACAGTTGTTGCCTAAGCAATCCCAGGAAAGCAGATCCATATCATTAGACAAAAGGGATTCAAGTATATACGATAATTTATATAGCTTTCCATATCAAAAGTCGTTTGATAACTTTTGTGAGGCGTGAAATAAGCTTCAATGAATTTCAAACTGGCAAACAAGAACTGTTCTTGAAATCCAGATGCTGATGAGCTCACTTCAGCTTATCCCAGGGAATCATAGGAATGTAGAACTGTGAATTTAACACAAGTTCTTAAAATTAAATTGGGAAAATTGTGGAAGTTGTCACAGTTTTTGACCACATGTTGCGCAGTCATTGATCTTTTTGGGGACATTAGGACGAGGTCCTGAAGATCAAGTCTCATGACAATATGCAGATGTCTTCCAGAGATACAGCCCAGCATCCTGGTTGATGTCTGTTATGGAAGAAGAGTTTTAAATATCAAAGTTTTGGACAAAATTTAGAGGAAGAGAAGCAAAAATGGCAGTTAGATGTAGGCATTTTTAGCATGTTATTGTAACTTTTGACCAGTAAGTGCCGCTGTCGCAAAATTTGTTGCATAGCCTCAGGTTTATGTCCGTGTGCAAGGCCGTTGCTGGGATACTGTCTCACACCCTGTTTGACTGCTTCGCTGAAACCTTTTGGAGTATCAAAATTCTTTTCTTTTGATAACTCTTGTCCTGGTTGGTCTGAATATGATGTTTGTCAAATTTGGCATTGATTAGGAGTAGCAAAAAAAAAAAAAAGCAGTTTTTGACAAAATCCAAGATGGTCGACAGAAAGTACACTTGAATTTCAGATGCTGGTGTGCGTTCAATTATGGGGGGGAAGAACTGAATTTAGCACAAATGATTTAAATGTTAATAGGGGAAAAAAAGAAAGTTGTTAGAGTTCGTGACCACAAGGTGGCGTAGTCATGAAACTTCCTGCATACATTCAGGGCATTGTCCTGAAGATACTTGGCGTAGATGCATTTCTGCAGTACATCCTCACATCCTGTTTTTTGCATTTGCCATTGTGTTACAGAACAGTTTTGAATATCAAAATAATAAAATTCAATGTGTGGCGAAGAGGAGGAGCAGCAAAAATGGCAGTTAGATGTAAGCATTTTTAACAAGTTACCGTAACCTTTGACCAGTAGGTGTAACTGCCAGAGAATTTGTCCCAGTGCTCGGCAAACCGTTGGAGTATCAAAACTCTTTTGATAACTTTTTCGAGGCTTACTCTGAAGATGACGTTTGAAGATGAATCTTTCGAGGCTTACTCTGAAGATGACGTTTGAAGATGAATCTTTCGAGGCTTACTCTGAAGATGACGTTTGCCAAATTTGATTGGACAACATTTGAAGGAGGAGTGGTGGAAAAAAAAAAAACAGTTTTTGGCAAAATTGAAGATGGCAGAAATTCTAATTAGTTGGAAATTGACATCGTAGGGTGCATTGAACTCGTCTTGACCCAGGGAATCCAGGGTTTATGGTTAAGACCATAAACATACTTCTAAATTAGGCCCAGATTTGACCCATTGTTGGCGCTAGAGCATTGGCAACATTTAGCCCAAATTTGGTCAGAATGTTCCTTACATCCTCCCCAAATTTCACAGCTTTTTACCAGGCAGTTCTATGGGCTGCTATAGACAACCTAGCTGGAAGAAGAAGAAAAACAAGATGCAGAAGAATAACAATAAGAAATGGTAGAACAACAATAGAGTGCCCACACACTTTCAGTGCTTGGCCCCCTAATTAAGCAATTATGTACACTGTATGGCCAAAAGTATGTGCACACCTGACCATTACATGGCTGTGTGGATTTGTGTTCATTCAGCTACAAGAGCGTTAGTGAGATCAGGCGCTGATGTTGGTGAGGAGGTCTGGGGTGCAGTCGGTGTTCCAGTTCATCTCAAAGGTGTTCAGTGGGGTTGAGGTCAGGACTCTGTGCAGGACACTTGAGTTCTTCCACTCCAACCTTAACACACCATGATTTCATGGAGCTCGCTTTGTGCACAGGGGCATCGTCATGCTGGAACAGGTTTGAGCCTCTTCGTTCCAGTGAAGGGAAATTGTAACGCTACAGTATACAAAGACATTCTAGACAGTTGTATGCTTTTAACTTTGTGTTAGCAGTTTATAGAAGAACCACATATGGGTGTGATGGTCAAGTGTGCACAAACTTTTGACTATATAGAGTAAATACATATGGTATTTCTGAGAAATAAGTTATTGAAATTATTTGTTATTCAGTAATCGTAATCAATTATGTAAGTGCTGTCTTTCAAAAATAATACATGCCGGGGTAGTGTCTTTAATTTTCAAACACAGGATTTTGAGAGCTGCTGTTTTAGTCCAGTTTTCCAAATTATAGCTGTTTTATAGAGATTGCCACAGTAGCGTAAATGCCTCTTGAAATGTTTCCTTTCTTTCCTTCCACTCTAAGCAACCTTGAGGGTGAATGTTATTTTAATGATCTGTTTTTATTTTCCCCCGAGTTCAGCCTTGCCACGTGGTGTACACAGACTACCGACCCACTCCGCTGCAGCACTACATCTTTCCAGCAGGGGGTGACGGCCTTCACTTGGTCGTGGATGAGAACGTAAGATGTGTTTATGGTCTGAGCTTCTTCTTTCTGTCTGTTTGGGGCTTTTTCCCCTCTCCATTTCTTATTTTTTTTGTTGAAGGAACATCATTTATCTAGAGCTTTTAATTTATTATAGCAAACACTAAGGAAGTTAAATAGACATGACTGCGTATCAGGAAAATCTGTGTAACACACCTGTCATGTTAATGAGGTCTGGAAGATGTTCCTGCTCCTGTAAAAGCAAGCGAGACACTCGAACTCAGTACTGCTGAACTGCTCAGTGACCCGTAGGGCTGAGAATCTTCACCGAAAGTGCAGAGAGCTCTTGTTAAGTGGATGACATATTTCCACAGACACCTGATGTTCTTTCTGTGAATTATTTAGTGCAACTATGACTTTGCAGTCTGTCTAAGCGTAGCGTCTAGTGTGTCTTCTTCAGGGTTTCATGGGCCTTGTTCAGGCTTAACATAAACATCCGTCTCAGGTGATCTGATCAGACACACCTGGTGTAGTCCTGTCTTGAATGCATCCTCACTGATCACACACACACACACACACACACACACACACACACACACACACACACACACACACACCCACCCCCAACCTGGCTTTAGTGAGAGAACGTATATGTTGATAGAGTGTAGTTTTGATAAAAACTTTGCATTTTCTGAGATGGTAATTGGATAAATGAAATCTCAGTGTCAGATACTCTCTTTGTTAATAAACTCACATGATTGGTCTAAATCTTTTTGGTAAGTGTTGTTGAGGAAACTATAGAAATGCAGTAATGAGAACACAATCACATGACAGCTCACAGTAGGAGCTGCCGGATGTATATGTATATTATATTTTTCTGTCTTAAACAATTATATGGACTTATATGGTCTTTCTCTCTCTCTGTCTCTGTCTCTGTCTCTCTCTGTGTGTGTGTCCTGTGTTAGGGCGAGTTCAGGGAGGATAACTTCAACACAGCCATGCAGGTTCTCCGGGACGCTGGAGACTCCGGAGCGAGTGGAGGAGGAGGAAAATGGGACCCTAAAGGAAGAAGAGGCGGGACCAAGGGTGAGATTTCAAGCGTCCTGCTAGCTCTTAAAAATGGAGGAAATCTATCTAGGGCTCATTAATATTGTATTTTTGCAAAATACTATGTATGTATATTAAAGTTACATGCACCACAACACAAAATGTGGCTATAAAAGGATAAAAATACATTGCGTAGTTCTTTAATAAATAAAATTGGTTAGCATTGGCAAATTGCTGTGTTATAAGAGGTTGTTGATGTTGATTATTTTTAAGTGCTTTACAGGTTTCTTACTCGTCATTTTTATCATTCAGATGACTTTCAGGGCTTTCAGCATGTCTTTGCATGTTACTGTTAGTTGAATGTTCTGAGTTTCTCGGATGCCCTTTCAGGTAAACAGGGGCAGCTTGTCTGTGAACATGTACACTGCTGGTGTATTATGTTTACGCTCATACATTTGTTTACAGCTTTTCTGATTAACCTGATTTATTTTTTTTCCTCTCAGGTCCATCCAACGTGTTTAAGATAGTGAAGATGATCATGGAGAGGAACTTCCAGCCCGTCATCATCTTCAGCTTCAGTAAGAAGGAGTGTGAGGCGTACGCTCTGCAGGTGTCCAAACTCGACTTCAATACAGGTATCACAGCATGCACACACACACACACACACACACACACACACACACACACAGCTACACTCTGCTGCTGCTCAGGATTCCTGTATTGAGCAGTGGGAAAATTGGTGTTTTCGACAGTAAACGAACACCAGTAGGAGAAGACGCATAACAGGAAAGCCTCATTAAATCTTAGTAAAGATGCTTTGTTTGTGCTGCCAAGCGTTTTTAGGATTCATCCAAGTGTATTAATTTAGGCTCACTCCAAAATCATGACAGTCTTTTCATCTAAACTGACAGTTTTATTGTTTCGGGGTTTCATGGTCAGAAACTGCTTTTTACCAGAGCGTGCCCTAAATGCAATAATATGAATAATATGAATAAGGAATCATGCAGCTTCCAAACAAAATCAGATGTCTGCAGTTTCCGCTTCTGCCCACAAAGCAGCCCAGTGGCCAGAGGTCAGTTTACTCAGATGCAGATTTGGCTTTGAATGTCACAAAACAGCTTTATAGAAATCTGGGTCCGGGCCCTTAATGAGTCATGCTTGTGAAGGGAAGAAAGTTTTCCCGAGTTTTCCCGCACATAGGCGACAGTTGAACAGCAATCCAGGTATAGTGATGACCGACTGGATATATTTTGTCTTACTTTTAGAAAGAAAGATTTTTAGTTATTATTCCATTCTGAGAAAGCACTGCATGTTGTTTCCAGTTTAGCTGTGAATGCAGCATGGGGTCAAGGGAAGAGAAAGAGAGAGAGCGTACGAAGAGAGCAAATATCGGTCATATTTATGGGTCATATCCATCATCCCCGAGGAAAAAAAGAAATGAAACACTGAGATGCCTCACATGAAATGAGAGTCTGTACTTCTCCGGGTCACTCTGTAGAGCTATGTTGTGATAATACCATAAAAAAATTTCTCAAATCAATCATATTGACCACTGCAGGAAAATCGCTTTATGTGTACAGTGTGGTGAAATATCCGTTCCCCAGGATCACAGCGCAGCACACAAGGCAATACACAACTATACAATACGCACAAATGTGTGACATCTGTGTGTTTCTCTCTTCTTGTATCTCAAGATGAAGAGAAGAAGCTGGTGGAGGAGGTGTTCAGCAACGCCATCGACTGTCTATCAGATGAGGATAAAAAGCTGCCACAGGTGAGAGGGCACGTACACACACTGTTGCACTCGGTTTCTCTTCACTGGTTTATCAGATTCAAAATTGACAGCCAGCTCAGAGGTTGAAATTTCTAACTCAATGTCAGAACCAATAAAAGTAAATTTAGCAGTGGATGCTATGTGGGATTACAGTGCAATTTTTTCACTCATGCAGGATCGTTTCTTAGTAATGTACGTCTTACTCTGCATTCTGCATAGTGACAGTTCACTTTCTACACGTACGCGAGAGTTGCTCCAATGGGAATCACGCAAGGCACATACATAAGAGTCATCACTGAGTGATTTATAATGTTTCTAGCATGTTTTAACAGTTCTTTTAATCTTAAAAGATGAAGTGTGTAGCTTTTTAGGTCTTTAATAACCGTGTAGAAAGACGTATCATGGCCATATTCCAGGACGACACTGCCAAGATTCATCAGGGTTAAGACTGTGAAAGAATATAAATGTCGTGATGTTATTTCCATCAAGATGTACATCAATTTTCGGTCAAGATCTTGGACTGACAGTGAAGGAGGTGAGCACTCTGTAAAGTCTCCTCCAGCACGTCCCAGAGCCTTTCACTGAGGTTAAGGTCGGGACTCAGAGGTGCCAAATCATGTGTGAAAATGATTCTTCACGCTCTCTGAACCATTCTTTCACAATTTTAACCCTGATGAATCTTACTAAAAAGCTACAAGGTAAAGCACCAAAGCCGAATGACTAGTCTGATCATACTGCACTTGTGGAACAACGTGTTTCATTCCCTCCCTCACAACTTTAGTCCCTAACTCCTATTATGTCCTGTGTGCTGATTAACTAGGAAAAAATGGAAGAAATCATTTCTCATTTTATCTTGTCATGTATTTGGAAGGAGGTAGCAGAGATCAGTGGTGTATCTCGAGTGTTTGTAGCTAGTACATTTAGCTTGTGCTGCTAATCTGCTAACAGCTGTCATGAAGCCTGGTCATGTAACGCACTGCAAACAACCAACTTTCACACTTTTTCTTGCTTTACTAAAATATTAGAATTAATATTTAATACATTCTAAAGATATAATGTACCAGCTACTGTATATGCTAGCAACTGCCACAGGCAACATAAATATTGCTTGCTCCACACTCACGTAAGACAGAATTCAAGCGGCACGAGCAACGTGTAGCTGGCTAGAGTGAACGCAGGGTTAGGGAAACGGTCTCGAAGGTTCGGACTTACTTCATGAACCCTGTGCCTTTTAGACTCCACTTGCGTATGCTCAGTGTCTGTGTTGACCAGTTGCCTAGCAACAGTGTTCTCGAGACTTTTAACAAGATGAACAACGGGCATGTCGTGTGTTCCGATGTCACACGATAATTTATGCGTTTCGGTTGAAAACGCCAAAAATCCCTCACTTTATTTATCCAATATTAGGCAACTTGGATTGTACTGAATGTAAGTTTGTAAGACTTGTAGATTAAAATCGACAGATTCTTTTCTAAATGCTTTCTTGACTTTGTTATAAATGCGTGCGAGTACCGGCATTTCTCTCTCCTTTGTGTTTTTGCTCTCCCTTTTTCTCATTCGCACTACTACCTTAAAAACGATCCCCGTTCCCTCCAAGCGTTTAAAAGGCCAAACTGCTTATCATCATAAAACACAAAACAAGCATCATGCAGACTTGCACCAGATTAGCTTTAAGAGTCTCATAAAGCTCTGCCATGCTGTGCGAGGGCATCTTCGCTCTCTCTCGTGTGACTCCTTCATCCCGGGTTCTCGCGTCTCTCCTTTTTTCTGACCCTCTCATAGTTCTGGCTCCGCTCAGATTGTTGCAACACACCAGCATTGCACGATTGAGTCACGACAGCTTGTCCAAATTTGCTTTTAACACGAGTTGCGTACTTTTGTATAAAAAGTTCATCTGTCCCTCAGCTGGGATTAACTCTGTGTTGTAACACAGCTGCTTGAACAGTTCACATTGGAAGTGAATTTCCATCGAAAGAAAATGGAAATCTTGTGCGAGTTTCCATCCGTCGTGATTGTGGGAAATATTCATTAAAAAAAAAAAAACAAGCAACAAAATGACATGAAACGAATGTCGGTTCGAGACCAAATTTGTTTCCATTTTTTCTCCTTCATTAGATTCAACCGTCTTTGGAAACTCTGTGGCTCAGAAATGTTGGGATATGAAGTTTTGAGGACAGAATTGTGATTGAAGTCATACAGTGTTCACAGTCTGGAGTTCCATAATGTTTTTAAAGTCAGACCTAATCGTAATAATAAATGTAATTAACGTAACACATAGAAGTAAGATGATCCTCACAGTTCTTGCCATGCATTCACACCAGCAGTATTTTTTTTCCATGTTGTTGGGTGGTCCAATCTTTCGTTTATTTTGTTGGCCAGTTGCCTTGGTTTCACTGGTATCCCAGGCTATGGTATCCTAGCTGGTATCCTAGGCCTGCTGCTGTGTGGGCATGTAAATGATACGGCTTGCTATAGAACGTATGCAAAACCACCCATTTGAGACTAAAAAAAAAAGATGTTCAGATCAGAATTTTAGGGTATGTCCATAAAATATGACTGACAGGCTATTCAGAAACCCTGCCCATCCAGCAATCCTATCTTGTTTAATTAAGGTGAGTATTTACAGTCTATCAGGGTCTCTTTTACTGTCACGTTACCACACACTCAGACCTCTACTTGTGTGTACAAGAACTGCCATCACAATTGTCTTAAGGACCTCCTGTAGTAACATGCAAGCTGCGGAGGAAGGAATATATAACTATGAGTGTGTGACAAAAGTGGTTTTTGTTCAAGTTTTATCTGGAAAAGATAAAAATGTCGACACAGTTCCTTTTAGGTCCTGAGGTAGACTTAATGCAGTCCTCAGTCACACAGTAATGCTAGACTGTGTGTGTATGTGTTCAGGTGGAGCACGTTCTTCCTCTGTTGAAGAGAGGAATCGGGATCCATCATGGCGGACTGCTGCCCATCCTGAAAGAAGCCATCGAGATTCTCTTCTCTGAGGGACTCCTGAAGGTCAGACTCACTCATTCACTTATTCATACTTTATTTATTATTATTATTTTTTTTAATTATTGATATTTTGATATTTGTCTCTTACTGCAGGCCTTGTTTGCAACAGAGACCTTTGCCATGCCTTAGTTGTACGGGCGAGCGTGGCACGAGAAGTGGTCACGAGCGTTCAAGCTGCCGTTCCTGAAGGCGACCCATATTACACACACACACACACACACACACACACACACACACACACAGCAGTTTTTGCCTAAAAAGTTTCTCATGAGGACCAGCCACATGCCCCACAAGGTCAAAACTGTCATATATTTGTATTCTTATAGGGACAGTTGGTTTCCACCAAGACAAACACACCCACCCACAAAAAATTGTTATGCTGTACCAGTACAGATGATGCAAACAAAATTTGACCCATTTTTCCTTTTTAAAAATATCGCAATGTCTCTGTGCTCTTAACAAATCTTTTTTAAAAAAATAACTGTTTCTTTCTCAGTAACTCTCCACATGGCCACGTGTTGTTTGTCTAAATGACTCGAGCTGTTGGAATTTAAAATTTACGGGGGGAAAAAAGAAAAGCGCTTGGCCTCTCAGTTCTGGCACTAGGCTCATAGGACGCTGCCATCCAAAACGCTTTGTGAAGAACATCTGGAATCTCTGTGTGAAATGAATCGGAGTGTAAGAAAGCAGAAACTCACTGCCATGTCTCTTCTGGATCCCCAGGCTGCTCAGGGTTTTAAACTGACAGGATTTAAAGCTTTGAGGCCCTAAAGTACAATTACAGAGTGGTGTATGAGAGACACTGAAAGACAAACACATAGGTGCATGTGTAGAGTACAAATATGTACAATAAAAATGTGAAACTTTTTTTTTTAAATGTGTAGTTACTACAGATACCAGAAATGAATATACATTAGATTTTGTGTGTGTGTGTGTGTACACACTCTGATCAGCCATAACATTAAAACCACTGAGAGGTGAAGTGAATAATATTTGATTATCTCGTTACAGTGGCCCCTGTGATGGCGTGGGATATATTAGGCAGTACAAAATATTACATATGCATATTATGTGTATGTATATGTGCACCAATCAGCCATAACATTAAAACCACCTGCTTAATATCGTGTAGGTCCCCCTTGTTCCGCCAAAACAGCTCTGACCCGTCGATGCATAGGCTCCACAAGACCTCTGAAGGTGTGC
>CM074961.1:17597684-17630184 GCA_037577455.1 Pangasius macronema
TTGAGGTCAGGGCTCTGTGCAGGACACTCGAGTTCTTCCACTCCAACCTTCACACACCATGTCCTCATGGAGCTCGCATTGTGTACCGTTATGGTGGAACAGGTTTGGTCTTGGTTCCAGTGAAGGGAAACCATAGACATTCTATACAACAGTGTGCTTCAACTTTCTGGCAGCACTTTGGGGAAGAACCACATATGGGTGTGATGGTCAAGTGTCCACAAACATTTGGCTATATAGTTTATGTGCCAGTTATTAAGATAAAAATGCATTCGATGCATATTGTGTTACATTTGGAAGGAGGCTGCTTAAGTAGGCAGTGTTTTTGTGGGCAGAGGCACAGCTGTCCCATACATGAGGGTCCTTATTGTGAACAAACTGATAGTTTGAAATTCTAAAGCTTCGTTTGACAGTCTTGTGATTTTTATATTGAGTCACTGAGTCAAGTTTTGACCCACAGAAAGACCAAAGGCAGGTACTTTTGCAACTGTCTTATAATTTTTACACATTTTGGTGGAAAACATCTCACATATTTAGTGGAAGGTCTCAGTTTAAATGAGCACTGTCCTTGTAGATAAAGGCAATCCTATAATTCTTTTCAGACAAAAGAACGTAAAACATGACACATGCTGGTTTTTTTTTGTTTTTTTTTTACTAATTCAGTACAGTGTTATGGTTAAGCCATGATAAATATGTCAAAGTATAATGTAATATTGGCACGTACCTTTTGCCCTTGATTGTATCCAGTAATAACCAGAATTTTGGTTTGATTTCAGAAGCAATAATATTTTAAAAATTATATGAGTGTGTGTGTGTGTGTGTGTCTAGGCCAGTACTGGCGATCTGGATCCTCTGTATGTTGTGGAAGTTTTATTAAACTGCAGTAAGGAAAGCGTGAAAAACGCTGCAACGGAGGCAGCCAAACCAGCAGCACAGGGAGAGAAAGGAGAGATGCAGGTAAGGACGTATACACCCATTCATTTGTTCTAAAGGATCCACAGAACGTGTGTGTCTGAGTTAATAGGAATGAGTGAGAGAAGGTTATGGAGTGAATCACTGATTTTTATTATTTTTTATTTTATTTAATCAGGTGGTGCCCGTCATGCTGAATCTCCTCACCTCCATCAGTTCAGTGCGACTCTACATCCCTAAAGACCTGCGGCCGCTCGACAACCGACAGAGCATGCTTAAATCCATACAGGTAACACACCTGTGTGTGTGTGTGTGTGTGTGTGTGTGTGTGTGTGTGTGTGTGTGTGTGTGTGTGGCTCACCAGAATTCAATAGGTTGAAAGAAAGAATAGTGATGTAAGAGTGTTTGCATATAAGGGAAGGTCTGTGTGCTCTTTGAAATTGGGCTGCTTAAGGGTTCATACCTTCAAAAAAAAAACGAGTTCTGCTTGGAACTTTTTCTGCTGAAGAATTTTCCTCACTATTTCACTGCATTCTTGTAACTCGTGTTGAATTCTCTCTCTCTCTCTCTCTCTCTCTCTCTCTCTCTCTCTCTCTCTCTCAGGAGGTACAGAAACGTTTCCCTGATGGTCTCCCTCTGCTAGACCCCATCGATGATATGGGCATTACAGACTCGGGGCTGAAGAAGGTCATCCAGAAGGTGGAGGCCTTCGAGCACAGGATGTACACACACCCACTCCACACTGACCCCAGCCTCGGGGCTGTCTACACACTCTGTGAGAAGAAAGCAGTGGTGAGTACACACAGACACGCACACAGGTGTTATAGGTTTTGCTTATTAGCATTTTCGATCTAAAATATTCCTGCTTAGTGTGGAATAAGTATAATAACAGGTTTCAGCACTTCTCGCTACAAAAGCCTAGTAGATTATTAGTTTTCTGATCGATTTGAGGTGCAGATCTTCGAAGCAGAAAAGAATAATTCAGTGCTTTGTGAAAGGTTACTTGTTCTCCTGAGGATAAATGGCTTAGCATTGTTGTTAGTGTTGAAATAACTATCATTTCCTACCCCACTCCGTCATCGTGAGGAAACAAAGGCAGGAAGCTGACCTTACATTGGAGATTAAATCAGAAGAGACTGCTTTTTATAAAGCTCTTATTAAAGTACTGAGATATGTATGGGGAAAAAGTTCTAAAATGTCATGTAGTCAACAAGTGACGTGGAATTGGAAAACACTTTTGGCTGCACTCACATTATAGGACCCAAAAAACACAAAGTAGGTGTAGCACAGATCTGAGCCATTTGAAGACAGATCACTAATCCTCATCATAATCCAGCATCTGTAGCGTGTCTGCAGTGAGTAATGTGTGTGTGCGCGTGGATCCGATGGCTGTGTATTTATATCTCGGACGTTCATGATCACTGGAGTTTCATGTACTAACCCACAACAGAGACAGCACACACACACACACACACACACACACACACACACACACACACCCAGAAACGCCTCTTACTGTCTCCAAATATCACTCTTGCATTCTTACTCAACCTCTTTCACATAGCACTGACCAAAATCATACGAATGTGTCATTTGTCTCATATAGTATCTTTATATCTGTCTACATGTATGATGCATTTCAACAGATAGACTTGTGACAGCCATGAATAGTGTGGTGCAAGTGTAGTAATGTGTGTGTGTGTGTGTGTGTGTTGCAGATTGCGGGTGATATCAAGGCAGCGAAGCGGGAGTTGAAGAAAGCCCGCACCGTGCTGCAGATGGACGAGCTGAAGTGTCGGAAGCGCGTGCTGCGACGTCTCGGCTTTGCCACCTCGTCCGACGTCATCGAGATGAAGGGGCGGGTCGCCTGCGAGATCAGCAGGTGAAGCAGCCAATCATGGCAGTGTATATAAGAGGAACCGTCAATCTTGTAACTTTTTAATATAAGGAAGATATTTATGGTCTCGTATAAGCCTTGAAGGTTACAAGATGACTCAGCGGATGTGTTTTCATGCTTAGGGTTGAGAGCAAAGGAGACCAAAAGAGAAGGCTGTAAACACTGTTAAGCCAAAAGCGTTCAATTCTTTATTCATTTTCTGTTCGTTAAATAATAAGACATGATGTACACATCATTCTAGATGGTTGACTCATATATTAATGTTTAAATGTGTGTGTGTGTGTGTGTGTGTGTGTGTTGCAGTGCGGACGAGCTGCTCCTGACCGAGATGATGTTTAATGGACTCTTTAACGATCTGACTGCTGAACAGGCGACAGCTTTACTGAGCTGCTTTGTCTTCCAGGAAAATGTAACTACACACACGTTCTGTTTATTTACCGTAAAGACCCCAGAAAAGCGAACACACACCTGGCTTTCCTGAATAAACAGCATCCACGAGAAGGCAGAAACGCATGTCATAGTCTAGAAAATATGGAATCTCAGATAAGGATGTAAATACTTGCTGTTCAGTGTAAAGCACTTTAACATCGACCTGCTCTTCATATAAACAGCATTAGTCAGGAATCAGAGCTTGAGCCAATGCATTCCAGTAATACTTCCAGTGGAAACCGTGCGTGTGTACTCTAAAGCTTTTTTTTTAACAATGCGAGAGACGTCGCAAACAGCAGTCGCACTTCTGTTTTAACAAGCGTTTCATTCCAGATCGCCAGTGTCAGTGGTGCGCTAGAGACGTGAAATGCGAGCCTGCTGCGCTTGTTTAACACGTCACTGTTTTTTCACTTGTGTGTGGAAGGGAAGTATACATTCCGTAGAACCTTTCTGAAATCACACAGTTTGTTTGCTGTATCTATGCATTCGAGATTCGAGTCTTTACATCTGCAGCATTCGTACAGGTTGAATTGAACTCTAGTACGTTCTTCCTCTCAGTGCGGTTCTTTAGGTAGGTGAGAACACGGTGATCACACTCTGGTCCGAGAGCATTCGAGTGACTTTGATCTCAGCCCACTTCCAAGTGAACCCTACCTAGCATAGTACAGCTGCAGTGAGCAAGTGACTGACAAACAAAAACAGAAAATAAACACTACAGACAATGTTTTACACTAGCTATTTATACAATTACCTCATTATTTATTTGGAGTCGGCTCCGCTTGGTAAAGGTTGTTTTTTTGCCATTTGGTTCATTTTATTACGTGCAGTGTGAAATCAAACCGAATAGTACATGAACAAAAAAGGTGTCACTTTTGCTCTTGATTCTGATGCAGGAAATGGAGTAATAGGTGTAAAAACACCCTTATATATCCAGGAAAAATGGGTTATTTATTCCATGTTCCAGTCTCGTGTAATGTTTTCCTGAACTGCGTTGAAATTACACACGTAGCACACGTGCAGCGCTTTTGATGTGGATCAGACGGACTGTTCGCGGCGCAGAGCTTCAGCACTGATGCGTGATGTTCTTAGTGTGAATTCAGGATAAGTGAGAAGCTTGTGTGCTGTAAATAAGCGTCAGCAGTGTGCAGTTTGATGTAGAGCTGTAGCTCCGTGAAGGCCTGAGTAGATTTCGTGATGAAGCTTGTTTCTGTCTGGAATGAACTTCTGAAAGCCTGGAATCATCTTTATCCGTATTTCACTCAGAAATGCACATCGCAGAAGCAGAATTTGTTCGAATTCCTCTTTTATGCTGACTTTAAAACAGACTGCACTGTGTTTCTTGAACCTAGTAAATTCTGCTGTCAGAATAATGGAAAATATGACAAACTTTTGTCAGTCCCTAGCAGTTACTGCAGGTCAAAGTGGCCCAAATTCCTTTCACACACACACACACACACACGAGTGATCGGTAGATTCTTCCGTCCATGTTATCACACTTCTTGCATTCTGATTTGGCCCGCTTTTATTTGTAGTCCTGAAATCTGATTTCTGCGAGCTCTGTCTACACGGTGAGATCAGAGTACGTGATTAACTTGGCATTAGTGATCATTTTTCCGCCTGCACTCGGTCAGTAAATGTTACTCTGATGACACGGCTCTTTTTAGATAGTAAGTAATAAAGTGGGGACACGGCTCTCATTTCACCTCATCGCCCTCGTCGTTTTTTTTTTTTTATGTGAGTCATATATAGCACTATTTTAAGATTAAGATACACTGAGATTATGTTGTAACTTAGTGCATAAAGTTGTAACTTTCCGTAGGAAGAAACAACGAGCATGGTAGCTGTGTGGAAGGTGTGTGTGTGGGTGTGTGTGTTGTGGCTTTTTCAGTTGGTATTATGGGACTGTGTGTGTTGACAGCTGGTTTCTCTCCTCAGTCAGCTGTCACTCTGGAGTGTTTCCACCTGTCGTCTCTCTTTCTCACGCATGCTGCAGAAAGCACAGCTCATGTCCCCTCCTCTGAATGGATTGTGGCTGAGAGCACGCAGGCATTTGTAGGTCATCAGAGCTAGAAGTCACTGGATATCTGGTGATCTATCGGTATATCGATATATCTCCTGCGGCTTTTCCGTTAGCTCCCAGGGGATCCGAGTCCCCGTACACCCCTCTACCCCACGACGCATGTCTGAGCTAGAACACCTGAATGCTAGTGAAAGAACAGACAGGGTTACATGACTCTGTGAGTCGAGATGCTTACTGTTCCTGATTGGATGTCGGTGAGCCGCATAGATTTTCTTCCCTTCCTTTTGTAGAGCCTGGAGTTTCTCCTCTGAGCAGATATTTTATTGAAGCAGCGAACAGTGCTCTGCCTTAAATATCACTGGCTGCACCTTTTAATATGAAGCCTCTGGCCAGTTCTAGCTGCCCCTGACACAGTAGGATGGTCCAAGTGAGTTCAAGTGTCTTGAGAATGTGGCCTCTATGCAACAGCTCTCAAATCTCATAACGCAAACGTTCAGAAATGAGTCGATGAGCAACACTGCAGCTCGCTGCGAGGGCGGAAGTCATGAAACGTGGTCAGTTGATAGCTACTGGAACAGCACATGCTGAGATTTATTATATTTCTGATGCATGGTTTTTTTTTCCCTTTTGTGTCGTCTTTTATTGTTGTGTGTCAGTTTATTTTATTTCCTTTTAATGAATGTTGTTCCTTTGTTAGAAATGTCATCTCTCGTTCTCTCTCTCTCTCTCTCGTTCTCTCTCTCTCTTGTTCTCTCTCTCTCTCTCTCTCTCTCTCTCTGTCTCTCTCTGTCTCTCTCTCTGCAGGCTAATGAGATGCCTAAACTTACAGAGCAGTTAGCAGGTCCACTCCGACAGATGCAGGTAACATAAATTCAGTCTGAATTACACACAGATACACACAGTGTGTGTTTATGCAGCACTGCGGTTTCTCTCACACGTGTTTACATTCATAAATGAAGTGTCATCAATGTGGTGGAGATCTTAGAGGTCTCTGAAGTTGGTCTCCGTTACAAATCTCATGTTAATAGACAATATTTCTGTAGTTTCTGTTATTTTGACATGTCAACATGCAGATAATATTTAAGAGGAGGCGGCTTAGACAGGCAGCATATTAAAGTCACATTCATGCTCCAGATAGAAAGTCTGTCCTGTTTTCAAGACAACACGTTGGTACACTTGGAAGACTCCTGGCCTTTTTAGAGCCTTAAACCAGTTCTACTCAGGTGGTCTTGCCTCGGGACTTTATCATTATAATGACCTAAAAGCAATTTAACTTTATAGTCTAATTTTTTTTAAATCTGCATTTATGTGGAGTTATTATAATATTGTACACTGTAATAACATTAATTTCCCCCACTGTTTACAATTTTCCCAATACATATCTTGAATAACAAATGATTTAATGTGGCAGTTCTATAGAAATATATCATTACATGTCGAATGGCAAAAATCGTAGCTAGGCAAAACACATAAGTAACATCTCTGTATGACAAACAGGACAGAAGCTATTGAGGAAAAACTGTTTAAGGCATTTGACCTTGCTGTGACCTTGACTCTGTTTGGAACATTTAATCACTCTTTCTTGACCTCTCGTGCTAACGAGAATCTCGGACGGACAAACGGACTACCTGAAACCGTAGTGCTCTGTGGCGGAGGCATAGAAAAATATTCCATGATTTAGAAAGACAGATTCTGCTGTTGCATGAACCATTTCCATATTGCAAAATGATTGGCTCTTAAATTTTGTGATGTCATAAATCCACTGTCTTGAATACCAATTCTCTAGAAAGTCTTAGATTTTACAGCAATGCAACTGTAACAGGGTTTTATTTAACCTGACTCGAACGAAAGACTAACCGTCCTTACACGGTTCGCGTAGCGATTTCAGAGTCGGCTCCGCTTCGACCTGCATCTGCTCCTGCGCTACTTGAACCAGTTCCGTCCTCACCTCATGGACGTAGTGTACACTTGGGCCAACGGAGCCTCCTTCTCACAGATCTGCAAAATGACGGACGTTTTCGAAGGTGATTTTTCCCTCGTTAGCATCCATCAGCACTCTAAAAAGCTTAGCCAGATATTGTATGATGAGATCAACACGTGCCTGGATCAGCTGCATCTGGATTTGCTTTGTGTTTCATGGAGACATTTTCTTGGCACCGATGAATCTCGTGTTGTTCTAATGTCAGTGACGGAGGCGCTTACTGAAACTACCTGACTGGTTTTCTGGAAACGTATTTTATGGGTACGGTTGTCTTGTACACGAAGTACGTGTGTGTACCAGACCAAATTTGCAAATCCCTTCCTTAACATCTTTACACCTAAGAATGGAAATAATATAAAACTAGTCAGTAGACTAGACTACAAGCATGGATCAAATTTTAAAACATCACGCGTATCGCTTGCTTTAGACTTTCCATAAAATATTGGGACATTGTAAACCGCGATCGAAGGTTAAACAAATGTTGCGATGTCGAAATGTAATATTCACACGTCCAGCTCTGATGGCGGATCGCGATAAAGCCCGGCTCCTCGTCCTCTGTGTTTCCGGGAGGTGAAGTGAAACGAGCGTGATGAATTAAAGTGAAGGCAGAGGGTAAACCCGAAAACACAGAAGCGGAGGAGTTCCTGGCACGCTTTTGTACTCCCCCCCCCCCCAAACCCCAAAAGGGGAAGTTTCTTCCAAGAAAAATCTGCTTTAAAAAAAAAAATAAAAATCAATGCGTAATGGAAACGAAGAGTGAATTAGTGAAGTGCACCGAGGCCAAAAAGTGATTCGATTCGCTTGGTATGCAATCAGGCAGGAGAGAACCGGGTGCATGTTCTCACTCCGTAGGGAGGACATGGAGCAATTTCTTCTGTTCTCATGCTCTCCCTTTGTGTCCTCTCTCTCTCTCTCTCTCTCTCTCTCGCTCTCTCTGTGTGTGATTTTAGGCAGCATTATTCGCTGCATGAGGCGCCTGGAGGAGCTTCTGAGGCAGATGTGCCAAGCAGCCAAGGCCATCGGGAACACGGAGCTGGAGAACAAGTTCGCTCTCGGTATGACTCCTTTCCCTTCCTTACTTCATCTACAAAAAATACTCCATCCCTGAAGCTCGATTTCAGTTATAGTTAGTGTTCTTACTAGAAACATCTCAAGCCCTGGAATACTCAGAATCTGTTCTATCAGTATTTCTTGAGTAAGATTTTAGTTGATATTGAATTCATGGGAAGGCGAGCACAAAAATACATTAAGTTGTGAGCATATTTAGAGATTCACAAACATTACGACTTACGAAATTATGGATCGGAAAAGAAAATTATGATTGACAGGAAATGAGCGCTAACCTTTTAGCTGAATTTCTGAGTGGTGAAAAATTCCCTTAAATGTCACACATGGACATATCTCAGGCACTGAAGCTCATCATCATCATCATTTATTTATTTATTTATTTATTTATTTATTTATTTATTTTCTTGTCTTTTTCACCAGGCATCACGAAGATCAAGCGTGACATCGTGTTTGCTGCCAGTCTTTACCTGTGAGGGACGAAGCTGCTGTTTACCAAACTCCTTCCTTTCCTTCTCTTTATCATTTCTGTTTGTTTCTTTCATTTTTCATAAAGGCAACGTGAAGACGGTGATGACGGAACATGTTTATTAACGTTCTTCTTTCTTTTGTCTTCATACAGCACAATGCGTTTTTTTTGTACATAGTGTTTTAACATAATTTTAATTAAAAAAAAGTGTATAGTGACAGTTATTGTTCTCTATTCTTAAAAAAAAGTTTGCTTGAGGAGCAAATCTGTTAGCATCATACACAGGAAAGCAGCATCAGCAGCCCAAAGGTATCATGGGCCACAGAGTCTGGGCGTAGCGGGGGTGGGGGTGGGGGGTAAGCAGGGGTTACATTCACAGGTTTCCACCCCAGTGGTCCTTCCTCACAGTCGGTGCGTGCTGACAGACCGTGCTCTCGGAACAGTGAGACGCAGGACGAGACTTCCTTGCAGCTTCAGTTAGGGACGTCGTAGTGGTTTCCGTTAGTCGGCGTCTCCTGCAGAGTGGTGCGCAGCATCTCGTCTTCTTTTTCCGGGGCCGCCGGCTTCTTGAAGAAATCAGACACGAAGAAAACCTGAGAGAGAAATGTAAGGATATTAAATGTGTTCTCGAAATGACACGTGTACAAGGTGCTTTAAAAAGAATGAAGTGAAACACGGCTCAAAATACAGGAGTGGACAAATCGCTAAGCCAAGCTGATTTCACGTCTGGGCTATTCGGTTTTAGTTCGTAGTTGCTTAGCGGACGAGTAGTGCTGCATGGAGCTTACCTTGGAAGTGGAAAGTCGGAATTCGGAATTCGCTACAATGTGGGCAAAGTGATGAATATTTACCTTCAAATCAGTGAACTGAACAGTCACTCATAGATTTAACAAGCGAATATGTCTGTTGATTGATCGAAAGCAAATACTGGTGTATATACACTATAACTTATTTAAAAGTAAGAAGTGCTGCTTTGTGTACTGTTCATGCTGTGAGCGGCCATGTTGATTTGATGTCACGTGCTGAACTCAGTGTTGTGGAAGCCCTTCCGAGTTCACAGGCAGGAATTCCAAGTCGAGGGGGCGTTATCTTAGGGTTTTTCAAGTTAGGACCTTTTGTCGAATGTAGCATTAGTTCAACGAGAGAAAAAATCACCCCTACTTCCTGTTGACTTTTGCATAACAAATGCTTTTCTGTGTTCTGCATGTTTAAATGCAGTCTGTAAACCTTGATGCGCTGACTGTAAGACATGCTTCCAGAGCCCAGTGCCTGCTGCACTACACACAGTGGCTGATGGGTGTTCTGTAATACCGTAGAACGATCTTTACTAGGGAGATTATGTAGCTTACACACGGCATGCGATCTTTACAGAATTGGAAACAGTCTAACCCGAGTAAAGTGCAGAGCAAAAATGGTATATAACCCTCTGAAATGTGGTCACCTTGCCATTAACCATTATGTTAGTAACCGCTTTTTACCCCGGTCAGTTAGGTTTCCAGTCAACCACAACGTCTGGGCAGCCCACAGTGGACCTGATTGAGGACACACGGATGATAGTTATCCATTGATGAGTTAAATTGTTAAATTCTGCCTCTGAAGGTTGAGGATATGGTGCTTTTCTAAATCCAGACTAAGTGTAGATGCTGTTTTAAGACAGCAGTAAAACTCAAGGAAGAGCTGAACAGTATGTGCTATAATCAACGCCTTGTTGGGAAAGAAAGACCAGTATATGCTCCAGCTGAACTCACCAGGCATCTTGTGGATTTTAAAGTGTGTTATTTGAAAATCCCTAAGAAGGTGGTAAGGATAGTTACAACAATCTTAAATCCTCTTTGTGAAGACAGTGCATAATAGAGCTTTTTAAAATGCCCCTTGAATTTAAAAGTCGAAATTTTTGTACCTGCCCCTTAGTGTTCCAGACAGCAGTATAATAATATATCTGTAAAAATGACACTCACCACCAGTAAGGCCATGATGGCTCCCTGTATGAGGCCTGTGAGGACGTCACTCCAGTGGTGTTTATAGTCAGAGACACGGGACAGTCCTGTATATACAGATGCAGCAATCAGGAAGAACTGGATTGTGGGTCGCAGGAGTCGAGCCCATTCATCCTGCAATCGAGCCTGCAGATAAAGCTGAGAGAGGGAAGAAACGATCATTTCGAGGTACTAATGATGGTAATATTACATAATGTACTTTCTGGCTTTCATACATTGGATTAAAGGAGCAGTTTGGCCAAAATGAAATGTACAGATCTTTACAATTAATCAGCTAAGACATGTTCAGTGTCTGACGTTTGCCTCTTAAGTAGCAGAGGTGTGTGAATGAACGAAGACGATGTCTTGTTCTGTAATATGCCTTGGATTCATTGTCGCTGCACTACTGGATGTCTGAGTGGTTCTCAAAAACAAAATGGGCTTTATAGATAATTTGGCCACTTTTGAAGGCAAGTCTGGGCTTTCAGGGCAGGATGAAATCCATCCCACTCAGAAATGCGCTGCTCTCGTATTTTTAAAACGTGGCTCATAGTCTTACGACAGGACCAGTTATCTGTTGTCGAGCCAGAGCAGCAGACTAACCCGCTAAATCAACCGCCTGCTAACTGCCTCGAGGCGTCACCAACATTATTAAGACAGCGTGTGTGAAAGATGGTTGCATAAGGAATAAAACACTGTTATAGTAATATAATCAACAGCAGGTTGGTGTGACGTGGCCTTGATGCAAAGCATGGCAGGAGGCAATAATAACAACAATGAAATAAATAATAGTGATGTAAAAGTAGAGTGCCAGTAAAATAATTTTTTTATTAAAAAATAAAAATAATAAAAGATAGTGGAAAAATGTTTTTGTTTTAAAAATCAGTGATGGATGAAGCCTGACAAATGTGTAATGGTGTGCTCCAGATGTTTGATGGATAAAACGAAAGGCTGTTTCAGCACGCTTTTCAAGTTTCATACGTGGAATATGGAAACGCTAGCACGGGATGATCATGATCTGGAGCGTAGATTAAATGTGAAATAAAAACGGAATTCATAGAAATAGCAATAAAAGGGAAGATGGTAGTAAATAGTGGTAATAAAGGAAATAAAATCGGAGGAGATGCCAAATTCAAAAGCCATCTTTTGCGTTGTCTTTGTTGAGAAGTTCCCTGCTGCGATACTCGTGGCAGAGAAATACTTCTCGTGTTTACGGCATAATTACAGAGCTCTTTAGGGAAAGGCGATTACAATTACACTGATTACACCTTGTATGGCATCTGCCCAGCTATAAACCATGACTCAGCGTCTATATTCAGAAATGTACAGTGTGGTTAAAAAAATACCCATTCCTGTTACACACTGCGAGAGGAGAGCAGGTATACAAAAAGCTTCACGTCAGTGTTGATTACAAACTCACTGGTGTTGTGAACCCGATATGCACAGCAGTACCTACAATAATAACACCTTTAAATAAAGGTTTGTGTTGTTGCTTTGTTGTGGTTTAAGATGCTGCTCCACTGGGTTGGAACAGTCCAACAACCACACAACCCAATAATCATTTGAAGCTTACAACCTCCTGATAAAACGCCGCAATGACCGAGAAAGAGAAGGAAAACTGCTAGAATATTGTATGTAGTGGATTCTCTCTCAATTTAATCTCTTACAAAACTTGCTAATCTATTTTTGAACTTTATCTTGTCACAGAATTTAAGAGTTCTGCCACATTATTTATACCTAAACAGCATACCAGCAGAATACTGATTTCTTGCAGCATGGCAACCGAAAATTTCTAATTAGTGCTATTTTTTTAATGTTCGGACACCTCTAATGAGATATAATCATTTCTGCATTTATGCTGTGTAACCAGGACAAAGATCATAACAGCCTAGGCTGCATTTCAACTAATTAATTTAATTTGACAGAAACAGTTAAATATACAGTGTGTGTGAATGTTTTAATGAAAAATAATGAGAATACCATGTGCAACACCATGTGAGACATAACAACAACCTTTAGTTATGTGGAAACAAAACAAAGCCTCTGTTATGTTCTGATTTCTGTGTGTGTGTGTGTGTGTGTGTGTGTGTGTGTGTGTGTGTGTGTGTGTGTGTGTGTGCAAACAAATGGAGGTTTTGTGTAGGTTTTGTTTCCTCACAGGTAAAGGTCATCACTGTGCGATTGTTACTGTCTCTAAGGGAGTTCTCTTGCTAGTCAACTAATGATTTTATTTATGCAGAAAGAACTAATTTAGTCTGCAGTGTGTGAAAATGTTTTTAATTAAAAATAACTACAATAGCTAGACAACAGCATTTAAGACATAACAAAAGCAAAAACAACAACCTTGCGTTGGCCAAACTAGTTGTGAGGACCCTGGTGTGAATGCTATAAAATCAGGACATAACAGCCTTTGCTTTGGTTTGTAGTGTTCTTTGCCTCCACCTGTTGCTGTGTGGCAATAAACAAGCTTCAGCCATGTAAATTTTTAACCATATTATGTGATCTTGACAGATCGTCATACCCCTAGTACAAAGAGCAGCTGACTGCCTAACCATCAGCTATAGACTCTTAAATGAACAGCGTATTTGAGTTTTTTTCGCTAGATTTTGGTAACTTTTTAGACCCCTTTTACGACTTTATTCGAAAAAAGAGCCTAGTGACTATTTGAACCGATGTTCGAGACTGTCCTGCACTCGCTGCTGGTTAAACGAGGTGAGAAAGCAGGTCGACTCACCAGCAAAAAAATAAAGCCAGACAATAATGTAAAACAGACGAAAACATTTTGGCCTTAACTGTGTAACAGGAGTGCAGTGTCAATGCGTTGTGTAGCAACAGCTCAACTAGCATCAAAGCTCACCAAAAAAAAATCTGAAAATAGTTAAGAAATGCAAAATTTCTGCTATAAGTTTGTTTAGTAGGAATTGAAGTGGGATGCAATACACCACAATGATATCTCTGGCTATATGCTCATCTTTGCTTTACTTGGAATTTTTTTTTTATGTTTACTACATACCCGGTTTGAACAGGGTTAACATTATCTGGCATTTGAGCACAGCTTGTGTACTAGAGTGTACTAGACTACATAGAATTCTGCATTTCTATATAGTAATATATACGTAATTATGTATAAATATCAACACATAGAAGGACTTCTGGAGTTATTCATCTGGCAGTTGAATAAATGAAATTGAATTCATTCCTAGCTGAGCTCTTGAGGATTAAAAGTCTTACTCAAGTGCCTGATAACAGCTCTCTGGCCCCATTTATCTAAATGTTTTTCCACTTTTACGCAGGAAAGAAAGAATGTGTGTGTGTGTGTGTGTGTGTGTGTCTGTCTGTGTGTGTGTGTGCATGTTCAATCAATAATTATGCCATGTAGGAGTGTTAAGTAAACCTTGCTATTGTTGCTACATGGGACTCATTTATGATGGCTAATGACTCATTTCTCCCCATGGGGAGTATTGCGTATTGGAGAACATAAGACCCAAGTGTTGCTTCATTAGGTCATAGGTGAGAAGATAAGTGTAGTGTTGGGGTGTGAGAGTAATTTAGGAAGTGCAGATGGAAGAGATGAGGTTGTGCAAAAGGTTACAAAGAAAAGATCAAACAAAAAGGATAGCTACGTCTCTAGGAACGGCTACTGGTACTGAAAGAAAGGATATAATTCTGTCAGGGACAAGTGTGTAATTTTTTTTCCTTAATGTTGAAGGCATGCACATTTGTAATTTCCCTAATATTCAGAATCAATATTACAATGAACTTTTAGCAATAGCACCACAGCGATATGTAGCTAATTTAGTCTTGTCCAATTCCTAACCACTAGCTAACTCTCCATGATCATACAACAGCTACCAGTCCGGGAGGTTGAAGGCTTTCACATGCTTCATCCGGGACACGTGATCTTTTCAAACTTCTGCTCATGCTGCGTCATGGGGAGGTGTAACACACTCGAAGGAAAACTTGTAATTGGCTAGTTTCATTGTTTCTGATAGGGAACAGAAAAGATGCTATCCCTCCCACCCAGCCAGTTTTGCTCTTTTGGACTCCTGGCCACGGATGGCTGTGGCATCGTTGGGATTCGAAGTTACGATCTCCTGACAACAGGGTGCACGCATTTCTGTTGTGCCACTCATGACCCTCCGATTTGTTTTCATCCTTCAGGCTGCAAATGAGCGATCAGACTAGATGATCATGTTCCTTAAAATGAAAGTACAGCTGATTCATCCTTAGTATTTTCCTGGTCAGTTTGTATATCATTTGGGAAATAGAACTAAATGAATTAGAAAATATTGCAGGCAGGCGAAAAGATAAACAGCTGCACAAGCAGGGTTAAAAAACAGACTTCCGCACATCTGCACTCAAGACCAGTTAGTAGCTGAGTAACTGAGGAACTGTCAGAGTGCCCGTCACTGCTAACATTACTACCTCTGGGTTTTGGGGTGCATAATAATATGGTTTTATTTAAAGAAAAACAACAACAAACAAACACCAATTTGGGCTTTAAATCCAAATCCAGATACAGATATGAATATTTGGAGAACTATACAGATGCACTAAACGGATACAAATACGCCCCTAGATGGTTGTTTTAAAGAGAGAAATATTGCACATTGTAATACAAACAGACTGATCTTCATGCACAGTTCCTCCTCTGACGAAGTGTTCTTTGATTCACAAGTTCTGATTTCCCACATCCTTTTAACGTATCTCCAATGTAAAAATGATTCATGGATCTAAATCAGGCGTGCCTCAGGGCTCAATTGTTAGTCCGTTAGAGTTTTGCATTTATCAGTACTCTGGTGTTTCCAAGCTTTGGTCCGGAAGCACACTTTGCCTCTTTAGCTAACGTGATGCTAAACAGACCTTATGCTATCTGAAAGCATGTTATTGATGGAGTATTATGTACAATCTGATACATAATTCGACTGTATTCCCCATTTTTACTATATACATGTGACTGAGAAGGTTTGCAGTTTGAAATGAGTAGTAGACATGTTGAGAAAATGTGTGCTATTAAGAATAGCGTTGTTGTTGAGTTAATTATTAGGACACAGCCCTAACCTGAAGAAGCCTGTAATCTTCACTCTGTATTAAAGCTCTACCTTTCCCATTCGGTAATGTGTGTTATTAAGGTGCTGCCCAGCTGCATGGTGAGGCTGCAGGATTTATAGAGTTATAAATAGGTACTTACTGCCAGGAACAGCATACAGTACATGGAGAACGAGGAGTGGCCGGAGTAGAAGGACAGCCTGCAACACACGCAGAAAAACAGAAGAGATCTCAGCAAGCAAAGCATTAAAACGCTGACGGTGAGCCCTTACACTGCCACGACTCGAATCCACAATCAGCCTTTACTTTTTTTTTTCCTGCTCCTCTAATTTCACCATAGCTGTGATTTTCAGATGCTGTCTGGATTCAGGGTCCATTTAGCTTCCATATTCCTTTATAGAGTTGGAAGATACTTTTACTCTGATGTTAGATAAATATGGACAATATGCATAATATCATAATATAAAAAACTATCAGATTTAGGCTCACTCTCAGCAAATTTCTTTTGTACAGTTCTTGATTTCTGTGGGCAAATATATAAATACATATTTTAAAAATAATATGCACTTAGCAATAAAATCAAATCTATATTACTTTGTTTAGATACAACCAATTTATTATTGGTATTATATATATATATATATATTATATTCTATGTAATATATTTATTAGTTACATTATATTAAATCTTATATTTGTATGAATTGTTATTTATTTATTCATTCATTCATTCACTAATTCAAATTTTAGAATTGAGCAATTTCACACAGTAAATGTACATAAAACCTATAAGTGGTTAAGGAAAACCCGATGATAAAAATCTGGGTTAAAGGCATTGTTAAACTAATTGTGATTTATTTGTGTTGATATTAAGTGATCAGTGTGTGTAAGTGTTCAACTCCTGAACAGCGTTCGGTCCTCTGATGAGTTGACACAGGTGAGTTAGAGCAGAATAAACATCAAGACTCATTAGGAGCTTTTTATGACACGTGTGTTTACGCAGACCTCCTGTTTGCTCAAACCGAATGACATCTGCAAGTCCTTTACAAACAAACTGGATTTACACATTATGTCTGTGTGTGTTTTAGTAAGTCACTAGAGACGTGAGAAGTTGGAACTACGTGTGCACACCCTTTTCCGGGTGAGAAGGGCAGGCCGAGAGTGACGAGTGCGGGGGGAAGCGTGTGTGGATGGGATCAGCAAATAAGGGTGGGCAGAGTATCCGGAGGGCTTTTGTGTCTTCCTGTTTATATTAGCCAGAGGCTCACTGCACTAAAAACTGCTCAGAGACACCAGGACACGAGTGCTGATACGACTACACGGTCATTAAAAAGAAGCCCATCACATAATATAAATATACAAAAAATATTTGCATACATTTTAAATTTACAATGAAATTTACGACATTGAGAGAACATCCACCAACATTGATATTCCTGGGTTGGTCTTGCGTATCGTAAATGTTTCTAATATTTAGGAAGATGCTCTCTTGATGTGTCTTGAAAGTCTCTCTCTCTCTCATCAAGAACCAGGCAGCACAAAGCCTGGACTTCGACAAACACTAGAAGCATAAAATTATAAATGTATCTTTTCTTTAGCTAAAAGCAGTCTGTCTGGAAAGCTGCCCTGTAACAGCTCAAATGGATTAAATGATCCGCCATGTTCCTCTGGACGGATCGAATTACAGGTCACATGGCTCGAGACAAAGAAGCAGAGAACAATTAGAGACAGAGACAAAGTAAGCACACTGCAGATCTGATGTGAGACTCCGCTGCAGCTTGTTATACAAGAAAATTATTAGCATATGATTGATATGCAATTGATAACTAATGACATAAGCCAGTTCTCAGATGCAAACTCAGACCTTTCAACCCTGATCTCAAATTTGCGTCATTAATTTTTTTTTATCATCGGAGCAGACATGGGTTCATCAGGGCCAAGGTTGCGTTATTTCCAGCTTACTTTATAACTCAGAGGACTGGACTAAGCAGATATGTTTGATTAGCCAGTCATTAATTTTACAAACATACTCCTGCTTTGGGGTGAGGCCATATGTCCATGGTATCACCTAACGAAGGGTGATTCGTGATTATTCTTGGCATCCCACTTCCCCCGTGCTTTATTTGTTCTATTTATGGCCCCGTCTCCTAGAAAAAACAGTGGATTTTGTCCAGCGGCGTGCTTTCCTATCAAAGGCAAGAACCACACCTACTGTTAATGAGAACGCTCTGGAAAGAGTTTCCCCACTGGCCTTGATTCTGGCACAAGAAACCACACTGAAACCTTGAGCGTCGGACTCTTTGTCTCCGTATGTGTGGGCTCTAGCAGCTCACCACAGGACTGGAGCACACCGGAGTGTGTGAACCGCAGTCTCGCCACAAAAGCTACACACATCCAAACCCTTGTGGGGAGCTGGATTTCACTGAAAGGACTCCCGAAATAATGATCAAAGCTCTCCCCCTGGTCCTCCAGGAACAATCAGAAACCTGAGTCAGGAGCCAAGTGGAACTCCACTAATTGGACACCGTTTTGATCAAATTGCATGTCAAAGAGTGCGGCATTCTTATGAAGCTTGATCCAATGTCACTGGACCATTCAAAGTCCTGTAACTGTTGGAAGGAGCATTAAGCCTCTAACCTTGGTGCTGACCATTTGAGATATCAGAGAGCCTAAGAAATAGCCTGCTATGGTTGAAATACAGATCTTACATGCTTACTTGGTTGGAAAAAAAGCCTCCCAGACAGACAGAACCACATGAAAGTAGCTGTAGTAGAGTGGAAGGACATAAATGTTTTACATGCTCTTAATTTCCACTTCAAAGCCACTCATGAAGTAGACCAGAGAGCTGATGGTACGCCATTTAACTTTAAGGGCATCAGAGATCCAAGAAATTCCCAGGGCGCATTTTAACGAGCCGGAATTTCTGTTAGCTGGACCAGTAGGCTTCTTTCTTGTAGTCGGGTTGACTTCTGGCCGCCTCCCTTAAATCTCTAAAGTCATGGTTTACACAGGTGATTTTATAATTTCTTGCTCACAGAACGAAGCCAAGAATTTCTGACAAAAGTGCAACAGAAAGCAGATTAAACTGTTCCTTTTTTTTAACCTGATGTTTCTCCACTGGTTTCTATTAGCTACGATTGAGAAATAATGAACATATTATAAAATGCAGATGTAAAAGTGACTTCAGTGGGTTATTATCAGTACCAGAGGGTATACATTTTAAATTAAGGTAACTGATCAGGTTTTGTTGATTTGGATTGAAGAAGCTCTTATAATTTAAGTTTAAGAGATTTGGAAAGAGGAGTTCATGAAATGCTCAAGGCTTTTCAGAAGGAGAAATATTTATAATGATAAAGACCTTTTTTGTGTGTGTGTAGATGAAGCTGAATTTAGATAAATGAATAGTGTACTCTTGGAGCAGTGTCAAGGATCACCCACCTGGCTTCATTTACCATCTTCTTGTCCCCGGTGCAGGTGAAGTTCTCGATGTAAGCTCCACCCGAGCAGTTGATCAAGTTCCAGTCAGGCTGACACACATACAGGAAGTGAGGTCGCAGCCTGCCGATTGAGTACTTGCCGATGTCTGTGAGGGACTGGCTCATGGCAGCACCGAACAGGAAGGTGCCGATTGCTTTATAGACACAGGCAACATAGCTGTTGCTGAAAGAGGACTTTGATTTGATACGTTTTAGATACACTGAAACGCATTCTCCAATGATCATCTGTACAGGAGGAAAAGGACAGGAGACAGTTTAGTAGCACATTCCTGGGAAAGAATTCACTTTAACTTGACCAGATTCTAATGAGGATGTCCACTCAAATAATTAGAAGGCAAGATAGAGCAGAAGTGCTGGTTGACAAAGCAGCCATCACTGGTAACCCATGGTCTGCAATTCAGTTACTTTTCTTTTCGATGCCACCTGGCTACAGGGAAGTAGGAACTCCATGGCCAATGTTCTGCACTGACTGGATTAGTTCAAATTTTGCCATAGAGCCAAAATATAAGGTAAGAAGAATCCCAGTTTTCTTTGAAACCTAGCTCTTTGACCTTCTTCTGACTGTGGAGTGAAACAGCTCACACTGTAAGCCTGGAGCCTCAAATCCTGGATGGGTTTCCTTATTTTCCTCACATTTTACTTCATAGAAATCTTGGATTTTCCAACTTGGCAAGGTGTTAGTATGCACAGTGTGAAGCTAAATTCTTTAAGTAGGACATGTTCCTAAAATAACATTCCTTTTACCCAAATCACTGCCATCTGATTTTGCCAGTATGTGCCTCTTCCCGCCCCTGAGCCGCACTAGTCAGGAAGCTTACAGTGTAGCTCTGCATTTCAGTTCAAAAAATCAAGCAAACATTGTGTACACATTTTTTCCATATTTTTTTGTACCATTTAAACAAACACTCTCTCAGAAGTTTGTGTAGCTGGGTAATATTAGCATACTTCACTGTCTGAAATAAAATGTGCCAAACTGTACTTTTCCTTGTTGCTGGAGTGGTACCGTTAAGAGTACATCATTTATACCTTTAGCATGGATCTTTCAGCTGGAAACCTGAATATAATGTACCTGTAAAAATAAGTTAAGGTACATATTTGGACCACTGATGTACTTTTAAAGCTTTAATCTAAAGTTTACTTTACTCAAATGCACCTTTCCAGGTAGAAGAGTACATACTAAAGCTTTTTTTCAGCTAACATTGGCTGCTGTTGAATATTTCAACAAGGAAAAACATGCTTAATTTTATGAACTGTAGAGCTATGCAATAGGCTTGGCATCATGGAAGCTGTCTCTTGGGAATTTTCTAGTGAGATGTACACACTGATTATCAGAGACATCAGACAGAAGTGACGTTTTAAAATAGAATGTTTCCATGAACATATCCTACTTGGGAAAAAATAATTTCCTTTTTTTTTTTTTTTTTTTTGGAATTTGTTGATACCTAAAGAACCGTCAGATGAACCCAAGAGCTGTAACTAAACAAGGGGCCAAAAGTTATAGCCGAAATCTTAATAATACACAAAATGAGTACGTTTCCAGCAGACTAAAGCTATTAAATTATAAGGGGGATTTCCTTATGCCTCGAGAAACATGCTTCTGTGGGTTAAGTAAGTGGGCGTGTGGTTTGTGAGACACATTGTTTCCCCTGTGTGAGATCTTGGATGAGTCTTTGTTTCATTAAAGGTCACAGATACTCTTACAAGTTTGAAAATAGTGCATTTCTATCTGATCTAGATCAGATCCGACCTAGATTTGGCCAGTTTTAATAGCTTGGGGTGTTTTATTCATTATTGTATTTGAAAGAAGATGATGGCAGACCAAACAGATCTGAAGCAAAGTGTTAAACATCAAAGCAGCTGATGGCAGGCACTGAGCTTTCAAAGCCAGAGTTCCCGACTCCAGTCCTGTCTATACAAACCTCACACTTCTTCAAGCTTTTCATTAGAAGCAGAAATGTTGGCGTTAACACTAATCTGTCTATTCCATTCAACCAGTAATGGGGCAGTAATGAAATAAAACTACTTTACCTACTGTACCTAAACATTTAGCACTGAAAGATTAGTAAACCTGTATTTATTTATTTAATTATTTAGCTAGCTAGCTAGCAAGCTAGCAATGGAGCTTTGTTAAGCATTCATGTCACGTAAACTACAGATGGTAAAATCTGGGTCACTTTCAACTAAGCAAAATCACCATTTTATCCTAACCTTTAATGCTTCATTACTGATTGATATCGATAATGTTCATTGATTGATTTTCTGATATTTAGCTCAATGTTGGTACTTTTCCAGTACCCAGGATTTATGTAAAAATTCACCAAATTCAACTCCTCTTCATGCAGTAATCCTTTTTTAAACGAACTTCTTAGTCTCTAATACACATTACGGCCAAATCCTAAAAGTCAGCTTATACACTCTAAACGCTCACTACATAGGGTGTAACATACCAGGCATTGTAAAGCCTACAAAAGCTGGAAAATTTTGAAATGAAGGTTATTATAGGACTGAATATTGATTTTTTTTCTTGCATTGCAATACATAAATGATATGAAATTCATGCTAACAACCCTAAATAAACTGTATATAGATAAGAAGTAGTAATTCTATATTTAGTGTAAACCAAAGATTTTTTTGTTTTAGTATTACATCATGCTTTTATTAAAGTAAATTAACTGAATAACTTTATTTGTAACAAACATCAATGATAATAGATTTTTTTTTAATCTGGACAATGTCTTGGTCTAGATCATCTCGTCCACATGATTTTTATCGAGCTGCTATCCGCTTGGAAGTGAATATTTACCTGTGCTTCTTCAGTGTGCACCAGCCCTTTGTGAGGTATGTTATGGAAATTTAAGCATGGTACTTTTACCCTAAACAGCACAGGGATTTTCCCTTTAGGACTGGAGCCGAACAACACTGAGGCACGCTAGAAACAGAGACTGAGGATGAGGCAGAGACTACATGAACAAAACCAAGTACACTTACAGTAAGCAGCGTGAGAGGTATCATTACTCCTCCTAATAACTGATAGGAAATGGTGTCATCCTTTAGAGGGTACTTGATCGAATCATCGTTACAGAAAAATCCCCGTTTGAATGGCGAGTGTTGCAGTGTGAGTATTGCGAATGGGAGTCCAACTACCAAAAAGAAACACAAACAAAGCAATGGGAGAGAAAAACAATGACAGCAGTGGGTTAAAAGAGAAGTCCGCACATGACACAGGGCCAAGCCCAACACACACAAACATACAAACATACATGCTGTGGATGGAGAGCAGACATGAGACAGTTGTTTAAGTACCAGTTTACCAGGACACGTGAGATCGACAGATGGTGTTTAGCATGAAGGGTGAGCTACATGACACATTAGTCATAGCCTCAGAGCAGCAATGTGATACAATGTCATTACATCATATATTACACATAGATGATGTACAAAATAATGTGATTTTCTACCAACAGGTGAGTCATAATAGTGAAAAAACTACTGAACAAATAAATCAATCATACAATTAAAATTAACTAACAGCAACAATGCTTGTAATGTACAAGTATCATATAGTTAATCAGTAGGAATACTAAAATACTGTACAAATATGGATCATATAGTTAATTAGTAACTACAATAATCTACTGTACAAATATAGATCATATAGTTAATTAGTAACTACAATAATCTACCGTACAAATATAGATTATATAGTTAATTAGTAACTATAATAATCTACTGTACAAATATAGATTATATAGTTAATTAGTAACTACAATAATCTACTGTACAAATATAGATTATATAGTTAATTAGTAACTACAATAATCTATTGTACAAATATAGATCATATAGTTAATTAGTAACTACAATAATCTACTGTACAAATATAGATCATATAGTTAATTAGTAACTACAATAATCTACTGTACAAATATAGATCATAGTTAATTAGTAACTACAATAATCTACCGTACAAATATAGATTATATAGTTAATTAGTAACTACAATAATCTATATTTGTACAGTAGATTATTGTACTATACAGTATATAGTATATTGTATACAGTTAATGGGCAACTACAATAATCTACTGTACAAATATATATCATACAGTTAATAAGCATTAATGATATTCTACTATAGCAATATAGATCATACAATGAAGTAATTACTACTAATGTACTGTACAGATAGAGACAATAGTTAAGTATATATATATAATAATGTACTGTATAAATATAAATCATAGTTATTTAGTAATTATATTAATCTGCTCTAAAAATATAGCTCATTGTTAGTAACTATTTTATTACATTTTGTGCAAATATTGATTATATAGGTTAGTATAGTAATAATATTAATAACTTACAGTACAGATATGTATAGTGTAGTGGTTTATAGATCATTTATCATTAATTAGTAATACTGTATCTACTGTACAAATGTGTGTGCTGTGCAGAAATATAGCATAAAGTTAATTAATGATAATATTGTACTTCCATGTGAAGTTAAATTTGTGTTTTGATTATCATTCAGTCTTAACCACTGCTACGTTTCATCGTTAAGGAACTTCAACTGAATTAGCATGTTTCAGCGCAGTTGAACGATTTCTTTGTTTTAGCCACAACAGTACATTTTACTGCAGTATGATTATTAATGTGGATTAAATATTTTACAGGGCTAAACTGTGCGGCAATTTGAAAATGGAAAGTGATGCTGTGGTAAATAATATAGTGCTAGAATATTAGGTATCACGGCCCATGTGACCTTTTCTCAGTTCTCTTTGTTAAGGCTTGAGCTAGAACCATGAAATTGGGCATGTATCAATATTTAATTATTTTATCCTTATAATTGCCGAAAAGCTTGATCGCCGCCTAACAACACTCAAACAGAACACATGGGTTAAATACTGTGATATGAGATCATGTGGTGATAACCAGAAGGAAATGGTATATTGAATATACCATTAAAAACATGCGCAAAACACAAGGATATGATTTTGTTTTGGTGATCTCTTTCCGATCTAGCCATAGCCTAGACAGCTTAACCATTTGGCATCTGAAGTCATTTGATTTTTTTTTTCTGCTTCTTGTTTACACAGTTTAATTCCTTTTGTTTTGACGCTCTAGTGGCTTTTTAGGTCAGCATGGGAAATTTCCCTAGTCAAATATAGCATCCGATCTGGAAGGATGTGATCACACAGCAAATTTAAGCCCAATTTGAGGTCTGAGGTTTTTTTGTTTTGTTGTTGTTGTTGTTGTTGTTGTTTTTCTATTTTAATTATGGTTGAATGGTCAATTTGGCACATGGGTGTTGAATACACACCTGCAATTTACACATATATAAAAACTGAATTTGTTTCAGACCTCTTACTGACCTTTTCTACTTCTATTTTCCATTTTATGCCCTATAAACACAAGACGCAAGAAAAGCATGTGAGTTCCTGGCGCAATTCCTCAGTGATTATGGGATTACAGCAAGCCAACACACACATGGGTTATAAGAGAATGATAAAGAGGTTAGCCTTCAGAAGACGTCAGGCACTGAAATGTCACCTTCAGTCAAATTGCAATGCAAAACTATGGCATATTTGCATGAATTATGAGTGGGTGAGTCTGCAGGAGTTTAAATAGTGAGGCGTCAGTGTGTCTAAAAAGGAAACAGATTGGCTTTGCACTTTCTACGCCCTCAAACAACTGACAGTTCTCAGTGGAAAGCAGGATATTCCACCAAATTTCTTAGTGGTGATGTTCACATTGGCATGCATATTATTTAAGATTTTTAACTGTTTTTTGTTTGGTTTTCTGAGTCATCCATGGACTCCACTCTAACAACTATCCAAAAATTGGGTACCCAGGGAGCCACTCCTCTGCTAATTTAGCTCAGGGGTATTTGTGGTCTAGTAACATAAAAAAATCCTTCTTAGAAAGGTTCAAATAATCAAATCCATGGAGAAAAAAAGTCAAAACTCTTTCCTTTCTCAATAAGCTGCCTTTAGGATCTGCTAAGGAAGCTGGAATGGTTCATGTTTATGTTTAATTAGAGACACTAAATTAAAGCCAGTTTTTTCTTCCCCCATATCAAGACCCTGATCCGTCAGTAAACGTCTCCTGTTTTAGTGTTTTCACGACCAAACTAAACACTTCAATTAATTCTCTGTGTGAATCAAATCAGGTAGATAACATTTTCCTATTCTCCATTTCTCCATCATTTGTTCAATTCATATCATATTAAATCATCACCTGCTCTTTCAAAAACCCATCCAATAAACCAACCAGCCCCATAAAAGGCGATCAGAGTCAGTAGTTTGGTTAGGTTTTGCTGAACATTTTCCTACTTCTCAAATAATCACATTTAATCTCTTTCCTGATTAAACCAGGAAACCATTAATTGGCCTTTCCATAATTTCTATCTATTCCTCCATCCATCCATCCATCCATCCATGTCCATAATAGACAACTGAGGTTCAAGTTTGATGATTTCCTGTCTGAACTCCTCGAGCAATCATCTTTCATGAACCATTAATCATTATAGATCTGTCTGATCATTACGTCTTGTTTCTTTACATCTCTCTATATTCATTTGTCCTTCCGTGGTGTCTTCCATATGTGAGTTTCACAATGTGACACTCAGGTTCACATTTAGGTTTCTGATCACCCCTTTTGTAGATATATGAATTCACATGTAACTGGCTACTTCTTCAGCAAGTGTTTCAGTACATCTCTCATACATGTGCTTTGTAGAGCCTTGCATGTGTTTTCACTGCTGTTATGAGTATTTTCGAGTTCCTGTATTTCCTGTTTTCCAAGCTTCTGGTGCGGTAAGTGTTTCTTCTGTTCTTTCCATCTGCATATTTTAACTATGACTGTGTATTTACTTTTGTTGAACTCTAATGAACCTTATGAAAACCTGATTTTTTTTTTGCATAACAAGACAGATGCAGAAACTCTGGACCATGCCTTCATATCCTCCTGACTTGAGTACGGTAACTCTCTCTTTAATGGCATTCCTGAAAAAAAAGACCTGCGTCCTCTACAATACATTCAAAACTAGTGAATGCTAGTATTCTCTCTCATTCTAAAAATCCGCTCATATGAGCCCTGTTTCACTGTGCATCCAGTTTAAAATCCTTCCAGTTACACATAAACCCTACGTGGCTTAGGTCTGCCCTATTTAGCTGAGCTGCTTCACCTGTACTCCCCTGCTCGCACTCTCAGGTAGGCTGGCACTGGAGTCCCAAAATTCCCAAAATTCAGACTGATCACTGTTAGGGGCAGATGTTTTAGTGTTATGGCCCTAAACTCAGAATTTCTTTACCTTGACCTTTCCACTTTCCAAGGATAGGCTTAAAACCTTTTTCTTTTCAGTTCTCATGCCTGTTCATCATCATCATCATCATCATCATCATCATCATCATCATCATCATTATTATTATTATTATTATTGGTCTCAGCTATGAATTTGAACCATGATTCTCAGATATGCCCTAAAAGTGACTTCAGTTCTCCTGACTCTGGCTCGTATTTGCTTCGCGAGTCAAATCGACTGTTTTGAATAAACGTTTTATCACATACTTATTTTATCGGGGACCATAAACTGCATTTTAGAGCTGTCAAGTTACATTTAGTTTTAATTTTTATACTGCTACAGACAGTAGGTATAGTTTACTGTGAGTAAATAAATAACATTTGCCGCATTTTACTTTTGAAAATTCTCCCTTTTTTTTTTAAGTTGTATTCATGCAGATATCTATTTTTAAACCCACATAATTTGACCGAATCCCAAATGGCTTCTGGGTCACTATAAAAGCTCACTACATAGTGTATAATATAATCGTATTTAATATAAAACCCAGACATTGTGCACTATATGTCCAATAGAACATAACTGGAAAATTAAGCCACAGAAAGAATGGCTCTTGGAAGTGAACTACTGACGTAATATCACTTTCGAAGTGCACAGTGAAAGTTGCATATTTGGGGTTTCATATTTCAATAAGTATTTCAAAGCCATATGGTGAAACACACGCATGCGTAGTCACTCTCTCTCTCACATACATGTGGCTATATATGGAGATATACTTGGTGTTCATGAGATGCATTATTGGTAAACCGACGTTTTCATCAAAGTGAGATGTTTAAACAGATGCACTGACGTCACGCATATAAGACTGACAGGTGTGAACACATGTTGCTCACAAACACACACACACACACACAAAACACACTGTCCCTAAAACTCCTTCCTTAGAAAAACAGCTGCTGTAAATCAATAGTTAGTAACAGTGGCCAATCAGGACACTAAAGATGTTCTAGGAAACTATTTCAGCTATTTCTGGAGGGACATCGTACAAAAACAGACCAAGCATTTCATCTGTGCTCCAGAAGAGTGATCTGATCCAAAACAATCTTCTCTTATCTTCCAGGGTCTTGATGCCCCAGATGTCTGGAACCAAAACTTCCGGCTTTTAATTGGATTCTGTGCCTATTTATAAAATCTATTCAACAAACAAAATGCTGATGCTTCATCTTTCTTTGTGACAATCTGTCCACAATTTAGAGAAGCTCACACATCTTCCCCTGCAGAAGGTTATTGTCCGAAGCTTCAATTTTTACACCTTTTGATGAAAACTAAAAACTTTTGATGAAACTGACCAATTTGCAGACATGGCCTCTCTTCATCTGCTTCATCTGCAGTGTCAGAAATCACTAACGAGATAACACTACAGATGGAACATTAACTAGTTGTAGGAATCCACCAATGGCTGTTAGTAATGTTGCAGTATATTACCGACTAACATTGAGTTGACATCCTCTGCCTTTGCATCCTCTTTTGCAAGCTGAAAATGCAAGTAATGTCAGGTGACATGCCCAGGGAATCCACGCAGATGAGCAACTGAGAAATTGTTCTTCCTCTCTGTGTTTTTCTATGTTTAAGCTGAAGATTTTGGAGTTCAGCTGGGTTTGAAAGGCAAATGGCTTCCTTCAGACCAGAGCTGAAGGAATCAATGAGCAAGTATAATTGAGTTGTTCCTCTTGGGATTCAGTTCTATGAACCATGCTAGCAGTAACCCAAATAGAATCCCTTTAGGAAGAGGAACATTATCTTTTGTCCATCCAGTTTTAGTTGAGTCTCTCTCGGACTCCTAGCCAGAAATCAGAAAGACTCGTAGTCTCGGAAAACTGGGGGACTCAAAAAAGTTAAAAACTCAGCATTCAAAAAAACTTGGGAATCAAAAATTCACTGACTCAAAAAATTGGGAATTTAAAACCTTATGATTCAAAAACACTCAGGACTCAAAAGCTTGGGACTAAAAAAAGGCATCAAAACACCACAGACTCAGAAAACTGCTGCTAGTCCATCAGTATGCTAAACGCTATGTACGCTATACATACTGCAGTTAGAATACTTACCACTTTATCTGCAAAAACTAATTATTTTCTGGACTGAGTCACTCCAGACTATAAGATGTGCTCCTACAAACTGTCCGTGAATTTGTTGGCCAATCAAACCCACTGAGATAAAGGGAAACCCTGGGCATGTGAGCGATGGTAGCTAGTGTTACTTACACTACAGATGGGCAGTGTGAAGCCCACCGTGTAGAGCACAGTGGAGGTGATGGTGCTGGAGTGAAACGGGTAACCGATGCTCTCGTCGTTACAGAAAAAGCCCCTCTGAAAGGGCTTGATTTTACCCAGGTTAAAGGCCGCCAGAGGAAGGCCAGCTGTGGATGGAAGAAGGGTTAACAAAGGGTTAACATCTCAACACAGCACTCTCAGCCAATCTGAACTGAGAGACTAGCGTATTGAGCGTGGCAGCTGTGTGTAACTGATACAGCTAGAGGATCAGCAGCTATGAAAACTAAACAGTTATCAGTCCTGAGACCTGGGAAAATTCGATTAAATTGTTAAATACTGGCAAGCTTCAAAACATATCATGAGTTTGCTATTTAATAATTTTCCTAAGTTTTTAAACATCTGGCTAAATGTAATCAGTACAGCTTGGTTCGTCATGGTCATTCTGCTGAGAATGTGGCGATGACAATGTAGGCCACGTCCTCTTTTTTTTCACCCGAAATTAAACCTTATTGGGAAGAAATGTGATTAAAGCGTGATTAGTGACATTAAATTCTTAATTTAAAAAAAAGCTACATCTGGTACCATTTTAGGGTTCTTTGGTTTATCCCTCTGGAAAAACCTTAAAAGTTGCATGCGAGACCCTATAACAGAGGGATTGTTCCAAGGAGAGCCCCTTTACCAAGTGAAGAACCCTTAACCATTTGAAGAACCTCTGGAAATGTGCATCATAAAGTAATTAATACATATTATAAACATTTTTAAAAAGAGAAATGCTATAATATGACTTCAAAATGATCCGTATAGCAAAACATTCTGGTTCTGTGATATTTTTTATGTATCTGATCCTTTGTGAATATTGAATTTTGCCCAAAAACAAAACCCATGAGCTTGGCTTTGCTCTGGTGGTGTTTATAACTCAGGACTCTAAACTAAGGACTCCGAATCTTGGAGCTCTAAACCCGGGGACTGCAAACTTTACGTTCTAAACCTGGGACTTTAAAATTGTAGAATATATAAAACTGTGTGTCTTTTAAAAGGCCGAAAAAAATAAACCCACATAGAAATGAACATCCAGATTTCCATCGACATGTTTTTATGCCCATTTTGAATTTGTGGATATAAAATAACAATAACGACTTGCCGTGTGGATAAGAAAGGGTGTGGTAAAGAAGGATGGCGGTGGATTGTTTGGACCAAACGTGTGTTTGACTGGAGCTTTTTTCTGATGACATCGTTGCTTAACATTTCCAAAACATTTGGTTGGAAACACAGCTTATGAGATAAAAGTTTGTTTGCAATGACAAGCTCGGTTAGGAAATCACAGTCGTTGGAATAGCCGATGAGTTTTTTCCTCAGAGAGTGACATCATCAGGCCCGTGTCTAAGGCAGAACAGTGACGGATGTTATGTTTGGATCGGGTCCATTCACGTTGCTCAATGTATAATGTAACAGTGAAGTCTGGCATCATGCAAGCATTAATAGTTTCCACTCCATTCCCTGGGACTAACGGTATATTTGTGTAAATTATTGCTGCAATCTGGCCTCTGACCCCAAAATCTCAAGTGTGTGTGTTATATAAGAGTGTGTTGTCTGACGTTTATCAGGCTGAGTGTGTAATCGTAACACGTCATACAAGCTGACAGGTTAAAGTCTAATGTGAGCCTTAGGCTATTGTTAGAGGGGAAACACACACACACACACACAATTTCTATCCTTGTGAGGACCTTCCACTTACATAAAGGAAACATTTTGACTGTAGCAGTTTTTGTTTTTAATTCAGATATTCATGTACTTGTGGGGACATCTGGTCTGCACCAAGATACAAAAACATGTCCACACATGCATGTCCTCATTCAATAGGCTGATGTTCCATGTCAGCAAACAACAGAGCCTGTTACTGACAGTTAGGGCATGTGACACACACACACACACACACACACACGCATATGGAGTCGAGCCAGCCTGGTGCTTTATCATGAACATGAATGTGTGTGTGACCAGGTCCCACTGTATCCACAGTGTAAGCTGAACATTCAGACTGAGGCGTTTTCACACTTTAGTCCAAATTTAAAAAGGGCGTTTTCACACTTTAGTTCAAGATTAAAGAGGGCAGAACACACCCAGGACCAATTTGAGGCCCGTTTAAAGGATGTTCGCAGGTTCTGTTTAAAGTCTTTAGTTAGGCTACAATAAGGATAACATCAAATCCAGTTTGGAGCTAATCAAGGACTTGTTGATTCAAGTTTTATTTTAAGACAAGTTGTGTTGCACCACTTACAAATCAGCGACTAAAACTTTACCCTCTGATTAAATTAACATTCTGACTGGCCACCATGATGAATTACAGTGTACACAAAGATCTTACACGCTTATTCAGAAGCATAATTTCTTTCCTACAACGAACTGTCACATCGAAATTTAGTCCAAATTGAGCTTTAAGATTCAAATGAATCCTTAACTGAAATTGAAAAGTCTGAATTACAGCAGCAACAGGAAGAAAGACTCTAAAATAAAAATAAACCTAAAAGCAGGATTAAATGATGATTTAAATGAAATATTAAATATATATTGATTTGAATCCCAATTTAAAGTTTGGTGCAACCAATTTATTAAATAGATCTACACTGAAGCTTAATCTTTGTTGGTGTAAGCCTGCGATAATTTTATTACAAATAATAAAAAGCCTTAAATTTTAAATTTCAAATTTCTTAAATATTGTATTAATTAAAATATTTTATCCTGTTTTAATCTGGTGTTATTTTTGGCATGTGATTTAAACCTTTTTTCTTTTTTTAAACCAAGGCCTAACCCACACACAGTCACACACATAGTCACACACACAGTCACTCGCACAGTCACTCGCACAGTCACTCACACACACACACACACACACACACACACGTGGTACCGGCGCGTGTTAAACTGAGGCTAATGTTGGCTAACGGTTTCTGACGTCAGTTGTGTGACTTCAGTGTGTTTTTTTTTTTTTTAGGTTGTTTCTTCATCTGCTGTAAAATGCCCACATAAACGGAAATGTCCTTATAGGTAAGTTATATTGAAATGTTTTTATATTTGGTGCATCATTATTGCAAATTTGATTTTAAATGACTTTTCTAATGGAACTGAAAAGGTGTTTAAAAAGTATTCCATGTAAAGGCTGGCTGCAGAGACCCTGGGGAGGGCGTCCTGATCATCACGTGATGAAGGTGTGTGATGTTTCAAACACAGGAGCTGTATGATATGAACACATTTTACAGTTGTATAACTTGCTATTACACACGCCGATTAGTAGAAAGGCATCCCTGAAACTTAAAGCAGGAGGAAGTAACACGATAATAACAAGATAAACCAATCATGTTATTTGACGCCCACCTCAGGAGTTCATTTGAAGCTTCACCCGTTTTCATAGAGAGCAGAGATCGGGTTTCTGGACCGCACCCAAGTCTAAAAAGTGGAAAAACGCCCCAGGCTTCAAGTCCACATCTGGATATTTTTGGTTAAACTAAACTAAACTAAACTACACCTAAACTGGATCTCTTTGATGAGCTAAATTACATCATGAAGCTGTATTTCTGTGCAGGCGTATTACTGACTTGCTTAAGCCCTTTTTTTTCTCCCTCATTGCCGCCCAGTTG
>CM074961.1:17636239-17646426 GCA_037577455.1 Pangasius macronema
TATTTCTTGAACTAATTCAAGTAATAAAAATCCATAAAAAATAAATAAATAATTCATGCAGTAGAGGGTTAAATACACAACGCACAAATTAAAAGGTTGAATTTAAAGCTCAGTAACAAACTGAAAACAAATAAAAACAAACAAATAAATTATCTTATACTTATATAACAATATATATTTATAGGCTGTTAAAGTGCTGTGGTTTTGGGCTGGAAACAACAACCTGCTTTATCCTGCTTTGTAGAATGACTTGATATAATTTTGTAATAATCATGGGTTGTTTTATTTAATTTTTTTTTTGCAAACTTAAAACTATGAATGTAAACTTGACGTGTCTGTAACTCTGATACTTAAAGTAGTCCTTCTCATCATCTTCAACATCATCATCATTATCCACAAATTAACAGCAGGCCTACCCCTGATTCTGAGATCATATCGATCGAGGCTGCTAAACTGTATCGTGTAGTATCGTATCGCAGCAGATTCAGTGGTATCACCTACTACACAAATTGTATGGTGTGGAAGGAAGTCTGTGGTTCACACCTCTATTCACTACTGCACCAAAATCTCTGTCAAAATAAAGTTAACGAGATATTTCCCTCTCAAAACAAATCTAGGAATCATTTCAACGTACAAAAGAGGTCAAAATTTATTTGGATTATATGCTCAGAAGCTCATTTCTAAAATTTATAAAGAATTAAACATTTTCACTGTTATGTAGTTACTATTCAGTTGTTATCGTCCAATCATCTATTACGTAGCTTAAAGAGGTTTAATGTAATACTCAGGAACTTGAAAGCAAGTATAAACTATATACAGGCCAGATGAAGTAGCTGAACATCTATTCTTAATGTGATTTTTAAAAAAATATCAAGACTCATAGACATACGCTTATATACAGGCTTTATACATCAGTATGTAAATACATCACACATCTCCATGTCTGCTTACAGTGGATATAAAAAGTTTACACACCCCTGTTCAAATAGCAGGTTTTTGTGATGTAAAAAAAAAATGAAACCAAAATAAATCATGTCAGAACATTTTCCACCCTCAGTGTGAAATTACGACATATAAAAATTTAATTAAATACAATCAGAAACATTTTAGGGAAAAAATAGGAAAAATAAAAAACCTACAATAACCTAGTTGCATAAGTTTGCACACCCATAATACTGAGGCTTTTTGGGTGAGAGTGATTTATCTTGGTTTCCTTTTTTTTTTTTTTTTTACATTACAAAAAACTGCCATTTTAAAAGGGGTGTGTAGACGTTTTATATCCACTGTATATGCTTTCCTGAATCATATAACTTTTTAAAATGCTTGATTAAATGAAATGTCTCCAGTACACAAAAGACAAACTGCTCCACTGTTCATGATCCTGAGAAGAATGTTAATCGCCATAACAAATAACGTGTTTGATATTTTTATCCGGCTCACGTGCTGCTTTTGGATAAATCAGGAAGTGAACCCAGGTTTGTGGGTGTAAACACAATGGACTGCTGTGAAAGAAATAAAGAATGCACAATTTATGCATTTTTTTTTGTTTTGTACATAAAGAAAGGTCACTGCTGGGAGTCTCCTTTTCTTCCTTTTCTTCCTTTTTCTTCCATAACAGATTTGAAATAAGGCTGTTTTCTTCTTAATGCTCATGTATTTAAACAATAGTTGAATTGAAGTTGTAGGAAGCACAGTGGCACCTCACAGCTCCAAGGTCATTGGTTTGATCCTGTGCCCAGGTTACTGACTGTGTGCTGGACCCAAAGGAACGGGTTCTCCAGTTTCCTCCCATTGTCCACAAACATGTAGAGAAGTGGACTGGCTGTGCTGGATTGCTTTTGGGTGTGAGTGTGTGAATATGTGTGTGTATATGTGTGTGTATTTGGTGTCCTGTGATGGACTGGCGTCCCCTTTGGGGTGAATTCTCCTGTCTTGAACCCAATGCTACCAAGATAGGCTCCAGATCCGTTGTGACCCTGACCACTACACTACTTTTTAGAGAAAGACAGGAAGCATTGCATAACTTCTTAAGAGTTTCTTTAAAAAAGTGAAATATAAATGATAAATTGGAACAAACGTCAATTATATTATGTCGATAGGAATTTCTTGGGGTGCCAATAATTTATACATATTCTTTTGTTAAGCAATTACTTAGAATATATTTACTTCTTTTAAAGGTTAGATGTCTCTCATATTTTCAGTGTGAGATTAAGCTAATTAACCAAGACATTTTTTTCTTAACTTTTTTTTTACCCATTTTTACCAAGGGTGCCAATAATTCTGGAGCAAACTATATATTATTGTACACTATGCACTATGTTCCTACACTAAATGCTATATGACATTGCATTTTACCCTTGTTTCCTCAGAAACTTGTGTTACGTAACTTAAATTTTTACTACGCACTCACTGTCCACTTTATTAGGAACACCTGCACAAAATCAGGAAGGTGCAGGTGAAGAGCTTCAGGTCAGGTTCATCAAACATCAGAATGGGGAAACCACTAGGACACACTGAAATTATCCTTGTGGACATGTGGAAATATTTATTACAACATTCGTGTTTGTAACTACTATACCCAAATAACATTTCTCACGAGAGCACAGCACCGGTGTGTGTTGCTGTGTAATGGGTGTTCTCTGTATTTTAGTGACCCTTGGCACACGTGATGATTTTATTTTTGCGCTTGTGATAACCAGCTGGCTGATTGTTAGGTTTGTGAATACCAGATTTTAAATGTCATGTCCTGTTTTGTCTCTCTGCCCACGCCAGTGCAGGCGTTCCCATTGCTGACCATGAAAATAACAAATGGGTAAGAACAGGAAAAGTAAGTTCACACCCAACCAAATTAGCAACATGCATGCACAAAAATAAATCCCTTACTTCACTACTATAAAGGACATCTTGTGAGTCATGCAGCAAAACCCCATAAATGGTTGAGAAATTGCTTTGACCTTTATTGCTGAACTTTGTACAGTAAATTTGACCTCTTATCATTACTGCAGTGAAGGACGAATCCAATTAATTTAAGGATCTAAGGTGACCCACTGTAAATCGGGAACATCGAGAACTTTCAAAGTTAAATTCTTTTGTACGTAATTTGGAAGTTTTACCTCGTGTTAAACCAACTCTCAACCTCTTATTCAAGGTTTCGTTTGCTCATAATTGAGTAACAGGTATGAAAGTGACAGGACTGAGGGGTTTTTTAGCATAAAATGATCAAATACACAAAATATGGTTAGCAGCAAAATATGGTCAGCTAGCACCCACACTAATGGCATGAGGACATTAAGGACTAATGATTTACTTTATACATACACTTTATTTTCATAACCTATATTGGATGGAAAAGGATTTTCAAGCATGAGATGTTAAATGGATCCAGAAATTAATGTAAAAAAAAAAACAATATATTTTGAGGATTATAACTCAAGGTAAAGTGTGGAAGAGGCAAAAATGATGATTTCTACTTTTTGTACATTTTATTAATGTTATTATTTAGTTATCTGTTACATGTACATAGGTTGTAAAGAAGGACACTTGTTTAAAATATCTTTTACCTTTGCTTTGTATACAAATTTCTAAATGAAATGTTAGTGAGAAACCAATGGCACCTCAATCATGAAATCACAAGGAAGACAATATTCCCAACTTTGCATCTTCACAGGTAGCAAAGTTTGACAGTTATCCTGCTGGACGTTAGATTCTGATTAAATTATGCAATCTGGGGAAGCTTTAGGTGCTGTTTCACTGCTGGTTTTGTCTCACCATTATCAACATCTTTGATTTTTGCTCTGTCACCATCTTAAGGGCCTGGTCTGTGACTTTAAGGCTGGTAGATGCAAGGCTGGTAGATGACCTATTGGGTCACTGTAGATTGTGAGAAACACAACCGTGGTAGGATGCAGGCTCATTGAAGCTTTTCATAAGTTTAAATGGCACAATATGCGTTTCCTCTTTCTGTACACCACAAGTGACGAAACTTCTGTCTGTTAGTTAGCAGGCCAGCTGGTTAGTGTACTAGCCATGATAGAAAATGATAGAAAACCTCACTTCCGTTATACACTCCTCCGTTTGTGCTGTTTGAATATACTGTACGTAGACACCTACTTTACTACTTTAGTGTTCTATGTTCCCCGAATGAAAGTGTCAAGGAAAGAAATATATTTTCAAGACCATATATTGTGGGGATCGACAGGACATTCACAGGGTTCTGTGTTCACTAGTTGGAATTTTCAAAGGAAGCAATCTGTTCTTCGCAAGACCCTTTATCCCCAGGGTCTGGTTTTCCAAGGGCCCTATATTCTCAAGGTTCTCTGGTCCTTAAATATAATTTTCTACAAAACAGCCTAATGTCCCAAGCACCTTTATTCCCAAAGTGATATTTTCACGGAAAGAACCCTAAGTTTCCTCGGCTCTTTCATTACCAGGATCCTATCATTCTAGCTCCCAATGTTCCAAGGGTCCTGTTCTGCCAGGCATCTACATTCCCTAAATAATTTCTTTAGGAAGCAGCCATACAGGATGGTGCCAGATTCCTATGTTCCAAAAGCTCTATTTCCTAATTTCCTAGAAAATAGAACATAGGAATCAGCCCTATAGTGCCAAAGCCGCAGTGTTTCACTCCCATGTTGCCTAAATACTACGTTCCCTTAACAGGAAAAAAAAGACTCAACATCCAACAACCTTTTATGATCTTATATAATCAGAGAATACTCCTTTTTTTGAGTAAGTTTTTTTAGGAGTAGTGTCTGTAAGTTCCCTTACTGAGTCATATCAAGGGAAAATAGAGGAAATAGAGCAAACATGGGGTCATGAGAGCATTTTCTCCAGCCTTCAGCAAACCTAGTAAAGAAACATCAGGATCATAAAGCAAGTCCAGTTGCCTTGAATCACTAAGACTAAACATGATAAATAACAGAGTGCTGCTATCTACAGGTGAGGAGTGTATAAGCAGCTGGTCAAACACACTCACTCATGCCTAGTGAACACTAGCATGAGGAATTTTGAAATGTATCTCCAGACATCAGAATAGACACTTTTCTCATATTCTTAGTGTGTACTGTGTATGTTTTAATAAAAAAAATCAAACAAAGCCTCTCACACGTGTTAGACGTGACTAGCCGTAACTGTTCTGCTGTTCTTGTCTCTTATTATTGCAGGAATCATCCTGGGAAAGTACAACAGTATAATATCACCACCTACTGGATATTTCAGTAAGTATGTTATTCACATTCAAGATACTACAGCAGTGTTTTTATGTTTTGGCCACATTAGTGTTTTCAGGTGTTTTTTGGTGGTTGATGCCATTTTAGTGTAGAAGAAAATGCAAAATGATGCAAAACGCAACCCAGTGAAATTTTTCTGTGTTAGTATGAGCTAGGTCTAATCATATAATAATCCAGCACTATGGCTGTAACTGGCTATGAGAACACAGAGGTCTGGAATTCAGTAGTTTTCCTGTAAATAGGCTATAAAATAGAAAGTAATTAACGTCTCAGTTTCAATAACTATACAAAGGAATATTTTTGGCAAAGGACCTCTTATACGATATGTGCTTGTAATATATAGTCAAGCCACTGTGTCATTTATGAGAAATATGTTAGCAAACCGCAGAAAGCGTGCTACGATATTGTGACATTTTGGAGGCTAAAAAAATCAACAGGTTGTCTTGTAAACCAAAATATTTAACTCAAGGTTTCTTCCTCATATCATCTCAGGGAGTTTTTCTTCGCCACCGTCGCCACTGGCTCGCTCATTAGTGATAAATTCACAATGATAAATTCAAATATTTACAGTATATTTTTTGTGAATCCATTTATTTCTGTAAAGCTGCTTTGTGACAATGTCCATTGTTAAAAGCGCTATACAAATTAAACTGAATTGAATTGAATTGAATGTGGTCAGATGACCACATACTTTTGACCATGGAGAGAACTCCACAAACTACAGGCTGTCCCAAAAGTCTCCATACACAGGGGACTATGTTTGCCAGCACCACGTCAGCTGTGCCTCCGTCAGTGGATGCTCGTGGACGTCCACTTCTCAGTAAGTCAGCAACACTTACAGTCTTGTTGAATTTGTTAATAAGTTTGGCAACAGTGTTGCGTGTGATGTAGTTGCCATGTTTCCTGTTCAAGTCCATCGCAGCCTTGCGACAGCTTCCTGATCCAGACATGAGAATGATTTCAATACTTTCTTCTTTTGTCAAAGGCTTTCTTAAAGGCTATCTGAAAAAATAGATATAAACTAAGTACATTTTGCTAAAAAGTGTTAATTTTGCCTATGTATAGAGACTTTTGGGACACGCTGTATATTTCCTATACCTCACATGAATGTCACTAGATTGAATGCTTACCAGTTTTGATTTCTTCAGTGCTAATGTGTGTTGTTTGTTAGAAGTTTCTAGTTTAAAAGGAAGTTATCTTTCAGCTAGTCACTGAAATTTGTCCACATCTACATCAGCTACATCATGAGAAATTACTTCTTCTTCATTTTGATTTTTTGGTAAGTAAAGTGTGTGTGTGTGTGTGTGTGTGTGTGTGTGTGTGCTGCTAAAACACAAGACAAGACACATTTTATTTGAACATTTTAATTGAAATTTCATCCCTGTGTCCATAAATCTACTTTTTTTTTAAACACAATAATACAAGTTTGAAAATTCATTAAATTCATTTTACAAAATCAATCCATATAATATAAACTGAATGAATGTTTATCAGAACATTCTGCCATAAAAGTCATTTTAACACAGCTCAGTGTATTATATAAAGACATATATAAATGTATTATTACTGATGCATTACTATTATTATTATTATTATTATTGAAGGAACTGTTTCACATTTTTAAAAAATGTAAGGACATTTCTATTAAAGTATAAACATGGATATTTTGCACATACCCATAGGTTGCAGATTTGTTTTGAATCTTTTCATATTTCATGTGTGCAAAGGTTTTTCATTTTAAAAACGGTTCAAAATCAAGAACAACGTATAAGATAAATAAATAGAAATCTCTTATTATATAGGTTAAATACGGGAAGCTAAAGACTAAATGACTCTATCTGTCCATCATTTATTGTCTTAGTGCCTAAACATTTGGAACAAAACCTTTCTGTTTCCTCTTCATTTCCGCCTGCGCTTTCATTTCCTGTCTTAAAGTCAAGCTGAAAACTTTCTTCTTTAACCTCCTATAATTATATAAATGAAATGATCTCGGACTTGGCTCAATCTGCATCTAAGGATGTCCAAATAACACTAACAATATTAAATATGGCTTATGATTTAATTTAAGTTCATTCGTAATACAAACAATATTACAAATCAGAGTCACACAGCATTCAGATTTGATCTGAAATCTGATCGCAGCACAGAGCTGAAGAGTTAAACATGAACTGTCTCAGAGTGCTGGGATCTGAACTCACAATCTTCCTGTCCAACTGCATGAAGACCATCAATCCAGAAATCAGGCTTCTACTTCCTGCTAGATGCCACTGATTTCGCAAAAATCATGGCAGTTTAATGGGACCTTTTAAAGAAAAAAGTATGTATGTGCAGAGTAGAATAACACACTAATAAAAGCAATAAAAACACTGTGATTCTTATCGCCTTCTCTTAAACTGGAAAGAGTTTTCACCTCATCTTTGTCAACACAACTGAAGTAAAGTTACCCTGTGAAGGCTGCTTCCAGCAGCCAAATCCTTAACCAGAGCCCATCCGCTTTGTAAAGAAAGAAATAAAAGTCGTAGTTCGTTGAACCACTCGTCATATCTACCGCTACTGTATTTCTGTCTGCTTCAGACATTAATTATACATTTTCATTTTTTTCGATTCAAATCATTCAAAACAACACGGCACAGAGTCTCAGGACAAAGTGAACATCAGTCGGTTATTTCAATAACGTCCAGTTCTGTCTGTCTGTCTTTTTTTTTTTTTTAGTTCGGACCTCAACAATCTCCAACATCGATCAATGTAATCAGACAGCGTAATTAACACGGGATTGTGACCAGAACACGTTATGATTGACATTATGAGATTTGTTGTTCATAAAACTGAACATACACACCGATACAAGCGTATACGGGTCAAACTGTAAAAATGGTTCATTTCAGATCTTTGTTTCTCCCTTTCTCACCTTCAGAGACAATGGAGAAACACACTTGTGCATATTAACACTTAAACTATAAGTATTAATATATAAGTATAAACTATATATATACTAGTATATAAGCTTATCATTTTTGACCAATATGCAGTCTGTCTATAAACAATAAATTAGGACTGAAGTAAATTGCAGAAGTAAAGGAGAAAAAACTGAAATCCTGATAATAAAGCATGGTGTAAAGTGTCTTCTGAAAACAGTAGAGACATCACATAGCAACACAAACACACAGCACAGAGATAAGTGTACTGACGATGTGTTAAATAAAAAAATATAAAATAAGGATGGATGGAGTTTAACGATCAGTTTGGTGTGAATTATAAATCAGTGAGCAATCATTAGGCTGTTCATGTACATGTAATTACATGCGATATCCGACTGTACTTAAGTGCTTTTTTTTCTTTTGTTTTGAAGTACCCTTACTTCATTAAAGTACTGCCATTTTAGAGACATTAAACCTTCAGCTGTCTACATGACAAAGTCAAAATTCTACTTTTCCCTCCACTATGATCTCCAGCATGTGTCAATAATGATTCCTTTCAAAAAGTGAGAAACTGGGATTGTCTAAAATATCTGCAAAAAAACAGAAAAACATGGATACATGCAGAACATTTAATAAACTTTTTAATTTTATATTTGCCAATTTTCCTTATTAGAAACGTTGTAAAAATATCTAACAACTTCATTCTTAAAAATTTAGAACCCTTAAAGGTTTTTCAGTTTTCCTCTTGGGGAAGATTGTATGTAGAACAGAGAGGAACCCTGTGTAGAACCCTGAAGCAAAGTGTTTAACTCTTTGTGAATTAAGAGTTTAAATACACACACACACACACACACACACACACACACACACATACACATATATATATATGTATATATATATATATAAAACAACCCTCATAGAACCCTAGAAGAGCAACTTTTCTTAGTGTGTGTGGATTAACTGGGTGTGTGTGTGGTACAAATTATTTTCTTCTCAAAACCTAAAACCTGCCAGACATTTACAATTTTCCTAAACTGTCTTGTTACTTTGTGCCATCTTAGAAACAACAGTTCTTGGATAGTTAAAGGTTATTAGCTTCCTAAAAGGGTTCTACTTGGAAAACACTCTTTTTCACATAAAACCTTTAAGGCTTCCCCAGGAGGAAATCTTGAAGAACCCGGATAATATAAAGAAATGATAGTATAAAGACTATATAATAATTTTAATTTTCAAAGGCAAGTATTTTTGAACTTTAACTGAACTAAAAATATAAAGAGTGGATTTTATACTTTTAATTAATATTATATCAAGGGGAGCTCTAATTCAACGTCACTGTTTGTGTACTTGAGTGAAAGCAACATGGATGAACATTCTGGCCTTTTTGGCTAAAGATCTAGAATAAAGTCCAGATCATGGATACGTTAACGATATAAAAACCAAAATAAAAAACAGAATCCCAAATATTAAGACAATATCATTCTGGGTTTCTCTATCAATTGATCAACTTGGTTATTTAACATTTCACCAAGCAAACCTGTTATTTAAAAAAACGTTTTTAAATTGCTGCAGTTCCTCCAATGACCAAAAGAGGACACCATGACATAATGAACCAATGAGCGCTACTGGGTAACATCCTCAGGTCCTACGTTTTCAACATCCCAAATGCTAGTGTTCGAGACTTCTCATTACAAATCTTTCTCATCTTTCTACTTACACTGATTGAGAAAATTTACATCACAGCAGCTTGCTAGCTAACTGGCTAATTATTTAGTGGGAAAATTAAATGAACACACTCAGCTAAAACCTAACCCAGATCACTAAACATAACGGGTAAACATAACTTAGCTATCTGTACATTTTATTATACTACAGGTGCTGTTGAATTCTCGATTCTGATTGGTCAGAAGGTCTTGATTAATTTCCTGTAACAGCACAACATGGAGTGTTTTATTTCCTACTTAACGTACACTTGCAGTATAACTGTGTAAGAAGACTTTAAAATAAAGGAATCAAGAAGTTATTATTTGGATGGCTGCTGTGT
>CM074961.1:17673365-17701063 GCA_037577455.1 Pangasius macronema
ACAGTATCATTAACTTTACTGTAAAACAAGCTGCTAAAACACTTACCAGAAGCAGTAAAGAAATGTTGTCTAGCAAATTTTTTTTTGTTTTAAATTCTTTCATTACTTTGTCATCCTAAATTTCATTAAAACATAATGATTGGCGTCAATGATTGTAGCAAAGCGGGGTAAGTGTGGGAAATTTAAATAGGAGATAAAGCTAGGCAACATTAGGTAATGTTAGCTTAGATCAGTGGCTAATGTTTGCTAGCTAGCAAACATATAAATAGACAGTCCATCTTGGGTTTTTGTGTGTGTGTGTGTGTGTGTGTGTGTGTGTGTGTGTGTGTGTGTGTGTGTGTGGTATTTAGGATTGTGATTCTGTCTCTGTTGTTCCTCATTGTTCATTTTAGCAGTTTCTTATTATGTAGTTTTGTTTATTAATTTTAGAAAGTTCTTCTTGTGTAATTTGATATCACATAAATATATAATAGTGTTTTTTTCCCTCGTATTTCATTCTTTTTTGTTAGTAATTTTTTTGTGAACTGAATTGAAACAATTATTAAAAAAAAAAACACGTTTTTGTCAGAGTTGTATTTTTGGCTTTTTGCTATAACAGCAGTATAACTTTAAATTGTAGCAGTAGGGGTTTCCTCCCCATCTAATTTGGTCTTGGCTGATTCCCACCCACAAGCCAGTTCCCCCCATCCTACGACAGCCAACAAGGTAGGGTGAAGGCTAATACATGCTTCCTCTAAGACACATGAACCTAGCCACTCAGTCCTTTTCAAACTGCTGTTCATGCTACATCACTGGGTAGCGTGACAAACTCGGAAAAACAAAGTTATCTGCCCTTTTCCACAGATATGAGATCACAGACACCCACGATTGGCTAGTGTTGCTGTGATTGACAGGCGAGAGAGAGTATGCCCCTCCCACCCAGAGAGCACAGTTTTGCTCTCTTGGACTCCTGGCCATGGATGACTGTGGCATTGTCAAGATTTGAACTCGTGATCTCTTGGTGATAGGACCCTTTTCTGTTGCGAAAAGCAGTAGATTTTATAGTAATGGTGATGTGGTTGGATTTAATTCCATTTCATACAAATGAAGCGGTGTGACGATAGCTAACTTCGCCCCTGAGCCATTGGAGATTCATATGCAAATACAAATTTGCAATTTTTGCACCTTTCTGAGTCTTCCTCCAATCCTTCCTTCCTTCCTATCAATAACAACTCAGCTGGATGCTCAGGTGTAGAGAGATGAAAGGTACAAATTTACAGTATACAGTATGTGCTCAATAACAAGAATAATCTTCATTGTATTTACTGAAACTTGATAACAGCTTTTATCTGACATAGGATATTCTGTTGTGAGCAGCTCATAAACAGGGACACTTCCCATAATAATAACTGGATTAAAAAACATGCTGTTATCGGAAAATTATTAGCTTCAGGGTGGTATCAGTAACTTTATATTTTCCACTACAGGAAAGTCTTCCAAACAGAGGAGTTTGCAGTTTCTCTTAATCTTCTGGTCTTTGTAACTTTAACACAGAGAAAAAACAGAGGTGTTAGTGAGGCGATGACTGTTTATAGGTGTAAGTGTTAAAGTAAGTGATTACAGGGACTAAATTGTTTCAGAGATATTCCACAACATTAAATGGATAAAAATGATGATGTGACTTTTTTCAGGGTAACTCGGCTTCATGTCGGGCCATATCACACCATCCTGTCTTGATTATTTTCCTATAACAGAATCTCCCCAACTGTTCTATTCATTACTTCTCACAAATTAATGTAGTCTGTGATATGTCTACACTAATATATGTCCAAGTCTGATACATTGGCTGAAGGCAGTAGGGATAATAACACGATACAGTACAACTCACAATGGATTATGTATTAGTTTTTGATGATTAATTAAGTAAAAAGCAAGCGTCTGGATCCAAGCGAACGTCTATTTAGTTACTTAACATCCTCCTTTAACCTACAGATCACACACAACTCAACACGCCCCTGCAGATAGGGTTAATTCCACTAAAAGCCTGCGGATGTCTTCAGGAACTGTCTAGTTAGCAAATACAGCTAATTTATCCCAGTCTCATTATTCTCTGGACTCCAGTCCTGCTGGCTTTGTAACACACACAGGAAATGATGCAGGATTTTTCCTCCGCTGGCGTTTTTTTATTGAACGTCTGAGCTATTCAGTTCTATTCAGACCTCATTTCTTCACTGTTACTTTTATGTACTTCTAATGCTGGTATTAAATCGGTTTTATTAATCTTATACCTATTTACCAACTTGGTTTTTACTTCTCATTCTGCGCATATTACAAATAGCCACATCCTTCTATGCAATACATCACAAGATTTGACACACAAAGCATTTAAACTGCTGTTATGGCTTCAAGTGTCTGTGTGCATCAATTTCAAAACACCAAGTTTTTCACATGGTAATGATCTCACTGGCGTCAGAACGTGGAAACCCTGAGTAATCTTACACACTCACCATTTAACACAGAACGGTTCATATGGGACACACTGCAGCCACTGCATACACTTTCTCTCTCTCTCTCTCTCTCTCTCTCTCTCTCTCACACACACACACACACACACACACACACAAGATGCATACAAAATATGTTGTTTATGCCGATCACAGGCCATTTATACGCACACACATTTGCACACATTTCCTGCAAACACACCCAGAATGACACACATCAGAGATGAAGAGAGAGTAAAGAAAAACAGAGTCATACTGAGAGAGACAGACAGACAAATGTAGAGTGCAGAGAGAGGCAAAAACAATCACACAGAGAGAGAGAGGCAAACAGAGAGAGAGAGAGAGAAACAGAGACAGAGGCAGAGACGCACCTCCTCTCTGTCCCCTGTACTTTAACAACTTCCTCCCTCTTAGACCGTTTCCTGTCTGTAGGGCAAAGATGGCAAAATCTTTTTCTCCCTCTCTCACTCTCTCTGTCTCTCACCCACTCACTTATTCTTCCACTTCTCTTTTTTGAGATCCCTTTCTGCCTTTCGTCTCTCTTTCTCAGACTTTCTGTTTGTCTCTCTCATTCTTCCTATCCCTCTCTCATGTTATAACCTTTGGCTGATCTTTCTCTTGCTCATCCTCCCTCTTTCTCACTTTTTTCCTGTCTCACTCATGGTCATATCCTTCTGTTTCACTCATATGTCATATCCTTTCTGTCTAAATAATTTCCTACTGCACTATATTCAGCCCTACAGCTAATAAAACTACAGAAGGGTGACACAGTAAAGGTTAAAACGGTGCCTCTGTTACGCTGTAGGAGGCGTTTATTCATTTCGCCAGCATGGTTTGTGTCCACTCGTCTTCTTACGGTGAAGCATCACTGAAAATCAAAACACAGTCCTTCTCACTGATCACCTTTATCATGTGATGAAACGTTTCTTTCCTGATGGGCGTGGATTCTTCCAGCATGACCCCGCCCCCATGTCCAGCATGACACGCTGAGTGAAACAGATAAAAATACAGAGAGAGAGACACATATAGATATAAACAGAAAAAGAAAAATGTAGGAAAGAAAAAAAAAGGAAGAGAGAAGAAAGGATAAAAAAAGAGGAAAGCGACAACTGACAATGGCAAGGGGAACTTGAATTAAAAAAAAAGCAGACAGAGAGAGAAACAGTGAGAGGGAGTATAAGAGGGAAAGGAAATGTAGGAAAGTGTCAGAGAGAGAAAGAGAAATAGAGATGGACAGATCAGAAAAAAAATGAGAGAAAGATAAAAAGAAAGAGAGGCCATTTGGTTTTACAGCTGGAAGTGAAGGACGGCACCAAGAAAGTTGTTCCAGGTGTCTCACACACACACACACACACACACACACACACACACACACACACACACACACACTGCCCACAGACAGGAAATGCAATAGATAGTAGAGATGAAAGAGAAGAAAATGTGAGAAAAGGGAACAGATGTGGGCGAAAAGAATTAGATAGATAGATAGAGAGAGAGAGAGGGAGAGAGAGAGAGAGAGACAGAGAGAGTGAGAGAGGAGAAAAAGGAGTGTTTGATGTGTGTTTTCAGGCCTCAGGTGATTCTCGCTCCCCTTCATTAAGCTGGATCTCCTCATACTGCCATCTGTGCTCCCGCTAAAATACCAACTCAGTCCTCTCTCACACACACACACACACACACACACACACACACACACACACACACACACACACACACTGCTGTTTCCAGTCAAGTTAGGAATGTAGGTTCAACGTATATTGTGCTATGTTTACTAATTATATGTGAGGATTACGATTTCGATTATTACTTGTTTCGCTGGTAGCTAGCATGAGGCTAATGGTTACATGGTACATAATAACCACTAGGATAGCCATGGCAGTATATTTATGTTTGTAAAAGTAATATTTTTTCATTTTACACAAGAAAAGAAAGAGGTGATATTGTTAAGAGTTAGGGGTCAGGTGCTACACTAAAGCAATAAATCTCACTTCAGTGAGTATTTTAGCTAAGAAGTTCCAGATTATATACCATTTCACACAACTGTGATGTACAAAATTCCCTTAAGTGTTTCTGTTTTCTTCCATTTTGGTTAATTTCCATTTTCCACCTCATTATCTGGATCTCCATCAGCCACCAGGGCTACAGCGTGCTTCCTCTGAGACACATGAAGCCACCTGCTGCAACGCTCCAAACTGATGCTAATGTAACCTTATACACTCCTGAACAAAATCTTAAGACCAGGGAAAATATTACAGGTTTTCACACTTCGCACTGGTGGATCGTAACCAGGTTGTAAGAACTTCTTCAAAATGCCAAAAGAAGAAAAAGGAGCAAGAGACAAACAAACAGAGATTGGCAGTTTATAATTTTTGACGTAAATTTGAGTTTGTCCGACAAGTAGTCGACTAGTTTTCAAATTCTGGTATCGGGTTTTTATCCAGAGCGAAATGCAAATACTTGGAGTGTTTCCCCGGTCTTAAGATTTTGTTCAGGAGTGTAGCAGGAACTCACTAACTGAGAACTGCTAACTGTGAAACTCTGTGTAGACCATCCTTCTCAACTAGACAGTGTTTTGATCATTTCAAGGAGGAAGGACGTGCTCCTAAAATAAACTCATTCAAAAGGCAACATAAGGACAACTTTCTTCTACAGTTCCTTATTTTAGATAAATCTGTAGGAGCATCACGTCTCTTTCTGTGAGACGGCAAGGCAATAATTCATGAATAGAATTCCATAAAAGTGTGAAAAACATGGCTGACAAAACCATACACTCTGACTGAGGAATGTGTTTACAGAAGGAAGTTAGTCGTCTGTCTCACAGCCTTTTTTTAAATGTTTTTTTAACAATATTCATACATCTAATGAGGTGTGTATCCCAGCTGCAAAGCTAATGAGCGATTACGGTTGAAATGCATTGGAATTAAACACAATTATTCACACACTGGCCACTTTAATAAGAACACCTGTACACTAAAACTTATACAGTTGAAGATAAAAGACCTAACCATGTTTTCCAATCAAGAATGGTGCAGAACAGCCTTGCTGTCTGGAGATGTAAACGCCTTGCTGATGAGAGAGGTCAGAGGAGAATGAGCTGACAGGTTCGAGCTGACAGGAAGGTCACAGTAACTCAAATAAGCACCCTTTACAACCGTGGTGAGCAGAAAAGCATCTCAGAATGCAGAGCACGTCGAACCTTGACGAGGATGGGCTACAAACCACATTGGGTTTCACTCCTGTCAGCCAAGAACAAGAATCTAAGCACACAATATAGTGCAATATAGTGAAATACTTATGATGCAGAAGAACTGGTATTCCATATCTTATCTAGAGCGCTGTATAGCTGTATAAGTGAATCCTACACGTCTCCTTTCTGGAATGCATAGTGCACTCACTTTGTGTGTGTGTCTGTGTGTGTGTGTGTGAGCTAGACAAAATGAAAATGTTGAATGAGTCTACCTGTCATAACAGCTGGTTTAATTCAATTCCTATATTAAAAAAACATGACATATGGAAATGCACTAAAGTACATCCGGCTGCGCTGTGTGTGTGGTCCCCACAAAGATAGGAATATCTGACAGTTTTGACCTTGTGGGGACATTAGGCAGGTCCCCATGAGGAAAACTGCTTTTTTCCCTTAAAAAAAAAGCTTTCCTTTTTTAAAAAAAAAACTAAAAGATTCAAAAGGTTTTGGTTACTGATGTTAAGGTTAGGGTTAGATTTAGGACAAGGCATAGCATTAATTAGATGCATTAATATGTAAGGTGTGTGTGTGTGTGTGTGTGTGTGTGCGCGTGTGTGTGTGTGTGCGCGCATGTGTGTGTGTGTAAGAGAGAAGGAGAAGCTAGAAAGGAAGAAAAAGGATAATGAGTCTAACTGTCATAACAGCTGGTTTAATTCTACTTCTATATAATGAAAATCCACTGAATACTGAAATGCACTGAACCAAACTGCTTCAGGCTGAGCTGTGTGTGTGTGTGTGTGTGTGTGTGTGTGTGTGTGTGTGTGTGTGTGTGTGTGTGTGTGTGCCTGACATTATCTCTTTTCACTCTGAAATGCCAAGACTGCAGCAGTAATGCTCCATGGCATCCTGAAAACCTTTATAACGATCAACACACACACACACACACACACACACAGTTAAGTGTAGTACATTTCAGTATGCTGTGTTTACTCAGGTATTGTATAAAGGAATGCCTCAGTGGTGTTAGAGGCTTGCGCTGGGCTTCAGCCATCAAAAAAGTAGTTTTGGGGGAAATTCTATTTAATCACTTTTTTTTTTTAACACAAATTTGCTTTTTTAGTTAAGCACAGGAGCTTTAAGGCCAATTTAGTTAACAAGTCCTGTAAGTCTATCTTACCCAAATCCACAATCTCCCTGTAATATAGGAGTTCAGTTATATATTAGAGACCACAGGATGTGTCTATGGTTTGTCTCATATAAACTGTAGTTTTAGAAGCATGTCCTTATCTAAACTATAGTTTTACAAGCAAGTATGGTTTTAAAAAACATGTCTTTATGTCAGCTGTGGTTTTAAAATTGTGTTCATACCTAAACTTTAGTTTTAGAAGCATGTCCTTAAGCTATAGTTTCAGTCTGAGGAGCTTCAGTTTTAGGAGCTTGCATCACTTAAACTAAGTGTAATAAACCGCAGATCTGTATGAAATCTGTGAGAAATCAATGATGACTTACCACAGCGTGTGTCTGATGAGACGAAAAGCAGTGAAACTGTTCTGTCAGTGTACGAGGAACTGAGAAGGTCTATTCAGCAGTCTATGAAAGAGGAGCTGAATTAGGGTTGCCATATTGGAAGGGATTCCCCTCTGTCATTGCTGGTTGTGGCTCATTCATTAACACATTCATTCATTCATTCATCTTCAGTAACTACTTTATCCTGGTTAAGCTACACAATATGGACGACACCTGACTATCACACCCATATGTGCTTGTTGAACATACCATACTGTTATATTAACTCTTCCACTCTTCTGGGAAGGCTTTCCACTAGATTTTGGAGGGTGGGGCTGTGGGGATTTGTGTTCATTCAGCCACAAGAGCATTAGTGAGGTTGGGTGAAGATGCCTAGCATGTAGTCAGCATTCCACTTCATCCCAAAGGTGCTCAGTGGGGTTGACGTCAGGGCTCTGTGGAGGACACTTGAGATCTTCCACTCCAGCCTTTGCAAACCATGTCTTCATGGAGCTTGCTGGGTGCACAGAGGCATTGTCATGCTGGAACAGGTTTGTGCCCTTACTTCCAGTGAAAGGAAATAAAGTTTTAACTTTAAACATGGCAATTAATTCAATTAATATATATCTAATCAGAGTGAAATGCAGTTAATCTTAGGTTGTTTTCACTCACATTTTTTTCCAGCCCCAAGTTAAGTACAATCGATTAAGTTTGAACACTGTTCAAGACCAGGAGTGGTCCAGAGAGCCCATCCCTGGTCCTCTTTAAAATGGGTGTCTTGGGTTCACGTCAACCAAACTGTGGTATGATCAAGCGTGGGAGCTATGCACACTCTGGCTGCATGGCAAGTAACATGCCTTTGTGATGCAGACGAAGGGGTTATTATGGATATTGATATCTAAAACAAGACATTCATAGGACTGGAACACTGTAATTAGTTCATTCTTGCACAAAGAACATCACAAATTTTTTTTAGCCTGATGGATAAAATTTTTTTTATAAGAGATTCACTCCACATTTGTAGGTATTCCTGCACAATGGTGCCGTATATGAAATATGAGCCACTGTTCAGAAGTAATTCTTCTATGTGAATGCAAACCTGTGATTATGAGCCCAGAATCAGCCCTGAGTGTGAAAATGCCCTTAGACTCAATACCAAGGACCAAAAAGTAAAAAGTAAACATTTTATTACTTTATTTGTTTTCTTTCTGCTATTCTACTCTTACCTCTTGCTTGTTCCAGTTTGTTAAGCTAGCTAAAATTCTCCAGTGACATTTTACCTTAAATGCCAATTAAAAAAAACTGATTCTGACTCTGATTTATTTATAGAACCAAATCTAAATAATGCCTGGTGTTCTATTGGTTAGGTATAACTCTAAGAAAAGGGATTTACCTTACATCCAATCTAAAAACAGCACAGAAACAAAGTCTGTGCACATTAAACTAACAGCTTATGTAACTCCACTCATGATCTTATGTATCTATGCTATAATAAGAAATGACTTTAAATTCTGTAATCTTGACTAGATAAAATAAGCACACTTTAATCCATGATTTATTATGTATATAAGGTCCTCAAGGTTCCTTTAAGGATTTGTTTCTGTTCTACCCCAGATTCAGTTCCTGAAGGTCTTGGCTAATAAGATGGAGCACTAAACTCCGGAGTGTGACATCTTGCAGTGTTTTGTATTCTTTCTAAAAAAAAAAAAAAAGATTTTAAATATTTGATATGAATTTATGTACACCACACTTACGATCTAATCATTCATCAACCTCTTACTTAGATTTTCAGTGTTTTTGTGACTTTGAGACTAGTTTAACCTTTTGGGGAATATTTGATCATATTATTATTATTAACAGTTTCTAATGGAAATTTTAAGTGTTAGAACTGACACTAGATCATTTCACGGTGACACTGTGATTATTTTTTTTATATATAAAATGTAGCCATGAATGACTATAGCAACAACAAAATACTTAGCTCATAGCAACTGTTGCATTTGGACCTTTGTGGCCACAGGAACCTAAACATGGACATTGGAGATGGAAATTACTAATAATATTACACATCACTTCAGTCTTGGAATGAAACTGCCACAACATATTAAGTCACGAGCTCAAGTTACACAATTCATGGCCATGACTTTGGCATCTCATTGCCACAACATAATACTTTGTGCTGTGAGCTACTTCGGTTGTGGCCTTGAAAAATGAACTTGTTGCCTTAATATGTTAACTCATGGCCCCATATCACCTCAGCAGCTCTGTAAAGATGACATGTTCTTTCTAGATATAACTGTGTTCAAATTTTCAGAAAAAAATAAATGCTCTGATGAGGAACAAGAAGATGATGTCAACCAAATAGCTCCAGCCAAACACACAGTCATGGACAAAGTGTCTCTCTCTCTCTCACACACACACACACACATCAGTTATTCCTTAACAATGTGTTTCTCGCAACTTTTTTCCACTTTTTCTCTATTAATACCACAACATTTACCTCACAGAATATCACAGAATTTAGTCGTTTAGCCATACTTGGCCATTTAGCTGGAGAATTTAACATAGTTGCCATATGTAGCCATCTGAGGTTTTTTTTAGACGTGTAAAGCATGTTTAAATAAACAATATTACATTATATTATATTTCATAGGTGTATATTATCTAATACTGCGTAAAATATTATATCTGATATGCATTATTAAGTATGTCAGTGTAATTTAGGCATTATCATAGTGTGTAGGGATTTTCTGAAAGCAATCTGGCAACCCTGTACAGCTCCACTCCGCCTCTCCAGCTAAAGCCTCCTGATTCTCCCGGGAAAACCGCCAGAAATTAACAGAGAGTATAAATACCCACTCAAGTTATCAAAATTTAAATTTAATATGAGGAGAAAATGGTTAATGTGCGTTTTCTTTCTTTTCATTTGTTCGGCGCGTGCGAACTTCTCTCTTTTAATTGGTCACTATAGCAACCGGTTTAGGCTGCTGTGTGGTAAAGCACTTTAGCCAGTTTGTCAGTCTTTCAGTTTGTATGATAAAATAGTTATATTTCAGTGATTTGTTTTAAAAAAAAAAAATGCCACTCAGGATTTTGAATTAAAGCAGAAGTGTCCTTTATCTGAACTGAATGGCGTCGAGTTTAGTCATGGGTGTGATGTTAGCCTCGTGATTAGTCTGGACAATTAAATTAGCATATCACTAACTCAACGGTTTAGCAAGCTAATCTCCCTGTGAATAAACAGAGAGGGAAAAAAAACAAAACAAAAGCCAAAACTCTTACAATGGTTAATTACCAACTAAATTGTTGAATTAACTCACACATGGTCGAATTTAACCTACAGAGGGTTACATCTTGAGTTCAGTTACCTTCCCTTAATATGTTGTGTGTTAATTTATCTTCAGTAAACCCTGTGTTCATTCAGCACTGGGTTTTTGCTGTGTACCTCAGAAACCCTTGTGCTAGCTGGTGAAAAAGCTCCCAGCAGGGAAGTGAGAATTCAGCAATAAAACTTCAGTCAGTCAGGTGTTTTTTTCTCTCTCTCTCCCTGTTCCATCATAAAGAGCTTCACACTGGCACATCCACCTCCATCATTACACTGAGAAAACAAGCATACACACTGACTACAGATAGATACAGACATAGAGAGTCTAGTAAATGAACGGTTGTTTCTAGCTGCTATGGCATGATCAGTGATAACAGGAGCTAACTTGTTTCACAGATGTTCAACAACATTAAATGCAACTATAAATGGATAAAAAAAATATGCCATGTTCTTTATTAATTAAAAAATGTTAGCGTTGGCAAATTCTGCGGTATAAGAGAAATTAATATACTATATGCTGTTGTTGGAAAACAATCAACTTTGGGAGGGTAAGGTTAACCCTGCTTTGCGTTGGGCCGCATCACACCACTACATCATTGATTATTTTCCTATAACAGCACACTTCCAAGTGTTTTAATCCTGACTCATCTGACACACGTTCATGTTCAAAAGCACAGCAGAGTATCATAAATACCCACAATGCACTGCAATAGGTTGCAGAAAGCCCATAATGGATTTTGTCATATATTACATATAGGTAGAAGCGCACCATTTTGGACACAGAATATTTTTTCAACGTGTAGCAGAGGACCTTTGGCTGAACAGAGGCCGATTCAGAGTTTTATACTCTCATTAAGTCCAGCTGTGTGTGAGGAGGAGAGGAGACGAGAGGACGGGGGGATGAGGGGCGGATAGGTCTCTGTACACCCCATTCATACCACACAGCGAACACTCAGGCCCATTCATCTGAGCATGTGCTGATGGCTAAAGGAAAATTTCAACAATTATCTCAATACACAAGTGAAATTTACACATATGTACCGTTACCACAAACATAGTAGTTTTAGTGTTGCACTGGAGCTATGAGGCTAATGTTGCTAACAAATAATGGAACCATATAGCTTCCAGTTCAGGATCATGCACACTGCATGTCTAAATCATCACATGCTTGCCTCAAATGACTTTGTGAAGGCACTCAGAATCTCAGGGTTGTCAGACTCAGGTTCGAGGTGGAATTGTACATTAGAAATGATCCAAAATAGTTCCAGTTTAAACTTTTGGATAAAATCTTAGCTACATCAGCCTCACAATCCAAGTGGTGCATGTCACTCAGTAAAATCAGGACAAGCAAATGAACCCTCAAAGGTACCACAGTGGTTCAATTATGTACTTTAAAAAGAGTTTTACATGTCCATACATTCACTTTCCCAGGCAAAGACACAGACTAATGGTGTAAAGATGTTCCCTTGAGAGTCTCATCTTAGTGAAAGCATTTGTATCCTGAAAGATAAAGTTTAGTGCAATTTTTTTTAAACATGTCTTTTTGTAGCGCAGGCAAAAGTGCTTTTAGAGATTATAATATACACTAATTAAGCAATGTTATATGCTGAGATGCTGAGACATCATGAAGTACAGATTTTTTGTGTAGCTTGGACTTTTCTATGTATTTAAAGCTCAAATCTCATGCTCATTCATTATACAGTGTATAACTTAACCTGGATATTATTGACTTAAAGTTAAAACTCTGCTGAAATCAAAAACATGACCCTGATGCTTAAACTGAGGATCAGTTGTAAAAGAGTAATAACTTATAATCGTACTATCCGGTGACACCCAGATGAGGATGGGTTCCCTTCTAAGTCTGGTTCCTCTCAAGGTTTCTTCCTCATGTCATCTCAGGGAGTTATTCCTTGCTAACGTTGCCTCTGACTTACAAATAAGAGATCAGTTTAAATCTATATCTGGATATCTGTAAAGCTGATTTGAGACAATAGCCATTGTTAAAAATGCTATATAAATAAAATTGAATTGCATTAAAGAGAATGTATATGTTAAAGAAAAATCCTTATCCTCAATCAAAAAAATGCATCTTAGTTCATTTTGCTTTTTTGGAGAGGCAGAGAGAGCTGAACAGATACACAGCACCCTCTAAAGGACACAATGACCAAGCACACCAAAAAAATACCACTCAGTCAGTTACTTAACCGCTTACCCAGGTCAGGGTCGCTGTATATCTGGAGCCTATCCCAGGAACACTGGGCATGAGGCAGGATACACCCTGGGTGTGATGCCAGTGCATCGCAGGGCACCAACACACAAATTCATACACTCATTCACACCTAGGGACAATTTATCTTAGCCAGTCCACCTATTGGCATGTTTTTGGGAGGTAGGAGGAAACTGGAGCACCTGGAGGAAACACACACAGACACAGGGAGAACATACAAAGAATCTCCACAGACACAGTAGCCCAAGCAAATTAATTTAAGTGCTAAATAAAAAAAAAAGTAATAAATAAATAAATTATTGATAAAATGTTGATGACATTTTCTTTATGAGTGTTGTGCCAAAATAAATAAAAACACTTAAATGATGTGTATATTACAGGGTGATTAATAAATGTTAACACTTACGACACTACAACACTGTCACACTGGAACATTATCACACGGAGGTTAGGTTACTAATTATACAACCCTTGTTCTTTGCTCCAAATTCTGGTAGCCATTTCACCAAAAACAACAACAGTACTCAGTTGAAAAGAACATGGTAAAGACAAATGTTGCCAGTAAACATGAACGTTTTGAATCATTAATGATACTTGTTAAATTCATACTGCTAAAATTTATATTTTTATTGGTTTTCTTGGAACTCAGAAATTTACCAGTTGTATTTATAGTCAAACATTTTGAGAGTTTGATGGATTTACATTACTTGTTATCTACATTAGTGTCATAGCTACAATGTGAAACAAACAAGCAAGCAAACAAGCAAACAAACAAACAAACCCTGAACATTAAGACGATTATGGACATATAATTCATAATTCCACAGATTTATGGAAATAAGGGGAAAAAAGTGTTCAGTCAAACACCTAAACCTTTCTATTTAAGGACTTCTTCATCGTCCACTCTCAGATACAAATCTCAGACTCTATACGAGTGCTTTATTATAGTCCGATACACTTGTTTGGTTCTTAAATTTATCTTATAGTTAATACTGACAGTTTTAATATCAGCTGTAACACAGATCTAGGCTATGTTGTGTGCTACACATGCCTAATTATCTTTTTCCAGCTACATCAAGAAAAGTCTAGGACTAACTACAATTAAAAAAAAAGAAAGAAACAAACAAACAAACCTCAGGTCACATATACCTATTTTATACCCAACTTTTCTAATTTCTTAATATTAGGCTATCATTTAGCATATATCAGATGCACTTGCATATTGCAGTGTGTACAAAGATATCTATTGTTATTGTCTCTGCACTGCATAACAGTCTCTAGAGTTTACACAGAATGGTGCGGAAAACAAAAAACACTGAGTGAGCGACAGTTCTGTGGGTGGAAACACCTTGTTGATAAGAGAGATCAGAGGAAAATGGCCAGATTGTTTTGAGCTCGCAGGAAGGATATAGTAACTCAAATATCACTCTTTACAACCATGGTGAACAGAAAAGCATCTCAGAACGCACAAAACATCAAACCTTGAGGTGGATGGGCTACAACAACAGAAGACCACATTGGGTTTCACTAGTGTCAGCCAAGAACAGGAATCTGAGTCTATCCTGGGCACAGACTCCTTGAAACTGGACAGCTGAAAGTGAGAAGAAAAAAAATCACCTGGTCTTTTTCCAGTCTTCATCTGTTAAGTTTCCACTCAGTTTATTAAAATTGTCATTAAGCCCAAGTGCACATATTACATTTTTGACTTAAATTATTAATAATATAACATAATATATATATATATTTTTTTTAATTTCATATGCTTTAATGTGCTACTGAAACTGGACCATCATATAGAAAGTGGTTTAAAATAAATCGCTATGTGTGTGAATGTATCTGGCGCATGCTGATTTCAGATCAGTCTGAAGGAAGAAACACAGCAGAGGCGGAGTTTTTAGGAGGGTCAAAGTTTTATCCAAACAAATGGAGACTTTCATCTGAAGACTATCAACATCTCTAACTTTTTAAAAACTTTCACTCAACACCTGAGCGTCAAATCAACTAAGCAAACATCCGGCGGAAAGGTAACACCGATTCTTCTCTCAGTTTGCAGGATGTAGAGTATTAGGAAACCCCAAAGCCCTAAATGAAACATTTTACAGAGTGTAATGTGGGATGTTGTTGGTTTGTTTTTATCTTGGATTCTGGCTGTTGAAATGAGTCGCATATCGTCTTTTTATGTGAATTGCAGGCAGTAAAATAGAAATTCTGTATTGATCGTGTGAGGGAGTGGAAAAGGAAATCACGAGCTAAGCACAGGACACTTTATGACGGCTCCGTTAACAGCCAGACTTTCAACTGTGGCTTGGAAAATAAAACTTTAAGAACTTCAGCTCGTACTTAGCATCTTAGCCTGCGGCGAGTCTTTTATAGAACTACTGTGCGCGAGCTCACTTTGCGCGAGGTTGTTGTTGTTTAAAATGTAAAAATAACCGTCACATTAACGTTTTTCAGCGGATTTCTTTAATAAACAGTGAGGCAGCTGCGAAGATCCGGTGCTGTTTATTCACAGGCTAAACCTGGAGTTTCGTTTTAAAACCTGAACTAAAATCAGTAGGAATTTAATTTATGCCTCAAGAAATGGATTGGTCTTCATATGAAAACCAACACAAAAACAAACGACAAAAAACGAAAAAAAAAAAAAAAAAATCAGGGCCAAAAAATCAATGCTGAAATATAATTTTTAAAGTGCATTATTAAAAACAGGTTTTTTTTCACAGTCATAAAGTAAACAAGACCACACTGAGTAACAACTTCATGTGGGGGAAAAACACTAAGTTCTGAGGGGTGAAAACATGAAGCTGAGACATATCTTTTTCCCCCCTTTTTTCCCTGTGTTTCTACTTTGAGATAATTTTATTTGGTCAAGAGCATCAAGGTGAATGAACACACCCACTAAACGCATAAGTATTCATTTATCAATGTGTAAACTGGTAATAATTTCCTTAAAAACTTTTTACAGTCCCCGCTTGAGTGCTAGCTATTGGAGGTTCAAGTGTCAAAAACCTCAGCACCAGAAGAGCGACTGAAAGTTTATAAATCCATGGCGCAAACACAAATAATGATTATGACTGTAGTCAGTTGTTACCAAAATACAGCTACATATCCTAAGTTGAAATGCTGTTTGTGTGGCACTTTCTCTGGCGTGATAGACTTCAGTGTTGTGAGAACACCATCAGCACAGCAGGTTGTCTTCTGATGCCCAACACAATGTCTGAAGGAGGGTTTTTTTTGTGTGTGTTTTTGGAACAGTTAAGAAGAATTGCACTGGGTATGGTTTTTATTTAAGACCATCTCTACTACAACTGTTCACTGACGAGGATCATTAAATTAAAGATACAGGAAAATAGGAAAATGCAAGGGAAATGGTAAAAAATGTACATTTAAAACTGCTGTTTTCATTGTGAGGAAATTAGGAAATCCTGGGCATTAAATAAGGTAGTTTCCATATAAACAAATAGGAACCATGTGAGGCATGCATGTAAATGAAATCATGTCTCATGACAAAGTGGTGTCTGATTGATTTATTTTTTTAAATAAGCAAAAGACACAAAGTGACTGGTCTGTGCCAGCATCACATACTTTTCTCTTGTAATTACAACATTTAAAATACATACAAATTCCATGACGTGTTTTGTTTGAGGTTTCCTTCTTTAGTCTTGTACTGGAGTTACAAGGCTAATGCTGCCAACAAGCAAGGGACACATCTGTCTGCCAATTTAGTGTCACATACTAATCATCACATAAGTATCTATCACAGCTTCAGGTTACATCATCATCATATCTGTCTAAATGCCACCACTTGGTTTTAACAGAACAAAAACATGCTATACTTGTTTATAACATGTCAATGTTCTCTTGTTTGATGGACAGCCTACAAATGGATAAGAACCTGTTACTGATCTGAAACACCACCTATCACACAACAGCTACAAACTAGGGATTCATGTGATATCATGTGAAGCCAGTCCGTCAACCGCATCTGCTCATGCAGCGTCAGAGGGCAGCGTAGAGGAGGAAAGCGCTATCCACCCATTTCTGCACGTACAAGCTCACAGATATGTGTGTCGCTAGTGCTGCTGTATTTGATAGGGGGGAGAGAGAGAGTATGCCACCACTCGCACCCTGAGAGCACGGCCTTGGACTCCTGGCCATGGATGGCTGTGGCATCATCAGGATTCGAACCCACAATCTCTGGATGACAGGGCAAATGCTTTTCTGTTGCACCTCAGAGCCCTTGTCAGAAGCACTATACCACATGCCCCTGACTAAGCCCAGCAGCAGTTAGGGGCACCAGCAGCACAGTGAGGAAGTGGTCACCAGGGGATAGTTGTATGTTGTTTTTTATTATTACACACTAGGAGGTGATTGGTGAACCACGTCACAAGGATGCTGACATCGACCATGTGGTTCCTCCTTTGACTGTTTCTTTGCTTTCCCAATAAAAAACCAAGTCACAAGTCAATAATACACTTCAGTTTCATCTTAAACAATAAGGAAATAAATGACAACTCAGGGCAAGGATAAGAAACACTGAAAATGAGCAAGAAAAAGTTTAAGAAATAACAAACCACAAGTCAGTAACAAAAAAATTCTATTATCTTAACCAAAAGAAAAGGCAAATCTCTGAGGGTCCTCAGAGTCCAGTTTAAAAACAACTGCATTAATGATTCAGAGACATTTCCATTATTTTTAAATGAACTGTGTAACTCACCCAATTTCCTTTCATGTAGTGACATTAAGAAAACAGTACATTCAAAAAAGAAGAAATAAAAACAGAAGATTAGACAGTTGTCTAGTTAATGTTCTTTTTTAAAACTTTGTGCAGGATAGTAGTTACTTACTGAAGAGGCAATAGCGGGGAAAAAAGCGATTATATTTTCTAGCAGTTTTTCTTTGTGATGCAGTATCTTTTCACACCGTCCCAAACCACGTCCTGTACACACACAATTACTGTCCGCTTTATTAGGAACATGTGTAAACCAGTGCATTCATGCAATTATCCAATCATTTGGCTGCAGCACAATGCATAAAATCATGCAGATACAGGTCAAGAGCTTCATGTAATGTTCACATCAAATATCAGAATGGAGAAAAATGATCTTTTGACTTTGAACCTGGCATGGTTGTTGGTACCACATGGGCTACTGAGATACTGATGTTCCTATTAAAGTGTATACACCGATGCGCGCACAACCATTTAGGCCCTCTGGTGCAGAAATAATGCACTTTTTTCGAACATGCTCCAGTTGGAGCATGGCCTGTGTTGCATTATGTTGCATCTCAAAACTTGATTTTGTAATTTTATTGTGACACGAATGTGAGGCAAACTGCAAAATGCAAGACAAGCTTTAACTTCTCGTTTTTTTCTTATAGTAGTACACAACCAAACAGACTGAAGAGTTTAAACCGGCAAGTACAAACTTTTCTTTAGGTTCATCGTTTGTTGAAAGAAACTGTTTTTAATGCAGGCTTTAGCTAAATTGTTATTAATAACCTTTAAAATAATTAATGTAGTTTTTGTCCATGGAATAATTGTTATATACATTCTGTTTGAGATCCAGACTGATATTTTGGGTAGGATGACCATTTCATCATTTTATTTTCATGTTGATCAAAGGCTTAATTAGGATGAAGCTAAAATGGACTAAAGATAATATCTTTTTCCTCATGCAGAGCTCCGTAGCTGTTAGTTGCCAAGTGGGCAATTTGGATTGACCATGGTCCGATTTTTGAGGTTTGTCACTGTGGTGGGCGACGACCACCACTCTGCCTCAAAGTGGAATGAAGAAGACCTACACAAAGTTACCGAAGACCAGGAGCCTGTAAAACAACCGGCCACACAGCTGACATTCAGAGACGCTCTGAGAAGTCTCTTCGGCTCAGAGAAATTTCAGGTACTGAAGCTGCAACGAAAACATTCTGCGTAGCTTAACGTCATATCCCAGAATCAGAACCTTTTATTCACTTTGTATACCAAGAAAGGTGTATAAGGAATTTCTGTGTCGAAGATCTAAACACAAATTCCAACAAGTGAGAAAATGTACAATATAAATATATAATAAAAATAATTAGAAATGTATCTGATGTTGACTGAAACAAATCATACACATGAATAGAACAGATATTTTGCATAACTTGCAGGACATTGGCTCAATTACTGTGAGGATATTGGTATTGCTTGGTATTACTACTCAGTACCAGTGTCATAATAATTTTAAAAAATTAATTGAATTCAGTTCATGGAGGTCTGTCTCGCTTTCCATAAATATTTATATCAAACCTCAACCAGTTCACAATGTAGCTGACTACTTTAAACTTATGACAGCAGCCGTCTTGGACCAAAACACCAAATATTTCACCCTCCAAACACCATTTGTATGTCTAACAGCATGGCTGCTTTTACAAATTGATATCGATATAAAAGAAAGGAATACCATGCGATACATTTTAAAAAAGCAATACAAAAAGCATTTCTTGCAGCTGATGATATTGCAGTGCAGCTCAGTCATCTCAACACCATTCTGTACCCTAGCAAGACGTTTATTCTTTTGAGTAAACTGACAATTGCATGTTTGGGAGAGGTTCATCGTTTAGTTCTTTCATCGTTTGAAGTATACCGCCAGCTTTACACAGATTGCAATAATAGTTTAACTTTTAACTTAAATGTATATTTAAAGACTCTCTTTCCTTTTTACAAATTGTTTATTTGTATAGGTTAAAAAAGCCCATCTTTGAAGCAAGATTATGAAGATTTGGGCATGTAGTCATGGGTTTTCCTGACCCATTAGCTACATTAGCCTTAGTAAAACTAAAGAAGTAACCTTCGTCCTCTTATGTTTCAATTTCTGTCCTCTAAATTAACCCTCATGTTTCCTGACATTTAAAGATATAAAATAAAGTTTACCTATAAAGCTACAGTAGTACAGATAAACCTCACATACTCTATTTGGGTTCTTGATAATGAGAATGTTGTTCTGTGCTCTAGATAGCTGTTGTGTGCTTGGTGATCTTGGATGCCTTATTTGTGCTGTGTGAGCTGCTCTTAGACCTGTCTATAATCGAAGTGGACCAGCACCACATTGCTCCACAGGTGAACTGATGCAATATCCAAAGCAAATTAGTCTCATTTCATAACCAGAAAAGAAAATCCTCACCAGTGGTTATTCCTTTTGTCATTCTGCAGGTGTTTCACTACCTCAGCTTGTCGCTGCTCACCTTCTTCATGGTGGAGCTGGGCTTTAAGCTGTACGCGTATCAGCTCGAGTTTTTCCACCACAAGTTTGAGGTGTTTGATGCGATCGTCGTGATTGTGTCCTTCATCCTAGATATCGTGATGTAGAGGTTTCTTTTACGAAAACTACCGTACCCGGACGAGTAGGACGAGTCCGACACCTCCCACCGGTCCTAGTACAATGGTACAGCTCACACGGCTAAAGAAAGAGTTCATGGAAAAAATTAGTTTAATTTGTTAGTTTAGCTTTGCATTGTTTACCTTCTGAAAAACAAACACACACATACACACACACCCCTAACCGAACAGGGTGTTTAGCATCTCAGACAATCTCCTTTTTTTCTGCTTTCTGATGCTACACATCAATTGTCAATAACAAGACACAAAGTCAAGTCATACACTGTATAGATTAAAACCGTTTTAATTTACATCCATAAAATTTTAGCCTTAATGTTAGCCTTGTATATCCAGTGGAAAACTAAAGGAACAAACTACAAACTTTCAGTTTATTGATGCAAATGGGAAAAAAATATTGCTTCAAATTTAGTTGATCAACCAGAAAATGTTTGGTGACTTTTCAGTAAAAGGGGTGTGTCTCAAACCATGTACTGTGTGTGCTATATTCTCATACCAAACACTGGGTCCTTTACTATCTCCTACCTGGATGGTGTAGAGCTGCATCGTCATAAACAAATCACTGCACGTTACCTCACATCACTAAGCCATCAGAACAGCCTCCACAAGTGCAATGTCAACAAGTCAGATATCTAGACAAATGTAATTTAACATCAGAGGAGACACTGACAGCTTTAGATTTCTATGTGTGACTTGTTTGATGAGCCTGATGGAACACTCTGACTGGCCTTCAAAATCACCAACACCTCAATTCCACAGAAAAACTAATGGGATTATTTGAAACAGCAGGTGAATCATCTGCTCTAGCATTATACCCAGTGAAACTGACAGGAATGATCTCATTTCATGTCTGGGGAAATAATACACTATATGACCTAAAGTTTGTGGACAGATTTTGGAGTGTGATTGTGGGGATTTGTGCTCATTCAGCTACAAGAGCATTAGTGAGTTCAGGCACTGATGTTGTGTGAGGAGGTCTGGGGTGCTGTCGGTGCTCCAGTTCATCCCAAAGGTGTTCAGTGGGGTTGAGGTCAGGACTCTGTGCAGGACACTCGAGTTCTTCCACTCCAACCTTAACACACCATGTCTTCATGGAACTTGCACTGGGCACAGGGGCATCGTCATGCTGGGACAGGTTTGGGCTTCTTAGTTCCAGTGAAGGGAAATTGTAATGCTACGGCATACAAAGACATTCTATACAATAGTGTGCTTTCAATTTTGTTGCAAGAACCACATGGGTGTCTTGATCAGGTGTCCACAAACTTTTGCCCATATAGTGTATGTTTTAATTTTAGTATTGTGAAACGGCAAGGGATAGTTTAGTCTATTTACATACACTAAACTGGTATTTCAGGGTGAAATATTGTATTTACAACAAATTGTCAAACAGTGGCACTGGACATCCTGCTGCCCTGGATCTCATGGCAGAAAAGCGTACACGAATGTTCAAGCTAGAAATCTGAGGTCTAAAAATCTGAAATCTGAGACATGCCTGTTTTTGGCAAACTTCAACACCAAAACTGATTCCTTTTGTGCATTTTTCTGCGTTGTCTCTCCTGTAGGTATTCTGTTGTCAGTGAAGAGTCAAGCTAATCACAAAGTGCACAAGCTGAAAGACGAAAATGATCGTCTCCTCCATCAAATCAGCGAGCTGCAAGAGCAGAAAACCGCCATGGTGAGTGCTTGACCTGCTGAGCAGACTGATGACCACATCTCCTTCATAGTTTTACAGTTTCAATTTGTCGTGAACTACTTGCATGTTTTGGAGCAAGGAAAACGTGAATGTGTAAATTATTAAAAATGTCTGTATGACATCAACTGTTATTGTTTATATTAGAATTTCTCAATCTGCTCTCTATCTACCATGTCTACATATTTGCATAACTGCAATATTATATATAATCGTGAAATAAAAAGGACAACCATTATAGTCTTTCAGTAAAGAAAGACATGAGAAAAGGTCTAACCAAAACTGCTTTTATGAATTTATAAAGTAGTTCCAGTTATTTATGCGCTCCCTGAGGGTCTGTTCTATCCACTATTAACACATAACCACAAAGTATTCCCACTGAAAAAAGTAGTTCCATCTCTGAAAGGACCAAGTTTATAGATATAGAGCTAAATGTGTACAAATAAACATTCAGTATTTTATTTATTTATTTATTTATTTATAATCTTTTTACTGTCCATAGGCTTCCATTATTACTGTTGAATATACAGTGTTTGCGTTCTTCTTAGGGAAATGTGCCAAGCTTTCCAGCAGTAATCACAAACGCAGTGGACAGATATTAGGTGGGAAAATATTGGAGTATTGCGTTAAACATTCAGGCAATTGTTGAAATCACATTTCTGTCACCAGCTGTAGTTATCAGACTTATTGCTCAATAAGACATGTACCAACACACCCAGTTATGCAGCGTGTCCGAATAATCGTCTTTACAACTTTTATCCAATACAAAATGTCAACGAGGAGGTGTAGAAGTACTGGGATTATCCCATTTGACAATGAAACACTAAAGTTTTCTAGTATCAAAGTTTTATAGAATTTTTTTTGTCAGTCGCCCTGTATAGGTGAGTACAGTAGGCTATGTTTGCTAGTTTAGCTTTAACTTGCTAGGTTGCTCATTTTGATATCAGGCTTGTGATTGGTGAGGGTGTAGCATGTGCAAGCTTTGTCTAAGGTTCGCCCCACCCACTTTACATCGAAAGGACAGAAATTCTAGCGAAGTACATGTACACATTGGAAAGACAGCGATTTAATACTGCAGATTGTTTTACCCTAGACACAAAGAAGTGTATATTTTGTTTCCCTGGGGGCTGAAATGGTAATAAATGACAAAAACTCAATGAAACTCCTCTCCGTGATTATACATAAAATACTAAAGCAAATGTCCTCGTTCTCCAGTCGTTCGACAGAGCACTCTTAACAAAGCACTCCATCCAGTACTGATGACTGATCTCACCATTACCAGCTGTACAAAATACTTGTTATAATTCCTTATGAATATGAGCCAGTGAAGGGAAATATACTAAACTAACAATCTATAGATCAGAGTTCTAGTTTCGTATTTAACGCCAGGGCTACAAGCCAGAATCATGCATGATAAATTTTAGCTATACCAATAATCTGGTCCTCCATTGCCAGCTGCTGCAGCTTTCTGAACAGCAAGGCCATGAAGGAGTGTTCAGAGCAGGAATGTGCTGACAGTAAATCATTACATTTCATAACTGTTACTCAATAACATTGCAAAATTACAGGCTCAACTAACACCTGTCACTCAGGATTTCTGACCTCTGACTAGGACAAGCTTAGAATTCATAAATAGAAAGTTGGGACAGTCTCCTCAATCCCGAGTTCAGCACATGATGTCAAATCAACATGTCTGCTCGCAGCATCACCATTAAATGAAGTTTAATTGCTTTAGAACAATCAACATATTAGCTTAGAAAAGACAAACATGGAGGCATCCATGTTTTTTTTTACTCACTGTGTAGCCTGAACACACACGGTCGGAGATCCAACTTCCCACATCTGAGTTAAGTAGAGTGCAGCATCTGTGATGTTACTGGACTGTTACTGTTAAGGACTTTCATTCTCATTTGTCCATAATAAGGACTGCTAGAAGACAACTGTATTATACCGCCTTTTGAACGAGAGACAGAATTTATTTCAGGAATCAGGACCCAAATGTAACACAGACAGTCCTGCTTATTTAAAGTGTCCATGACAACATTAAAATGCATCATGAATATCACATTATATCAGCACATGTAGCAGGAATATTTAAATGGATATGTAACAGGAAGCAACAGTGAGCTTGTTCTTTAGCTTTTCTTTAAAGTTTATGACGCCTCTTCAATTCAGTTATTTTCTTATCCAAAGACTTTATGCAGAATTACATTGTATACTAATATTAAAGATTATTAATTTAACAATTCGAAGACAAATCGGACGACGTTCTATAATACATTTCCTTAGTTCATAAAAAAAAATTTTAATTGAAAATAGTATGCATAAAGAATAAACTGTTACAAAATTTGAATCTGAGTGCAATATATACAGTTCATACAGAATAATTTACTATTTACAGTAACGGCATTATTGTAGGGGTGAAATGAGGACACAGTACAGAATAACGATATTTAAAAAAAGGTCTAAAAAAAGGTCTAAAAGGCCTCAATTTTATATATAAACAGTTTGGTAGCCCTATATATCCGTCTAAATAAATCTTATACTGTTTGTCCTGACTGAGAATATATCATCACTGCTGCCAGTATTGTCGGAGAAAATAATGCATGCATGACATTTAAATACTCCACAATTTAAGTGTCACGCAAACAGTAAATGTTACATGTAAATGTAACAATAAAATCCTAATTAATATTTTAACGTTTAGATATTAGTCTTTAGCCTTTTTATGTAGACACTAACATCAGGTACAAAGGTAATCACGTTAACTCATGCTACAATCACAAAATATTTTTCCTGTCATCTTAACAACATTCATTTTGGAATTACACATATCAAATTACACACTTACACTGTTCGCTGTACTTTCCCGAATCACTGTGAAACTGAAATATTCCACTTGCGGCATGTTTTTGGAGGCGGGGCCAAGTGAGTCCAAATTCAACTGTTCTACAGTTTACAGTTTAAGTTGCAGATCCAAATATCAAATCTCAGCATGTAAATTATGTTGTGTAAACTCCTAAAGTGAGACATAAAGTACAATCTGAATGTGTGAATACTAATCCACAACCATTAAATTAGAATACAAAATCTATTACAATTTAAAGATTTATGAAATCAACCGAATATGCAATTCATGGAATTCAGTTTGCCTGCTCATACGAATGGGAAGAAGAAGTCGGAGGGCAGTTTGGCATTGATAGTGGGAGGAACTCTGAATCCTGGACTGGCTGACAGCGACACGTCAATGAAGGAGTGTCTCGAGTACTGCCTCTGCTGTGGTGGTGGCCAGCTCCCTCTACCGACCCTTTTGTTTGTTATAAGTAGTAATAAAAAAAAAATTCTTTGTGATATTAAAAAATCTTTCATTTAACACTATTTATCAAGGGTAAGATTCTTAACTACAATTTAATTAGTAAGAAGAGCACAGGTTAATATAACAAAGAAGGGGGGACTAAGTCTGGAATGGGATGTGTAAAAAGCACATACGGTTGTGATGGTCAGGTGTCCATAAACCTTTGGCATTGTAGTGCATCATATTCACAACAAACACAGTTTGTCACCATGAGTTTAAGGACAAAACTTATCCACCATAGTAAATGAACAAACAAAAGGTCCACGTCAGGAACAGGTGGGCCAAAGAGTACCTATAACTACAGCTATCTAATGGCAAGGCTGAGTGTTAGCATATTTTTTGAACAGCTGCTCATGCTCGTTCACACGGAAGAGCCTCAGAGGAAAGTGCTAACTGCCATCTTCTGCACACATGAGCTCATAGACACCCACAGTTGCCTAGTATCATTCTGATGGACAGGCGAGAGAGTAATGCTCTTTGGATTCGAACTCGAGATGGCTAACACTTTTCTGTTGCACCACTCAGGAACCCCATAAAATGGATTTTTAAGGACAACAATATCCACATCAAGGACAGAGAAGACAAAGACGCTAAAACGCTGACAAACCATTCCTGAAAACAATAAATGCACCACTATCATCAACTTACAATGCTGTCCAATCATCTTTATGTGCCAGTGCAGATCTCCAGTCACCACTGTTGGTCATGTGACCATAGCAAGTTTATGGAAGGCATAACATAACATCATCATCAGAGATTTAATTACAGGTTCACAGCATTCTGAGAGACTGATGAAGAACCTCAGCAGAGTCTTCAGGATAAGACTTTAACTTACTAGTAATAAACAGTAGAGAACCAAAAACCTGCTTAGAATTACCAAGATGCTGGTGTTGCTCTGGATTGTTTCCATCACATTCACTATCTGGGCTTGGGGGTTCACCAAGGTACCATACTACCAGGTAGAATGAAGCTCTACTATCCTGTGACCTTACGACGTAGGGACACACAGGATCTTTATTCAAATTTCTGTTGGTGAAAAGGAAATAAACATGATTTTCTTCCATAGTATAAAGCATTTCTAAGTAAAACAAGACACTTGATTATAATACTAGTCACTGGAGGGACAAAAGGAAAAAAATGAAGAAATAAAAAATATATTATTGGGTTAATATTATTTTTTCTTCACACTAAACAAAGTGTCTTTTAAGTGGTTAAACAATGATAAGTTGTGTACAAGAAAGGTTGTCTTAAAACCGCTTTGAACAAGTCCTAAAAAAAAATGTTTAAGCAATCGACACCTCAGATCTCAAAGCAGAAAGAAAGAAAACCAGTTTGAAGCTGAACTTGAGCCCAATGGATCTAATGGATTGTACACTTCAAGTCCAGTCATAGTGACTAAGCAGAAGAGGTCAAACCATTCCCCTGCTGACAACGCTGTAAAATGAGATGGATTCAAAACAGTATTTATATAGAAACTCAAGCCTGTTTGCTTCACTGTGACTCTTGGGAAACTCACCTTTACATAAGGTTTCTCTTACTCAAAAAGCCACTGTTGTGTACATCAGACACCACAGTGTGACAAGCTTCCCATCACGTGACTTCACAAAAGTGTATATCTATTGGAATGTGACGAATCCTGTTCTTGATTCACTTATGTCTGTGTTTTGGATAGAGCTGTGTGTGGGGCTGTGTTATTTTTTTTTTCTCACGCTCACTCACTCAAACTCCAACTGCGGCGTTTGCAGAAAGAGTGCTTGGACTCCACAGATTGCTGCTTGTGGATATATTGTCTAATAAATTTGGTTGTTCGGATTCCTCAAAATATGAAGAAATTAGTCATTTAAATACTGTTTAGTGTTTTTTTTTTTCCTTTCCACAATGTATGGTAAATTACCCAGTTCAGGTAAATGGCCAAGGATGCAAAATTGGAAATTGCTTCTGATAAAGGTTCATTTCCCTTTGTGCTGAGTTCATCTAGATAAATACTATCACACCATTCACACCATGGAAGCATGATCCAATATGAAACAAGAGGCTGGTTTCCTTTTTAAAAATCGAAGAAAATTAAAGAATGAGCAATTAAGTAGTAATCATGCTGTCCATGCACCATCTTTTCCCAGCCTGCAATGTTGATTTCTGCCCGCCTGTTCACACACACATAAACATAAACATCCCATGACTTTTTTTGTTGATCCCACAAGATCCCCATCCCAGTGCGTACCTCAATTACAAGCACAGCAGAAGGAAAAAACGGAAATATTCCTAATTAGTCTGACAAGAAGCAATAAGCACATTTACAGCATTTAGCAGATGATCTTATCCACAGCAATTTACAGAAGTGTGTTGAAGTCAATATCAAAAAACATATCCGAATAGGCCAGAATATAAGGATACCAAGTCAAGTCAAGTCAAGAGGCTTTTATTGTCATTTCAACTGTATATAGCTGACGCAGTACACAGTGAAATGAGGCAACGTTTCTCCAGAACCTTGGTGCTACATAAAACAGCAGAGTCACTTCACACAACACAGAGTTTCAAAACACAGAGCTGAAGACTAAG
>CM074961.1:17705102-17747949 GCA_037577455.1 Pangasius macronema
GTAGGCAATTTACTGAAAACTGCATTTAAACTCAAACAGGCTGTTCATCAGCTGATCAAAAGTTTAAGACCATAGCCCGTGGTATTTAGTCCATGTTATGGACGGCTGCCTGAGTAAATTTTTCCCCTTTCAAAACATTTTGCTTACATTTTGCTTATGATGTTAGAGGTCAGGTTTGAGGAAAGAAAGATCGAAGGATAGAGGAACGAAAAGAGAGCTGAGCAGAACAGCAGTAAAAAGCAAACAAATGGCCTAACAGACCTGGCTAAACATCATCGTCCCTGCTAAGTGTTCGTGTAATAACTCTTAGTGTGATGTTTAGCTGGGAAAAACGTACTAGATCTCACAGCATCGACCTCCAGCACATCCTGCTAAGGTTGTTTCAGCCCTGAGGCAGTCAGTGGTATTGGAAACAGTCACATGAGCGAGACAATGCACAACTTTACCACGTATCCTGGAGAGTTTCCCTGTGCAGGAGTCTGTAGCGCACGGCCATCTCCACTAGAGGCTCTGAAGAAGAATCCTACAAAGCGATCAAAGAGACTGTCGAAATTGCTCTCGGTGGGAATCGTCGGGTTGATGAAGGACATGCCCTCTTCATCTTAGAGGAAAACGGAAAGACAGAACTGACTGTGACAAATATGTTTCACGGAAGATGACAGTGATGATTTCTGATGCTACAATGAAGCACTGGGAAAAGACGTGCTGATTGATATAGATTGTGCTTGTGTAAAGCGGTGTTGCACTTACAGTTAGCAGACTGTATGCAGAAGACGTCAGGGTTGATCTCTCGCTGGACAGACGTCATCACTTTGGACAAACCCTCTGGAGTTGCAGTGAGTGTGTACAGGGCTGCATCCTGGCTGCACAGCTTAGCGTCCCCGCTGGCAAAACACACAAGTAGGAGCATTGTTATAAGGTATACTCTAATATATTGAGCTTTAAATGTAGGGGTTGGAGTCATGGCAAAATACTTCTAACATCACTTTATTTACTGCAAAAGCTGACATGAAGAAAGTAATTCACACCTCTATTAACTGATGTTTGTTTTAAATAGAAAAAAAATTAAATTGCTACGTTACTAAATCTTGATCATCATCTGAACTCAGGTCAGTACGTGTCAAAGTAGGAACACTATTCACAGGTTGTTATGACTTCATATTGGATGTTGTGGATTTTAATTCTATTTAATTTATGACCAATTCTGTGGATTTTTAGTTAAATCAGTTTGAACTCAGATCAGTGGGTGTAAATGTTGGTCTTTCACACGCATCCGCCATGGTTTCTAAGCAAAAGTGTGTGATATGACACAAATATCGTATCATGATCCTCGAAGATTTGCATCTTACCAATATGTAGGTTTGCAAAACAGCAACGCTGCGATTAAGAACTGTGAAAAAAACATGCTAAATAAAAAAAATAATTAATTAACACATGAAAAAAATTAATTAATTAACACTGAAAAGGATAAAAATAAAAAAAAAAGGTTTATAATTAAAATGAACAATTTATAATTCAAAGATTTGGAGCAAAATGTTTACGTGTATAATCAGTTGCTCCCAGAGTTTGTAATTATTTTGTTTTGTTAACTTTTGTTTTTAAAGTAAAAGTAAAAACGATATCTCAGAAAAGTGAATTATGACATCATTTACCACAATATCAGTTTATCATCATACTGCCCAAACGAATTTCTGATTTTTTTTTTAAAAGTACCTCTATTTTATCATTTTTATACAAAAAAGGGTAAAACTGAAATGCACACAACGCAAATCAGAAAAATTACATTTGATAATGAAAAGACAGAAAAGTAGTATTGCCACATTTTGAAGATTATTAAAAATATATAGTTTTAAAGTTTTTGTAATGCCAAGGCAAAATATTTACAGATAGATTTTTAACATTCTACCTGTGATATGAGCAAGCCACAGAGAGCTAATCATCTAAAGGCTACAGTCAGATCTGATACGGTTTCACACTCCATAAATTTAAGTTAGCCAGAGAAACATGTGCTAAAGGTTGTGTGGGTAAAGGCATGGCTGGAAACGTACTCATGAAACGCTTGTACTCTTCGATTAACATAATCTCATTCAAACAAACTAAATACTGCATATGTAAACTAAAAAATGTGTGTCAGCAGGAGACAAATGGTAAGATATACAAACCATAAACATCACATGTAAAGCCTGCAGCAAGAACTTATATTAGCATGTTAGTTTAAAATATATATTTGTCTAAAAATCCATTACTGAGATTTTTGTGTGTGTGTGTGTGTGTGTGTGTGTGTGTGTGTGTGTGTGTGTGTGTGTGTGTGGAGAAGCTTACACAACTTTCTGCACTGAGCACTGTGTGAAGAGGGCCAGCTCCTGAGTGCACTCCGGGTCACAGCAGCAGTTTATATCACATCGCTCTCTCTGTAGGTTACACGGACACACAGCAGACACTGGAGCAAACACACACACACACACACACACACACACACACACACACACAGAGAGAGAGAGAGTTAAACACAAACCATCATCACAATCTCATTTCATTTCATCTGTTTTTTTACTGTTTACTGTTACTGTTTTATATCACTGGCTTGATCAGTTTATGATATTATAATACTGCAAAAGAAACATCATTTATCATTTATCCAGCTTAAGGCAAGACACATCGATCACTGTTCAGATATTCTGGATAAATTGCATCTCTAATCATAAACTGGAGCATTAGAAATGTAAAATAAATTAATAATAATTCAGTAGTATAGTATTTTCCACACACGTGACCAACACTTTATTTGAAAATAAGCAACTTTGATTGAGTCTTTAAGCTCCGCCCACTAACCATAATCAAGTAGCGTCATTATTGCGAAGCTTGCTTCCTTTTATAAATACGAAGTTATCGTAAATATTTGGAATTTGTAATATGTGGTGTGAATGATCACATCTTTATGTACTTTAGTGTAAATAAATATTTGAGCTTCTTCTCAAAATCATTTTTTTCCTTGTTCAGAACCAATAATCTCAGTTTCTAGACTACCTATATAACTAGTTTTATAACAGTGCAGCCGTTTTTCTCAAGTGAAGCAACTTTTCTGCAAAGACTTTCACCTGAGACTGTTTTCACAGTGCAGTGAACATTTTAATTCTACCATCATCCAAAGACTAGACTAGATTTTTGGTTTTATAATGAATGCGAATTTGCACATATTTAATGAGATGAAGCCATGATGGTTAAAATCTATACTCATTGTCTGATCACATTAAAAGCAAAACACTAAATAAAGCACAATAAAAAGTCCTACATGACTGACAGAATGGTCTCTTCACCTGTAGTGTCTTGCCATAAAGCAGCAGTGAATGAATCATTTTTAAAAGCCCTCAAGCCTTTGTCTTTACTTTTATTTTTTATTAATGGCTTAATTTGGAGAGTTAAACTCCCACCAAATACCCCTTAACTCGCGCACTGAATTTCTGGAGCCTTACTACCTTATATATGAGTAAAGCATATTAGCAGTGGCTTTAGTAATATACAGATCCATATGTGCTTAGTTTAGTATTATAGAGTTAAACTGAACCTAAAATGAGCTAAACTTAATTATCATTAAAGGTGCATTAGGTAAGATGAGTCAATTTTGTTTGATCGAGATTATGTCTCTAACAGTTATGTAGGTAGGTTTGACTTTTTATTTACTTACTTACTTACTCCTTTAGGATCTACAGTGTCCTGTACAGTGTTTATAAAGTGACTGACAGGAAGCCCATCTAAACACAAACACGCTTTCCGGACCGGAAGTCAGTTTTCTAAAAGGGTTTTCTCAGCCACTTAATACACTTGTGCTGAGGTCAAGGCTTAAACCAACGTTTTTTAAATTATATCCTAAATATTTTCTAGGTGATTCGTACAAGTAAAATATTTTTAAAAATCGACTATTACACCTTTAACGCTGTACCTTCAGTGACAGGCTGAGGCAGTGACCCTGAGAGGGGTAAAGGCAGTGAGGAAATGCCCCCACCCTCTGTATTAGGGTTTGCTGGAGCTAATATGCTTGTTGTTGAGCCTTGTGTTGTAAATAAGGGTGTCTCCGTTGTTAAATCTGTTGATGTGAGAGTGGATGTCTCCGCTTTTGTTAATTCAGCCGTGGCAAAGGGGGATGTTTCTGTCCGGACTCCTCCATCAGTCACTGCGGCGCTGGCGCTTTGCTCTCCTGAGCTCCACAATCATCGCAAAAGAACAGAGAGCCAGTTTAATTTTCGAAATAGTTTCTGTCTGCACAGGAAGCTGTGCTACACGCACTCGTTCACTTGGCTCGAGCTCGCATTATTAACGCAAATAGTATTTCCAAAATAGGTTAATATAAACAGCCACAGCAGCGCCGCCATGCTTGGTAACCGGCGCGTGGTGACGCTCGTCTCCAGGAAGTGAGCTGTGCGCGCGGTAGCAGGAATTCTGGGTAATAATCAGGGCCGCGTCCCAAATCGCTCTTTATGGCAGAAGTTTTCTCAAAGCTTTTTACCTTCAGGGCCCCTTTAACTCTAAAATAAATTCCACAGAGCCCCTTAAGACATATTTAAGTTATTATCTACGTATTAGAAGAAGCAAAGGCTCATTATTCAAATATGTACAGTGATAATCTGGCTATTTATTGTTATTTATTGGCCTTCTCTCTCTTTTAGTTGTACACTGTCAGATCTAGTCCTCGACCTCAGGGACGATCATGTAGGAGAAGGAGAATTTGGTGATGTTCTCGTATTGATTATGAGACACAAGAGAGAGAGGTGTAGGAGATGATTTATAATCGCTCTATCCGTTGTCACTCAGATGAGAACAGGTTCCATTCTGAGTCTGCTTCCTCTCAAGGTTTCTTCCTCATGTCGTCTCAGGGGGTTTTTCCTTGACACGATGCCTGGCTCGCTTATTATAGAAAAAATTTAAATCTGTTTCCTTCTGTAAAGCTGCTGTGTGGCACTGGCTACGTTTACATGCACATCAATATTCGGATATTAATCATAATTTGGCAATATTCTTATTAGTATTGAGTTATGCATGTAAACGCCGCAATCTGATTGCCGCTTAGTCTAATTCTGTTATAACACTACTGGGTTTAAGACTAAGGGTGGGGACCTTATACGGACTAAATTAGTCTTTTTGTTTGCATGTAATCACCTTATTTGGAAAATCCACTGAAAGGAGAAATATGCACATGTTCAGTCCACAAGGCATTGTGGGTGCTAACAGGTGCTTAGCTGTAAGATAAGTATTAAGGAATGGCACCTCAGGCATACTTACAGCAACCGTGTATACAGGAATATTCTGATGCCTGTACGTATGTAAACATATTCGGAATATGGCTCCAACCCGAATATAGATCTTAAACAGAATTTGATGTGCATGTAAACATAGCCAATGTTAAAAGTGCAATATAAATAAAATGGAATTGAATTCAAATTCTTGAAACTATACAGCTTTCTATTCCCAAACATTCTACTGACAGTTTAGGATCGTTAAGTTGAACGTTTTTCATAGGCCTAGTTGTTTTTGAGTCAGTGAGGTTTGGATTAATGACTTGTGAAACAGACAAATATAACTCAATAATAAACATAATAACTTTGATAAAGGTGGGTTTTCATTCCCAGCACTTTAAAAAGCAGTCACAGACCACCTAGCTATGTGTCAGACTCCACTCTGAGAACCACTACTGTATAAAACCTAAGTGCACTACATAGATTAGAAACAATAGATATACACTATATGGCCAAAAGTTTGTGGACAAATGACCATTACACCCATGTGTGCTCCTTCCCCAAACTGTTTCCACAAAGTTGTAAACACACAGTTGTATAGAGCGTCTCTGTATGCTGTAGCATTACAATTTCCCTTCACTGGAACTAAGAGGCCCAAACCTGTTCCAGCATGACGATGCCCCTGTGCACAAAGCGAGCNAAGGTTGGAGTGGAAGAACTCGAGTGTCCTGCACAGAGCCCTGACCTCAACCCCACTGAACACCTTTGGGATGAACTTGAACACCATTGTGCCTGATCTCATTTTTTATATTTCCACCTTTCTTGCTATTAATAAACAAATCCCCAACACATGATACAAGTGTTGGCCTACCTAAATGTAACTTGGGACACATTTCGTTGGTTTAGGCCTTTCGTTTCATCCTCAGTGTTTAAAATGTTTAAAACATTTATAGCATCAATACATCATGGTATCAATAATTTTTAATGGCTTCAAGAATTCAAATTTCAATACCAAGACTTTTCCAAAATCATCATTATAATATTTTATCTTGTGTGAACACAGTGGCCTAACTAAGATTTGACTACATATTAAGATGCTGGCCTGAGTAACATTCTATATCACATTTCTTACAATGACACAATAATAACAAGGTTTAGAAAACAATATTCAAGAATTTTCACATTTATAAATAAATCTTTAATAAAATTCTGTATGATCAGATTAATAAAGAATAAAAATAACAAAAATCATCACTATAAAGTTTATAATTGTGTATAATTGCAGTATCAGCATAACACAGGATTTAAAAATAAAATAAACACTAATATCAATCTCTAATAATTATCTGAACACAGTACATTAAAAACCTTGGCATACTCAGCAGTAGGTCTAAGTAACACTCTGAATTTCCCAGTCTGCGTTATTCCCCTTTCTTAAGATGCTTCATAAAAAACACCATTTAATGCATATAAAATACATCAATACAGAATTAAACCACAGCTGTGAAATGTTTCATGCATCCATTTTATAATTATAAACATCTGTACATATATAATAATAAATAAGTGTGTAGATGTAAAAGTATTAACAGAATACGACTTTGGATAAATCCATTGCTGTAAATCCCTGAGAGTATGAGGACAAAATATTAGTGAGGTGTAAAATCTGTAATCAGATTTATTCTTTTTTTTTCCTGATTAGAACCGTACCATATTCCGATAATCTGTACGAGTATGAGATCATGTGCTAAATGATTACATCACTACATTATGATAATACTGTTTATTGAATGTTTAACTGATCTCACATACAGTCACATACAGTGTTTGCTCTTAGATGCTGTATCCAAAGCATGTATAGTCGTATAGACATGTATTTTAAATGTGTGTGCTATTTAAAGTACATATCAGCTTCATAGAAAAGATCAGATATCAAGTGCGATAGTTTTTCGTTTGACCTCGACTATAAGTAGAAAACAAGGAATAGCACGGTGACCCCCAAATATGGTTTCCGGTTTAATTAGTGTTGAAATCATCTAAAGAAAAAAAAAATCAACAAATCTGCTCTGGACACTGAAACTGGAGCTGTTTCTTTTTTTCTTTTTTTTTGAGAGAGAGAGTTTCGTCCGTGACTTTGGTCAAAGCTCCAGCTTCTGAACAATGCAAGAGCTTTACACCTTATCAACTCAGGCTGGCTTTGTGGCTTTGGCCAAACTCGAGCACATTAAATGCTCTTCGAACGTGTTTCACGGTGTTAGTTCCTGTTTTTGAGAAACTGTATATAGTGGGCTAAAGCAGAGCGCAGTGAAGAACTTCTCCAAACTGAAGAGCAGACTGAAAAGAGACATGACCTTCCCCAGGATCCTGCTGCTTTTACTCCTTCCACTTCTTGGCAGTGGTAAGTATGAATTGCTTAAATAATTATTTTTGAAAGAGAGAACAACGGACAACGAAATACCGACAACCCCTTTTTTGTGCTCAGTTTCAATATAGTTCACCGTCTCTTTAAATCAGCAAATCAGCAAAACCGTGTCAATATTTTATAATATTTTTTTCTATGCACATATTTTAATAAACATATATAATAAGGTGCTGTAGATTTACAACATAAGCAACTATAGCTGTACAAAAAAATGAACTATTACAACATTATAACATATTATTTGGACTCTATAGCAATGGTTTTTACCCTCTAGCAGGCGCGACGTGATGATGTGACGTGCATCATTTACACATTAGTTATCACTTTTTTTTTTTTTTTAGAAATACATGAACATTAAATCCAGCCAAAGCATAAATTAATCTATGCTTAATCTACAATTACAATGAAAATAAAGTTATATTTCTTAAGCTGAATATATTTTACACACTGTATTTTATTAAACTGAAAGGATTTGACCTGTGCGTTATTATATTAGTGTTGTTTTACTGCATTACCCATGATCAAACACCAAAACCTGCACATAATGCAATAAATAATCATTATTTGCCAACATGTTTACTAATATTATTAATTTCATCACATGATTTAATCACATTATTGATTGCTTTTTTTCTTTTTTTGAAACACACATTATTAGTAGTTCCTCCTTTTTAGACAGCTACATTAAGTCTTCTGTTTTCTCTTTCTTTCTTTTTATTTTAATTTACTTTGGACCTTTACAGACCTTTATGAAAGGACAAATTTATCAGTTTGTAAGTAGAATATAGAAAACCGTGTTGAAACTATAAGGATTGTTATGGTGTCTCAAGTAAGCAAGTAGTTTAGGAACTGCTTTATCCTGGAAAGGTGAATTCCTGATAAGGCCATTCACACCTAGGGGCAATCAAGCGTAGCCAATCCACCCTCCAGCGTGTTTTTAGACAGAGGGAGGAAACCAGAGAACTTGATGGGAAGCCACACAAACACTCGGGCATGCAAAACTCCACAGAGAGTATCCCAAGCTCAAGACAGAACCTTAAACCCTGGAGCTGTGAGGTGGCAACGATACCCACAGCACCATTGTTCCACCTCATACCACAGAGCTGTATGTGATAAATCATTTATTTAAAGATTGAAATTTCTTTCTTTTTTTTTTTATAGCGAAAGCAGGGCTGCTCAGTCCAGAAACAGTGCAGGTTACTAATGACCTTAAGGTGAGACAGCTTTACACAGTAACCATAACTCACATGCACACACACTGGAGACATTCATGAGCACAGAATACAATATTCTGTAGGTTTTATGAAGTTGTGGAAAATATGGTGGAAAATGTCTATGTTGTAGCACTTTACTGCAAAAAGCTTGCTGCTGTTCCAAATGATGCCTGCTGAGCTGAGAGTGTTAACGTAGGTGTGCCATTATTCGACTTGAGCTCCTGATCTAAGATCAGGAAAAAACAAAACAAAACAAAGAAAACACTCTTTCAACTCGAAATTCCAACTCGGGAACTCAGATTGGACTCCTCAACCTCGAGTTCAGCAAGTGAGGTCAAATCAACATGGCTGCTCACAGCATCAACAGTAAACAAAGTAGCACTTTTATGGTATCAATAACAGTTATACTGTATATACAAATATTTGGATAAGTAAATCAATTAACATACAGACATATTCACCTTTTAAATCTATAACATTGTCCACACAGTTCACTGTTTTAAGATGGTAAATATACGTCACTCATTAAACATGACTACACTTAGGGGAAGTGGAACATTGTCTACTTTAACACATTACAGTGGCAGTTATTCATTAGAGCTGGGACTAAGAATAAGTTGAATTTAATTTCAGCCTGATTCTGCTATAAACACCACTCGTTAACCCTGATCCTGATGCGATTGTTGTAATGTTTTAGCGAAACTCGGAGATCTGCACTTGCGTTTGTTCAGTTTAAGGTTACATTCTTTCACACTACTGAGGCTGTCACAGCTTTCAGATCCTCCAGCTCCTCACACCTGTACTTAAAATACACCAAGGTATTGTTCTACATGTGATTAGAGTGAAGACGAAATCGAGATTAAGATAAAAATCTAAACTTTTTTATAAATATTATAACTAAAATAATGCTGTAAGAGTTTTACTCTCCTTCTGAAAATGGAGTTTATCAAACCTGATCAGTGCATGAATTTCTCTAATGAATAATTACATTTATTTTTATTTATTTGGTAAAAGAATGCTAAAACCATGCTCTTAATATGAACAATTTCCTCAATTACCATGACTAATATGATGATCCATTTTAGGATGACGACGCCTGCCAAGACTGCATCCAAATCATAGAGATCCTGAAACACGTGCTATTGGATGAAGAGTTCCAGGTAGGAACATATTTCTGGGGTCAGAATCAATTTCTATTAAAGTGCTATTTGAACGTTTCTAATATTTATTTATTTCAAGGCAAAAAAAAAATTTCACATTTAAATGTTTAAGAGTCCATGATATATTTTTAGTCACCTGAATTCCCAGCTCGTCTTGGCTCTGCTCAGTGAGTCAGCTCATTTGACTCAGCTCAGCTATAAGACTTCCCAAACGACTCACTGCCATTTTTAAAAGCGATATTATGACCATCGTTTGTTCTTCTTTGCTTAACTGTGGTTTATTGTTTCATGAATCTTGTGCTACCTTCTAATTAACAAAACATCACTTTGCAGTGCATTTTATTAAATCTACTTACATAATCATAAAAATAAGCAGTTACAAGTCTGCACTAACAAAGTAAAGGATAACATAACAATATTAATGTTAATAAGCCTGCTGTTTCAGAAGATTAATTTCCATTTATCCTGACATGTCTTACCGTTCACACTAACAAATGGCTCAGACGTTGAAAAGAAAAATGTTTTCATGGAAGCACATTGGTTAAACTACATTACAAGAGTGACTTGGAATACATCTATGATGTCAAAGAGTCGACTACAGAGTCGAATGAGTCAACTCTATATATACACACATACACACAATAATGTAAATAAATGACTTGGTCATTTGGTCACTTGGTCACTTTCAGAGAGAACTGCGTACTGGTCGGCGTTGTAGTCAGTGTACTGTCTTGTTCTGTCTTGTGTGTATGCGTTTGCACTTGTGCACTTTATGTTTAGTTTTACTTATGTAGTCCCTGTAGTTCTGTGTTTGTCTTATGTAGCACCTTGGTCCTGGAGAAACGTTGTTTCGTTTCACTATGTACTTGTATATGGATGAAATGACAAACTCCACTTTGACTCTGACTTTGAAATGAAAAACAATCTTGAAGCATTTACATTTACAGTAAGATCATGTTTGCTCAGTGATTGTTTACTTAAACAAGTGACATGATTATCAATTTCCAGTTTCTGTGATGAACTACTACTAATATTCATTGTCTGTGTACATACGGAATTATAGACTCATTAATATTCGTATGCATTAAAATACTACAGCTTAATACAGTTTATTTATGTTTCCTTGTTTGTTGTTACTAATTTCAATTTCAAAAGATTTGTTAAATGTGATCACACGTGTATGAGAACATAATATAAACTCTATGTCTATAAACACGATTTTACTTTCATTCCACAGAATCAGGTTCAGGTGAGAATTTTATTTTATTAATAAAATGAAGTGACAAAACTGATCTGATCATGTCAACAAAGTAGGCATGTGCCGGTACAAGATAATATTTATCAGGCATGATATTGTCATGAACACACAAAATATCCATTATCCAATGTTCCATTTAAATGAAGGAGACCTATGTTGGTAGAGATGTCTTCTCAGGATCCTTATTTTGGTCAACAGGAAGGCAGGACTGTTGGGCTCCATCACAAAATGCCATAATTCTTTTCACCAAACGAGACTTCTGATAAAATTAAAAAAAAAAAAAAAAAACCCTGACTTCTTAAAATGTTGTGCAATGCAATCAGGAAGGTAAACCACCAGTAAAAAAACTACATTATAGATCCTATCTTCGCTTCACTACTTTAAATTATAACCGTGTACGGATGTTATCACGGATAAAGACATTGTGCATGATTGTGGCTCCTTTCTCCTTCATGTTTGCTTGCATGACTAGTGAGATTCAGAAGAGGTCAAGAACAAGAAGAAAAAGAAATGATTAATTATTAAAAAGCAGAGGAAATTAAGAAGCTTTGGAATAGTTTGTGTTGCCTCGTGATTTATCCTTCTCTTATCGCTTTCTCGCTTTGACACACAATAAATCAAGAAACTGAAAATAAATAAATGAAGCACTGAGAAGAGAAATGTTCGCTGTGTTGGGTCTTAACCTCTCTGTATTATTGTAGGTGTTGGATCAGGTGGATGGTACTTGGGCTGAACCATTTAGCCTTTTGTCGATATTTTATCCATTAATCTGCGTTTTGCTTCTCTCAGACGAAGCTGAAGAGCACGGACCTCTTACACACACTGAGCGACGGACTCGTCTAATGTGTCGACACGGCGTTGCTTCACCTGTTTTTGGAAGGAGATGTCTTCACCTTCCTCACTGGACTGATGGTGAGTCGGTTAAACTGAATTGGTGAACTGCTGAGAGTTTACATTCAGGCAGTGTTAACACACCAATTTCTGAGGCCCTTAATCATCAACATACTGATCCTATGATCCCAAATTTCTTCCAAGTTAGGACTGAAGAGAAATTCATTTTACTGTACACGTGTGTTTACATAGTAGAGATGGGAAGAATAATTGATTGTAAGATGCACCATGATTCTCTTGTGAAAGATTCAGCATTGATTCATTAAACATCATAAGCGCCATTTGTTATGGGTTAGGTTTCCATGTGGAGGTGGCGGGGTGGACATAGGCTATCTGAGGGGCTGAAGCCTCCCCGCACATCTCCTCCACTGGAAGGGCATCCAAGAGGGTAGTTTATAACAATTTATTTACAATAGGGCGATCCTAGAGGGCACTTTATCACACTGTCTCCACTGTAAGGGCACATAATAAATAGATATAATTATTATAGTCATTTTAAATCCACACATTAAAGGAAAATACTTCCAGAAATCCCCAAAAGATAGATGCTTTGCTAGAGTCCATTAAAATTTAGACTAATCCAAGTGAAGAGGCCACTCTACATATTAACTACACTGGAAGCAAAGGAAAGAGCATAAATCTGCAGGCTGATTAGTTAGAGACTGTAGGGACAGCTACAAGTGGATGGTATAAATGATTTCTGTAAATAAATTCATCATCCAAAAATGTGAGCACTAGATCATGTATGGCACAAACATCCAGGTTTGTAGGGAAAAAAGCTGTTACAACATTCCCCAATCCCATGTTAATGTATAATTGTGGGGATACGTGAGTTTTATTGCTGAAGAAAATGTGAACAGTACCAAATATTTTGGATAAAAGCATTTCATTTCAGGATATGAGGTGGGAATACATTGGGATGGGAGAGCAGTCCATCGTACACACACACATTCACACACTTATTTACACAATTTAGTGTAGCAAATTCATGTTTTTTAAAGGTGGGAGAAAACCAGAGAACCCAGAAGAAACCCAAACAAACAGAGGGAGAACATGCACAGACAGAAACCCGAGCTCAGGATCAAACCCTGGAGCTGTGAGGCAGCAAATTTCAGCTTTTAATTGCTATAAAGTTTTAATATTGAAATTCAGTCATTTTTTTTTTATTATTTTATTTTGTTACCCTCAATGATTTTTTCGTTTATTTCTTATTATATATTGAACTAATTTCTTTAATTTTATTTCTTACACTACCAAAGTTATTAAAAAAAAAAGCTGTCATAAAAAAGCTGTCTTCACTCTGGATTCAAAGACACATATTACATGGTTTTCTATGTTATCTACTTTATCTTTACTATATAGGGTGTAAAAATATAACATTACAGCATACACAGTGCACTATATGCACATTAGAAGAAACAGCGCACTTTATGCTATACTATATTTAAAAAACTTATACATCATTTTTTAAAAATGACATAAATGACATGATATTATTATTAGACATTTCCGACATCAAGGGTCCTTTAGGAAAAACATTTAGGGAGCATGTTATAAAAGTCTTATGTAGCACATGGATCTTAACCAAACATGGATAATTTTTTTTAACCTTTAAATATGTACATTTTTTTTAATAACAGATGAAAATGTTATGTTTTATAAGATATGTAGTACTTGCCTACTTGGGGGGGAAAAAATCATAATTTGCATTTGCAAACTCAAATTAAATCAAATTGTGATGTTCCTAAAGATTCCAACCTGTAAAACATACAATAGCGAAGGCTGTGTTTCCATTTTCTCTGTCTTTCTGTAGAACCCTAGACAAGTGTGCACTTACCTTAACCTGTGTGAAGGCGAGTTCAAGCTACAGATGGAGGACATTTTGATGAATTACATACAGAAGACCATCACACACTCTACTGTCGTGGTAAACACACCAGACACGTGTATTCACGTGCATTCAGGTGAAGTCAGCTCAAGAGTCACTACCAGAAACTGTCCTCATTCCAGGTGTTATTCTATAGACTGTATGTTCATCTGGGGAAGCAAACTGTACAAAGCAAGATGAACTAGAGTCTGTAATTGTACACCTGCAAAGTCACTTGCATAGTAGTGCTGATAAACTGGCAGCTCAGTGCATGCTGGGTAATAATTACAGACAGGTGAAACTGATTCATTAAGTATGCTCAGTTAATATGTGGTTTCTGGCGACCTCCAGTGGTGAGACACAGGATTGTCGGCTGAAGCTGTGACGAACATTGTATAGATTTTTTTTTTATTTACTTGCTCTGTTGCCTTGTAAATGATCATATTCCTCTTGTTGTACACACACACACACACACACACACCCACACACAAATCACAACACAGCTGGAGGCCTCGATCCCATGCAACGTTTGCACTTACACTTTGAATGTGCTGAACTGTCTCCTACCCACAGCACAGACAGAGGTGAGATCAACACACACACACACACACACACACACACACACACACACACACACACACAGAGTTCACTTGTGATCATATGAGTAATATGTGATTACAGGTGAAAAACATGTGAAGCTGCATTTCAAATTTATGCCACTTTATGCACATGTGAACTCAATAAACACATGACAATGTGAATAAAAAAAATTAATTATCATGTGAAAATGAATTAATCATGTGAAAAGTCACATGTAGAAATAAATGAATCATCTAAAAAAATCACATTGGAAAATAAATTAATCAGTTGGAAAGAAAATCAGGAAAGAAATTTAAAAAAAGAATCAAATCTACATGAGTATTTACACTTTTACTTAAGGAATAAGGATGTTTTGTTGTATGAGTACATTTGTACGAGTACTCTGTGTGTGTGTGTGTGTGTGTGTGTGTGTGTGTGTGTGTGTGTGTGTTTTGTCCATGTCAGACTGCTGTGATCGGTGTGTTGGATGAAGTGTGTTCCCTCCTCCCCTTCCTCGTAAGAGGTCAGTGCACACGGATGGTTCAGAGATCAGTGAAAATGCTGTTTGAGGTGCTCCTGAACGCAGCATCACCCAACTCCATCTGCTCTGTGCTACGGCTCTGTCACAGCTCAGCTCCACCCAGTAACAGTCAGTAGTTCTTCTCTTTCTCCTGTTCCCTTTCATCTGTATCGCTCTCTTCATTCCTTTCTCATCTGTCTGTCTCTCTTTCTCTCTTACACTGTTTTTCTCGTCTGTCTATCTCTCTCTCTTTCTTTGTCATTTGTCTTATTTTTTGACATGCACATCCCTCTCTTTCCTCTCAGTGGTGTCTCCTCTATCGGACTGTGACTCGTGTCTGACTCTGGTCGTCCTGTCTCGTCTCCATTTGGGCTCGAACGCCACTCAGCCTCAGGTTACCTCCTTCCTGCGCTCCGTGTGCCAGTCGCACCCTGGGATCCTGCCCAAGGTTAAAGTCTCATCTTTTCACTTCTGATCGATTGAACTCTGACCTCTTCACCTAGGGTTCCTTCATACAGTCTTGAATTAAAACTTTAGGCTGAGTGTCCACGTTGCAAATGACCAAATCTGATTTGTTTTTTAGTATTATTTTTGGTCACTATAGTACCAATGCAGCCAAGTAGTAAGCATGTGAGGCAGATGAAAGTTAAAAATCACCACCATGCAGACCCAGGACGTTTGCTACTGCTGTCACCAGGAGTACTACAATTTGGTGACATCAAGATGAGTTTCAATCCTGATGATGCCAGAGCCATTTCTGTCCACCAGGAGCCAAAATAACATGCTCTATCTCCTGTAAATCACAGGGACCCTAATCAATCATGAGCATCTATAAGCTCATGTATGTAGAAGAGGCCAGCTAGCACCCTGTGATGCTGCATGAGCAGCAGTTCAGAAAGATGTGGTTGTCTTCACCAGTCTTAGTGGAAGCATGCGTTAGCCTTCACTCTGCCCAGCTGGTAGTTAACGTATGATATTACCCTACGAATTAGCAGGTGACCAAATTGGGGAGAAAAATGGGGATAAACAGACTGATCTAACTGGGGATAAACAGACTGAGTCTGACCTCTTCATGTACAAACTCTCCATTGCTTTGAGAGAACTTTGGGAAGAGTTTCAGTTTAATTAACATCTCCAGACCTCACCTCACCTTGTGCTGAAACATTCTGCTCATGAGTTGTGTCTGTTCTATATTTGTCTTATGCAGTGTGAGAGTTTTACTCAGCGCTATGGTGAGCAGCTCCAGGGGATTCTGGGTCAAGAGGCAGTGGCTTTGGCTGTGTGTGAGGTACAGACATTAACAGCACAGTAACAGACTCTCTGACTTCTGTAATGGCTTTATGAGCTTCCAGAGGGCACCAGAGTACTACTACTACTACTAATAATAATATACAACGCCATTCTGAGGCCCAAGAGGGTGTCATAAAGATACTTAATTCATTAAAATTTTACTTTTTTAATTTATTTGTTTTGTACTATATTGTACACACAGAGTCAGAATGTTAAGTATGTCTGAACCATTGCTGTACATGGTGTGTTTAGAAAGCTGATCTGTGTATGGGGAGTAAGAAGACGGAGAAGGGAGACATTGGTGACCCCTGCACACTGGGGCCGAGCTACAGCTGCCGAGATCTACAAACTGCTCACACCTGTGGGGTGAGTTGTGTATGAGTATGAGTGTGTGTGTGTGTGTGTGAGTGAGTGTGTGAGAGAGTGACTGAGTGAGATTTAAGTAAGTGAGTGAGACAAGTAAGGTAAGAGTGTTCAATTCCCATACTGAAATCAGTTGAATAAGTTCCTGGTATGAGACTTTGTATTTTTAGTTTAATTAATTATTAATTAATTTAACATTTGTAATAATGTTGATTATCTTTCTGATATTATAACAATGGCTTCCCTGGGAATGAGATTTCAGTTTTCCTTTTATATGTATTAAACTTTATATGTATTAAACAGCATGATGGTACCCAAGTTTAACTTTAAAGGTCCAGTTTGTAATGTTTAATAATGTTCCTAGCCTTATACCAATCATGTAATTCCAGCCACACCTCAGAAAAACTGTAATTTATTAAAGGTCATTGCCATGCAATGGATGAAACAAAATGGAACAAAACAGAGAGTCTAGATAATAGTCTATCTTTTTCTGTGCTCATTTTCTGGCCTGGAAATTAGCTTTACACCCTGACACCCAAACTTTTCCTGGTTTGAACAGACTGGGTCATAAAGAGATAAGGAGAAAGACTTACTTGTCAATGTTTATGTTGCCATTGCAGTTCAGCTGACAGACAGCAGAGGGCGCCAAAAACTGCTCCTTAAATCTGTGTTATAAACCCAGACCTTATAGTTTGCCCTGTTCCACTTACTGAAGTGTAAACGAGCCTGAATGATCTCTAGGACAGGATTTAATAAAAATAACAGGGTTATTGTTCAGTAATGTAAAGAATATTTGTGTGATAATTTCCTCTCAGGTTGTCTCTTACTGCCAGATGAACGTATGGAAGTAGAAGTAAGTAAACATTTCACACCTGATCTCAGCCTATAAACAGCAACCCACATATTTATGTTTCTGTATACTGAGGGTAATTAGATATCAGTGTTATGGTATAACATGGAATCTGAAATAGTTATAGTGTTTGCTAACATTGTGCTCTACTAGTGTGACCATGGTGGTGTTTCTGTCCAGTGGGTGCCCTACTGAGCTATAGGAAAATAATCAGTTACCAGTTATTATTTTCTGAGAACAGCATTTCTCCAAGGGGTTATTCATTATTTTTATCCATTCATAGTGACATTTAATGTTGTGGAATGTCCACAAAACCACTTTGTTCTTGTTATCACGTAATATCAATAACAACAAAAAAAAACAGCTTGTCATGATTCCAAGAAACCAGTACAATCACCCCATCACACTCACACACCCCAATCAATAATTTCTAACCAATGTGAATCGAGAAATAAATGGCACTATGGTAAAAGCTACACAAATGGGAACTCCTTATTTTAACTCTAGCCAGACATAAAACAGCACTGAATACTGAAAAGTGTGATACGATTATCATACTGTGAATTAATCATGATTTTCGACACCCCTGTATTTAATAGCAGATATCAGTATAGTACAGCACACAGGTGCACTTCCTCCTGGTTCTGATTCTTATATTGTGTAATAAATAAGTTTTGTCTCTTTTCCTTACAAACAGGTCTGTTCTCCGTTGGATTTCAGCTTCACAGCCTCTTCTCATCACAACGTCAGCCGCACAGAATCTAAACATGCAGTCTAAAATGATTTTACAGAAATGTCCACGTTTGCTTTTCTAATCTGGGCAACGAGGTGAACCTGAGCTCTGACCCGCTATTGTTTAGACAAATACGATAAAGCGATAAGATAAAATCAGGCATCGAGGCAGTTTATTCTGACTCCTCAGCGATTATTAATTTAATGGCATGCTCATGATGTGTTTTTTCCTTTTGATTACTTTCACAACCAGCTTTTCTAAAAGTCAGCTGAACATTCCGATAAAATCAAGGGCTTGTAAACAAGCTGAGCCTGATGAGTCATTTTAAACTCTGGACACCACGGCTACGTTCAGGTCATTTTCTAGGTTAAGTCTTTTTTTCTGCCTCTGTAATCTTGCAAGTATCAACAGAGTAATTTTTGTCTTTGTTTATATAAAATGATTGAAGACATGATTGTCATGACTGCAATAACATTAAACTATGGTAAAGAGTTTCTAGTGTGTGTGATGGGCTTCATCATTGTAAAATGGAAGAAGTTTGGAACCTTCTAGAGATGGTTGTATGGCCAAACTCAGTAACTAGACTAGAAGGCTTTGGTCAGGGAGGTGATGGCCACTCCAACAGAGCATCATAAGTCCTCTGCAGAGATGGGAGAATCTGCTGGAAGGACAACCATCTGAGAAATACTCGGAAATAAATCAGGTCTTTATGGTAGAGCGGCTAGACGGAAGTCACTCCTGACTAAAAAGCGTATGGCAGGCACTTATTAGACTCTGAGAACATGAGTGAAAGGATTGGCTGGTCTGATGAGACAAAAATTGAACTCTTTGGGCTGAACTCCAAGAGTTACTTTATGACTGAAAAAAACATATCGTTCATCAACTGGCCAATACCATCCCTATGGTGAAGCATGGTGGTGGCAGCACAGCTTCTCTCCATTCCTTCTGCCTGAGCTTGAGAAGCAAAGTTGTAGTGACTTACCCAAGAAATCTCGAAGCTGTGATTGCTGCTGAATGGTAAAAAAAAGTCAATTTAATCTATTTAAAATGAAATCCACTACACAATAAAATGTGCAAAAACTGAAGGGATTTGAATGCTTAATGAACCCACTGTATATTTTAATAATACAAAAGGAAAAGAAAAAGGCAGTGAGGATAGATGTGGCTATAAACAAAGCTTAAGAAATAGAAGGTACTGAGAAGAACTAGAAAGAATGTGAAAGATTAAAGCCAAAGTACAGCCAGGACAGGCACAGGAGTACTTGGGGTCATGACCCACATGCAGGAAAAGAGGCTCAGAAATAAAAAAAGAAATTAAGAAATGACATCACGCTCAGTGCAAAAGTGCACAATCTACATCATAACCTTAAACCATTAGCATCGCATCCTTAGAGAAGTGCAGAGGTCAGAAGTCTGATGGTCAAAAGTTGGTGAAACCAGTATGTATTCATATTTTTCAAACATTAAGCACAGTTCTTGCACAAGTGTAAAATTTAAAGATGCACATTTCCAGATCTAAAAAGGTACAGCAATTCCGAAGACATTTTGGAAAGTCTGTAAAGTAAGTAGTATGGATATTCTTTTCCAAGTAATACAGGCTTTAAGACACTATGTTTATAAATCTATTTTTGTTAGTCATTCATTCACTCATTTATCTTCAGTAAGCTCTCTATCCTGGTCAGGGTTGCACTGGATCCAGAGCCTATCTTGGGAACACTGAACATGAGGTGGGAACCCAAGCCACCCACTGTTGTATTTTTGGGAGGTGGTAGGAAACTTGAGCACCCAAAGGAACATGTGAAACATGTGAAACTACACAAAACAGTGACAACCTGAGCTGCATTTCCCATGTTCTCCTTCTCATCACTCACTTTCAGTAATCGCTTAATTCCGGCTGTGGTAGATCCAAAGCCTATCCTGGTCACAAGGATCATAAAGAATCATAAAGCATCTAAATGTACACTAGGGAATGTGTTTAAATTCTGCCATGTGGAACAGCGCAACTACATGACTTTTAATATAGAAGCCCTCAGCTGGGATTCTCTCTTCTTTGGTCACTTTGCCACTCTATTTCACAACCTATAGATCACAGTGAAACACCACCATATGACTGAAGGATGTGTTTATGAGAGGATCTTGGGTGTGAACAAGGAACTATAACAATTACTCAGTTCCAAGCTTACAACATGTAGTCTTGGTCACAGGGTACTGCACAGATCCAGTTTGTCAACAAAATAGATTCATTGGTCATTCCCTGGAATTTCAGATAGGGTTGTTGCTGTATGTCTCAGATTTTGTTCGATCTTTTTTGTTGTTGTTGCTTGTGACCTAAAACCAAAGTGGGTAAAGTATTTTTGGCTGGATTCATCATCACAGCATCACATGTTCTCTAATAAAAGAAAAACCTTATCTGGGAAGTCAGGTTTAGGATTTATTATCTCCAGAAATATTATTTCAAACTAAATGAAGTTTGGCAGACATGAAGACAAACTTGTTTTCTATCTGCCTAAATGCTCAGATGTCACCACAGAAGGCCAGTTTTTGTTATTGGGTCCTTAAAATGGGAAAAGTTCAAACTTTCCAAATGTGTGATATTAGTGGCTTATAGATCCCACTTTAATAGACACACATGCTAAAGGCCACAGTTACTGCTTAAACTACTACATTTCATTGGTTTTGTGTCAATGTCTGAGGTCTGAACAACCAAAAGAATTCAAGACATTGAGAAAATTAAAAGAAGTTTAAAAATGTGTGCTATTTTTTACATGTCTAGAGGGTGATTTTGACTCACTAGTACAATCATGAAAAAATGTGTGAAGTATATTTAAAGTATGGTCATGTTATTTTCCAAGTTGCAAGGTCCTTCCATGTTGTCTTCAATTTTAAATTTATCCAGATATGAGCCATATTTTTGCCTATTCAACTACACATATATAAGGTGAACTATCTGACTGGATCTCAGACTTTAGTATATTATTTCAGGTAAGTTATTTGAATTAACTTGAACAAAAGAGCAAGTTCTAAAATGATCTTACTTTACTGGAAATGTAACTGAAAGTAAAATTAAGCCCCAAGTAGTTCAAGTTCTGACATGTAGTTTGAGAATTCCTTTGCAAAACAATAATAAAACACTCCACATGGGCACATACCAGCAGCATTATTTCTAAACGTGTGAGAACAGTTCTGATATGTATATAGTCTATATATGATCCGTGGGAATAAAATGTTTTTTAGAACTTGTTATTACTGAGATTGAACTGCGTTCTTTATAATTTAAATAAATGAAAGTGCCAACATTTAACACATTCAAACGTGCTGATTTAATTTATGTAGCACTTTTAAGTCATACATAGTCTATGTCCAATTTATGTAAATGGCTACAGTCACTTCTAAGCAAAACATGGACTGATATCTTGTTACATTTGAATGTGAAGACAACATGGAAGGACATTGCAATTTGGAACATAACATGATCATACTTTAAACATATTACACACAATTCCAAACTTATCTTGTAAATTTGTCAATATCTTGAATTTTATTGGTTGTTCAGACCTTAAAAAAACAATTAAATATAGTAGTTTAAGCAGAAACTGTGACTTTTAGCATCTGTCTCTATTAAAATGGGGTCTATAAGCCTTAACATATAACATTTGGAAATTTTGCACATTTACACAGATAGAAAACAAGTTTGTTTTTATGTCTGCCAAACTTCATGTGGTCTGGAATAATATTTCTGGAGATATTAAAGCCTAAACATGGCTTCCCAGATAAGACTTTTTTTTTTAAACTAATCTTATCTTATCCAGGTCACCATGTATTTCACATCTCCCAGCTCCCTGCTTTTTCAGTGAATTTAAAAAAAGCAAAACAATACAGATTTGTGCCATATAATTTCCTTTACAAAAATGTGCTATGGAAAAAAAGGTGGTGAAACAGTGCTCTATCTAATAGGTTATCTTTAACAGTAGGGGTCCAAGCACAGGGTGAACAAAGATCAACAGGGGTGAGAGGGCAGTAAATACAAACATGTTAAATACCAAATGCAGTCTAAACTGGTCTGACATGTTCATAAATAACTAAATGGCTTATGACCTAAAGAAATCACTGATCTGCTCAAAGATTGCAAACTGAGCAGGTTTTTACGTCAGCAGGTCAGATAGTCATGGCTAGAGTCAAATTCCAAAAATTCTGAGGCAGCATTTAGGTTTTGTTTTGATGTCTACAGCTCTGAGCAGCTATGTTCACCATGTGTAACTTCTAAAATAGAAGCCCTCAGCTGGGGCCACTCCTGTCACTGGGTACCACTCCACTCTTACAAAATTTACAATTAGCTAGAATTTGCCTTGCTGCCTAGCCAATCATGTTAGCTATAATTAATTAGCTTACTTATTTAGTATACATTTGTCGAGTAATAGCCAGGCAGCTAAGTGCAAAATCATTCTGATGGCAATACAAGCATGAAATTTTGCATGTGGCTCACCTTTAGGCTGCTTATTACGAAATTAATGTTGGCCAAACAAAAATCCAATATGGCTGCCATTTTCTTCCAAGATGGCCACCAAATTATGGCTACTGGCTATGGCTATGGACAAAGATTCTCCAATGTCAGCCATATTCAAGAATATATGGTAATGAATTATAAGCACTGTCTTATATGGAATACAATTACATTCATGTATTAAATTGCCCTATATCTAGCCCGATGTCATTCAAGTTCAATACACCATTCGGCTGACTAAAGCCCCATCATCCTTGGATTGGCTCTCCCAGAATGGCACATCCTGTCAATTCAGGTGCGGATATCTAACTGACATGGGGCTAATTAGATATCATTTGGGCCACTTAACTGTATTACTTTACAGAAGCTGACACTGAGCTCCCTGCTGAGTTTCACAACAGTGATGTCACCAGTGTGCTATGGTAGTGCATGATGTTGACTCATAATTACCATTACAGGTTGATTTTCAAGTGGCTAATGTTATTCTTCTATCAACTAATCCTTGATGAGTCCCTGTGCGAAATTTGGTGCTTGTATCAGAAAGTGAACGATTTCGCCAATATTTGCACTTAGCTGCCCCACTATAATTGCCAGGTCATGGGTTTGTTTATAGTTTGGAAAACAGAAATGACTAAATTCATTAAAAACAGATTTCTGGTTTAGGCCACAGCCTAATACAGATATAAATATTTGGAGCACTAAACAGATACTGATAATGACAGTCCTAATAGAAATATACAAGTTATCATCATTATTAGGGGTCCAAGCAAAGGCTGTGTGCAAAGTAGTGCTTGGACCCCTAATGATTTTTTCCCCATGTATTTATAATGATGCTTAATAGATGATCAATTTTATGCAGGTTACAGTTTTTGGAAACCCCAAACTCCTGAAGTGTGTGCCAGAATCCTTTAAGAGTTTAATCAGGTATTCAAAGCTGTACAGGTTTCTAAGCACTGGAATTGAATTGCAATATGTTTTGATTAATACAAGGAAAATATATTACATCAGTATGTAATGCTTATTGCACAAGGTTTAGTAACAGTGTGCAATACACAGGCTGAGGTAACCATTTAGCATGGATGATAAATCTGACTTGTGAAAATGACTAAATGTGTTACAAAACATTAAATTTTTTTTTATATATCTTACAAAACCTTCTGTAATAGCCTTGGGCAAGATTTTTTTTTAACTGCAGTGCTCTGATGAGGACAAAATACCCGGTCAACAAGATTGACCTGCACTGCAGAAACTGAGTTCAGTGTCACTGTGATCTTGTCACAATTCACCTATAATCTGCCAAGTTGTGAACTGTTTTCAAGATCATATGCTAAACTCGATATTGTGACACAAGATGAGTCAAGTTTATATCTGGAAAACCTCAAATATAGCCATTTGTGTTGTGTTCAGATCCTCAAACATCTCATTATTTCCTTCACTGCATCAGGAACCCAGACTTGTTTCCTCCCATCCTTCTCACTTAGAATGAGAGTATTTGCAGATTTGACACTATCTAATCCCTTTGCTAAACATATATATGGAAGCTTGAATAAAATTAGGATGAAATTAAACTGGTAGCTAGTTTCCCACATTTCTTAGTGACACAAAACTAAAAGAAGCAAACTTCAGACACCAAGCATGTCTTGGCTGATACATTGGGGCTACAGAGCACGTTGTGTAAGTTTTGCTCACTTGAATGAAAGGTGCCAATACTTCTAGAGTTGTGTGTTGCACTTGTTTTAGGTCAGTTGGTACAGTTCTTTTAAAAGACTGGATTCTGTCTCACTTGTGACCACTAAAGATATTAGATGTTATTCCTTAACAGTAAGGAATAAAACACTGTATACATTATTTTCATAATCATTCATTTGGCATTTTTTTTAGAGAAATCTTTTGAACATATACTATTTAAGTCTTGATGAAAAACCTGACACCACACCCATCACCTTTCATTACAGAGCTTAAGGAGGCATGTTTTAGGCGTCTCCATTACTACTCAAAGACTTAGTGAGTCATTTATTGAAATCTCTGCTCTGACGTAAAATGTAAATGCTCTGGCCAGGAAACCACGTCTAAGTATTTTGCTGATTCACTTACAGACATTCCCCGGTTACATATTAAAGGGAAAATCAACAGTGTGTGTTAGTAATGTTAGCCACAATGAGCCACCACAACAGCTTCAATGCTCCTTGGCACAGATTCTACACGTCTCTTGAACTGTAATGGTGCAATGAACAAAATTTTCTTTCAAAATATTTTCTCTCAGCTGGTGTTTTGATAATGGTAATGGAGAGCGCCGTCTTACACGTCACTCCAAAACCTCCCAAATGTCCTTTCATTTGACTTCTTAACAGAAAAGAAGCAGATGCTCCCAAAAAACTCACAAAAGCTTAGCAAAAATGAATTTGATCTAAATCATAATGCCTGTTAAATGCCATTCTTATACATACACAGTGCTGAACTAGCATACATACATCATGCTAAAATTATTGTAGCTCGTTAACCATGTATGTTAAGGAGAAGTGATACTTCATACTTCATACGTAGGTTACTATTAAGGGTGTAACTCAATGCAACTATAGTATGTTTGTTAAAGAGAAAATTATGTTTTGTCACTGGAATACTGCGAGCTTATCCGCATATATAAAGGTAAATATATCATAGTCGTAGTTACACCTGATACAAAAACATTGCTAACATCATATCTATGTTATTTACTAATTACTCACTCATAAGTGTCACTGAAATCTTAATATAACAAATAGCTGCAAAACAGCAGGTAGATCTGTAATCTGTGCACACAGCAGAAGACCCAATGGCTAAGAATGCGTTAACCCCGTGACACAGCACCACTTTCAACACACTCCCCTGTTAATCAACATGGCCTTATACACCAGGTGTTTTTTCTGGCTACAAAGTCTATGAAATTCAGTATTTGTGTTATAGTGTACTTTTATCAACACAGTCCCAACCATAGAGGAGTCATTCTCTAAACATATTGACTTTCTTACCAGCAAAATGTTCAATAATTGAATTTTCATACACAATTTTGAAATTGTTCTTGAATGAATGACCAATATTCTTCATTTTTTTCTCTGTAAAAATTAGTTTACAGGAAGATTAGTAGCAACTCCAATGACACAGCAAATTATCCAAGGAAAAAAAACTGAGCTTATAAGTAAATGAGTAACTTAGCGTGTGTGAAGGGAAACTACTGTTGCTGGTAAAATAGCTGCTCAGTGTTCTGCTCTCTGACCGCTGAACTAAACCACAACTTTGTGATTTCAAAATATTTTAGAACAGCTAACACCAATGATATGAAATGCAGGGATAAAGATACTTATCTCTTATTTTGTTATGGTAATTTATATATTTGATGGCCCCAAGCTATTTTTCCAGCACTTGCCAATTTCAAAGAAAATTTAAAATAAATAAATGTATACATTAATAGTCAAATCATTCTTTATTGCTTAGGAAGTTAAACAGTGATGTCAGTTTTGTTTTTAAAAATGTTAAACTGTCATGACCAGTACTTTAAGGGACAGGTTCGTCACCATATGCTAAGCTTATAGTCCTACTGTACCAGTGAGTGCGATCATTGGTTAAAACACAAATTCAAAGCCGCAGAAAAAGGTTCTCACTTTTATAAATAAATATGAGGGGGGTGAGGGTCATGGCCTAATGGTCTGAGAGTAGGACTTGTAACCCGAAGGTGAACCTGAAGGTCGTGGGTTTGAGTCTCGGGTCCGGCAGGGATTGTAGGTGGGGGAGTNCGCTCTCTGCCACCCTCAATACCACGACTGAGGTGAGACCCTTGAGCAAGGCACCGATCCCCCAACTGCTCCCCGGCACCGCAGCTAAAATGGCTGCCCACTGCTCCGGGCGTGTGCGCACTTGGATGGGTTAAATGCAGAGCACAAATTCCGAGTATGGGTCACTGTACTTGGCCACATAGCACGGCACGTCATGTCACGTCACTTAATGGACACTGCACACTCGCTGGATTAACAAACTCTGTTCATCAGACACAGTAGCTCATTTGCATGCTATATTCTACTAATATAACACACATGACTGGTGTCCAGTGTAAACTAAACAGCGGTCACGGTGTGAGACACCTGCCTCAGTGCTTCTGGTGTTATTTAGGTGCAAATACCACTGGGGCAATTACTCATGAGGGTTTGCACCATAATTTAAAACATATTAAATCATTAAATTGTACATATTAAATCATTTTGAATTACTTTTTTACAGATTTAAATGCAAGACTCCACGGACTCATTGACACCCACTAAACACACACACCATGTAAAGGGCAAGGTGAAAACTGGGCTCGAAGGATTGATTGGCAAACGCATTCTTCAAAGTTTTATAAAAAAAAAAAAAATACTAAATTGCCAGAATCAAGTTTAATGACACAGTCAGTGCTAGTACACAACGATTTGCAAATCAGATTTCAGCTGCTAAATCAAAAATTTTTCTTATTTGTCTAAAATATAAAATCTTCATCTTGTATCTTATGGCCCATGTTTTATTCTGAGTTTTTTTCTACTTGACTCTTGTACTCTCGTCTTCAAAATAAATTTAGTTAGTCCTCATAGTATCAACATTGAAAAACAGAGGGGTGGAGGATTTAGGAATTGCAGTAGGTAAAAACATCACAGAGGGAGAAAAACTGGTGGACAGAGGAAGAGAGAACCGAGAGGGAGCAGGGCAGGGAAGGAGAAAAACAACAGAAAAAGGCACTTTTGCTCTTCCAGTAGCCAGTCTGGTGCACCAATGGCTAGCATTAAAAAAAAAAAAAAAAAAAACCTAACATGTAAAAGACTCATCTCTGACCGCTACCGAGCAGAGCAATGTAAACAAGGCCAGTTTCTCTGTACAACACTGGCCAAACTCTTGCTTCCGCCTCGGTTGCAGGGCAGTTCATCCAATATGTAATAAAATATGTGCGTGTATGGTCAGCCTCTCTTAATCTGCCGTCACTCAGGTAAAACTAATAAAATAGGCAACAATGGTCACAGCTTCCTGAGCCACCCAGTGTCAGAGCCTCAAAGCTTTTCTGTACGACGCGATGAGGATGCCACGGGCTGGCACATTGGGCACGCAGTTACACTGCTGCTCAGGATAATCTTTAAAAAGTTTGACATACAAAAAAGGAACTCGACTTTCTAGTGCTCTAGAGGCTCCCCGACTTTTCCGTACAGACAGCAGGGCTTGAAACTGGGGCATTTCAAGTGGTGAAGGCAACCCCTCTGCGGCGGTGAGGAAGCTCAGCTTCTCTGTAGCTACGCCGGCTGTCAACCGCACACAGAGGGGAAAGTGCAGTGACTTCACCGTGGTGTGGAGGGGCCAACAGAGCTACCGAGATAAGATTTAATTTATAAAAATAATCTACTGAGGAATAAGCAGAAGGAAGAGGGTGGAGTTAAGAATCACAGTCCTCCAGGACCACAGTTGGTAGCAGCTTCTGGCTTCTCTGTAACACACCAGAATACGTATGGCCTGCCAGGACCGAGACGTTAATAGACATCTGAAAAATAACACCATTTCAGCTAATAAAAATGCCAAGAGTTATACTTTAACTATACCATACTCAATGACACTCACTGGTGGCATTCGCTTCTTAAACATTCCTCTGATCCTCAGGTTTTGATCACATTAGTGACTGAAAAACATCGCTTAAATATAAATGGTACTTCGCTGGTATAAATGGTACTTGCAGGAAATAAAAAAAAAACAAAAAAAAAGTTGATTGGCTTCAGTGCTTCATGTGGCGATGCATAGCGATCTGCATTCAAAACATCAACTTGTGCCATCATTAACTTCAGTAGAACACAGGAGAGGAGCGTGAGGAAAGAAAGGAGGAATATGGGACAGAGGGGTTTTAAAAAAAAACAAAACACCATTATCCAGGCTGTCACATGACATGACATGACAGACCTTTCTAAAAAAACACAGAAAAGGGTCATGGTTGAAGGTCAACAAGTGTCGAGAGTGGGAGCAAGCGAAAGGAAGGACAGACTTCTTTGGGACTTACTGATCGAGAGGGAAGGGATTTAGAGTTAAACATGAGGGGATATCCTTCTCCTCAAGCCAGCAAGGTTTCTCTGTAGTGTACGCCTGCTGACCGAAAGGAGAAGCTGTTACAGGTTTAATATTGAAGCTTTTTAGGCACCTCCCATGTGAAAGATTGACGGCCGAAGTGGCCATACACGGCAGTGCGCTGGTAGATCGGCTTCTTCAGGTCCAGATCTCTGGAAGTACACAGGACAGCATGATAAAACATGAACCAAGAACCATCACAGATGTTGAAGAAAAAACATTATATATACACACACACACACACACACACACACACACTTATACAAGCAACATGTATGCTGAAGACATTTCTGTGAAATTTTCAGCAAAAAGTCCATTAGATTACAGGCTCATTAGCACTCCTCCTCCAGCAGAATTAACACCATCCTGATCAGAAACATGTGATGCAGCTGGCTGAACACTACATACAGACAAAACTGCGCTGCATCTCCTATACAAGCCTTAATAGTCTGCTGTCTGACCTTCATAGAAGGGCAACAGAGAACATCTTTCTCTGATGCATCTTAGCTTCGCTTGTCCATGCTTGTCAAACTAGCCTTCCAAAACATGAACAAGGGCTTGTGCTAAGAAAATGACACACGTTAATCAGATACAAGAATTCGATAAGCATCTCCGCTGCTATTCACCACAGAGCACATGTACACACAGTTATGAAATTTACTTCAGTTTTATGATGAACAGCCAAGACTTCATTTGGTTTATTTATTAACTGATGTTAGCTTCTGACTAAACGATAACACTAGCTTCTTGTAATGATGTAACGTACATGTAATGGCCATGCTCCCTTCTTCCACCTGTAGCCTACACCCTTTCAAAGCCATGACTCATCCAAGCGTCAGCTGTCGATAGTCAGGGGGCATGAGAGGACGACGGTATATCGCACACGAGCGTACTTTACCTGACAATGACGCCAGGGCGGAGGTCAAAGTTGTTCTTTACTATTTCAAGCAGCTCCTTCTCACTCTTCTCAGAGGTACCATAGTGGAAGATGGAAACGGAAAGGGGATGGGCCACGCCGATGGCATATGACACCTGCAGGGCAAAACCAGTAAAATTAAGGGAAACCCAATTAAACAGAGCTGGAAGTGTACTCATGTAAAGGTCTTCGTTAAAAATCTTCACCTGCACAAGGACGCGTTTGCAAAGCCCCGCCTTCACCAGAGATAACCGTTGGGTCGCCCGTCGTATCCGTCGTCTCGCCAGGTGAAATCACATCAGAAAGGGTCTTTTGCGTGGCGGTGGGTGAGCTCCCCAGCCTCCATACGTGTCCACGATGATCTTACGTCCAGTCAGACCAGCGTCACCCTGCACCACAATTAAGACACACACACACAAAACAACTCAATTTTGAAATCCAGGTGAAGGAATAAAAACCGCATCCACACCCTCTCACAGGTAAAACAATCCAACTCTAGACTCACCTGCGGTCCTCCAATGACAAAGCGCCCGCTGGGCTGCAGGTGGTAGATGGTGTCATCGTCCAGGTACTGGCTTGGCACGACTGCCTTCACAACCTTCTCCTTCAGCGCGTCACGCATCTCGTCCAGGCCCACGAACTCATCGTGCTGCACAGACACCACCACAGTGTGCACACGCAAGGGTACCATGGTGCCACGGTCCTGACGGTACTGCACAGTCACCTATACGAGAGACAAAGCACTCGAGTTCAACAACCAGTGATGATACAATGCATCACTATGACACATCAACACTCCTCCCCTCTCCCATATTTATATGCAATCGTCATAAACAAATCAAAGTTAATGGCCATGACAAAGCAGTCTGAGGTAAGCACGTGCCAACACGAACTAGGTGCATATCAGCCTTGCTTGCTTTTAAAGAAAGACACTCTGGAGCATTACTTTAACAGCTTTCATCTGCTTGCTTCAACAGAATAAAGATTTTTCACTCTGCCATTTAACAACGATCGTTGTCCTTTGGTGCTTTAGGGAAACTTAGACCAGAAATGTAACTAATGAAATCATCCATTTGCATGATTTTTTTTTTTTTTTGTTAAATTTTTTTACTGAACAGTTTCCAAAAATCCACCCCATTTTTAAGCAAATCTTTACCTGAAGTCTAACAGTCAATAAACGCATAAAGACTACATTTAAAGAAGATGTCAGTTTGTAGTGGACTCAAAACCTCAGGCCGGAGTCGGTACCGTCTCTGGGCAACGCCGCGTCGAGTCGGTTCTTAGCATTCAGCTTGTGTGCCAGGATGATGGTCAGGGGCATACACTCCTCCGTCTCATCAGTGGCGTAGCCAAACATCAAACCCTGAGATCCACATAAAGCACGTCTCAGACCAAAAAGTTGTCATGCTGATGCACCATGTTAATACCATCCTGTCCACCTTGTTTTAAATGATACTCTGCTTGTCCTACAACCACCATACTATTGTTTAGATGTTTCAAATACCATATTTCGTCACACTCACCTGGTCTCCAGCACCAATGTCCTCCTCTTTGCGGTCCAGGTGGACACCCTGTGCAATGTCCGGGGACTGCTGCTCCAGAGCCACGAGGACGTTGCAGGTCTTATAGTCAAACCCTGAGCAATAAAAAGCACATTAAAGCCACAGATCCATTTGTCTTCCTCAGGGTTTTAATGTTGTTCCCTACGGTGTCTGTGGTAATCTGGTATTAGAGACATCTCCCAAAAAGCTTTTTTCCTTTTTAGTAAACCAAAGAAGGATTACATCACTCCAACGCATAAGTGCTATTTGAATAGTTTGTGCTATTCAACAAGCAAAAGAGCACATTTATTAATTTAATCAAGTCAGTGTCAGTGTTGTTTTGTCATGTCAAATCGTAGTACGATTTGAAAGAATCCCAAGTCTGTGTGTTTAGTGTTTGGATTACTGATGGGACACCACAAAGGCAACAGGCACATTTGAATCTATGCAAAGCAATTCAAAAAAAAGTATGCACTTTATACGCAAAATGACATGCTTTAGTTGCACGACTGGTTTCAAGCTACTGTCAAACCTTTGATGGAGTCGTCATAGCCAATCTGCCTGATGGCTTCTCTAACGACCTTCTGGTAGTCGACATTGGCATGAGAGGTGATCTCACCGGCAAGCAAGATCATTCCAGTCTTAGCCACAGTTTCTGTGAAGACATAAAAGATTGCAGTGAGATAGTAAGAAAGGATCGATTAAAAGGAGGCAAGTCAATTTATAAAAAAGTTTTAAAAACCGAAATACAAGTATGGAAAGTTCTAGACCCCTTGTGAACTTCACAGAGCCTCCATTTTCAGTAATGATACCATTGTGACCGTAACAACGCTTACCACATGCAACCTTAGCGTTGGGATCCTGCTTGAGGTGAGCGTCCAACAGCCGTAGTGACTAGACCAGCGTTTAGAATAGACCCCTTTCTCACACGTGTCACAATTGTAGTCTCCCGACTTTTTATAACAAATCTAATGTATTTACAGGAGAATTTATTGCATGTTATTGTAAAACAGTCACATTACTGCAACATGATTAATAAAGAGGGAATTTCTGATTCATGCTGTAAAATTCATCAAAGCTCTGCGTTCAGTTTTCAGTGCACGAAGCAAAAACAGGACCGAGCTAACGAAAAGCTCTGACATTAGTTGGACCGACTGTTGTCCTTTATTTAGTACGGTTCTTAGGACTGATTGGTGTAAGCTCCCTGAAGATCGAAGCAGCACACTGCAGCAAAAAAAAAGCTTTAAGTACAACGAGCCCCTTACGTCATAAACACTCCACTAAAAGCAAAAACGGTCTTTCTACAGTAATGGCTATGTGCCGCTTATGTTCAGCTTATGGTCTTTGCCTGAGTGGGACATCAGTACACGTTATTGTGCTGAGAAATCACAGGCTTGAACACATCACGTGCATCGGCACTTTCAGTGTCTCCCTGATCGATCATGTGAACATCATCACCACAGAACCCTAGGGGCAGGCAACATGACCAATATCGTATCATGAAACTTCAACAATACATGATATGGATCGTGAAATACGCAACCATCAATAGTCCACGACTATTTCTTTGTAAGTCATGTTTAAATCAAAGGTTAACAATATTTTTTATGACGACTATATGTGTTATAGATAGACAAGTGTACTGCAACATAACTTATCACTATATTCGACATTTCGGTATTTCTCCCAGCTCTACTTTAAACATGACCAATGTTGGTTATTCAGTAACATTTCCATAACATTTGGTGCAGATGTTCCTGCTCCTTTTCTAAAGCTAACAATTTTCATTTAGACCAACATGGGGATAAAACTGTATCATGAAAATGGCTTCAAGAATAAATAAAAGTGGCGAAAGATGACTACGACTCGTGCTTACTCTCGAACACGACTTATCTGTGGAACGAATTGCCGACCGTTACTACCCCGCAGCCTTCGGAGGGAATCTATATTTAGAGCAGACATAAGCTGACTTAAATAATCAGCTGCAATGTAGCCAGGACTTGAGACACCTGTACCTCAACCTGTCCTGGTCTGCTTCATGCGGTAGTGCACTACAGAGGGTACAAAACAACCGGCTGCGACTAACGTAGCGCACTTCCACAGCGAGCAGGAGTACATTCAAATAGTGGCACAAAATAATAAAAATATAATGAGATTTTTGAATCCCATGTGCTCAGGATTCAGCCTAAATGTAATTCATTCACAGAGGATTTTCCCTCCAAGGCCAGGGTTGCCAGTTTGGGCATCATTACACTTCATGATAATAGCCAAACCTCTGTATTAAAGAGAAAGCAAGAAGCATGCAGATGATAATGATCTTAACATTAAAAATCTAAGTCAAGTCGTCTTTGGTTTCATTTAAGTAAAGTTTCATGTCTGCCTTTTGCTAATGACTAAAGATTCTAAACAAGTTGTGGGTTTCTGGCTATACCTCACTTTTGATGTAGAATCAGGTCAACCCAATATTGAACACACTACACAGTTTCATTTAGCGCACACATCTTATGAATACATCTTTCCGAAATATGATGCATCTTCCCACATATGGCTGCTTCAACCAAAATTCAGTGCATTGCTTAAATGTGGCACCAAGCCAGAGAGTGGAAGCCTTGGCATAACCTGATAAGCACACACTGATTCAGAGACTGAAACACTCACTCACAGTGTACACAACATACAGCATCATTTCTACACACTGAGCCATACAGTGCCTTATATCAACACATTTATGGCTCAGGTCACAATCATGACTTTCCTTTGAGTGCCAGATGGGAAAAGACAGAAGAAAAGATTAAATCCTGCCAATCTGGCAACCACATGGAGGCTGACGCAAGACTGCAAACACGTGGAGACACAAAAGCAGGCAATAAGAAGGCGGATTAAGTCATTCTCATTAATACACTACTACTAAAAGTAATTATTATTATTTTTTCTTTCTTTCTCTGGCTGCGTTAAAGAAAATACAGAGAATATTAAATCCAGAGGCTTTAAAATCTTCATTTATAAACAGTTTGTGAGATTGGACTTGTAAAAAAGTAAACTTGGTCGGATGTATAGAGTACATAACAATATAAAATATGTCAACAAATTCTGTGTGAATAGAAAGTATTATATTGATTAATTTCTTTACATTATTTTAATAAATAAGCAATTTAAACTGAGCACTGCTCTGGCCACATGCTGTCCTCCCGCCCTACTGCGCATGCTCACAATTTCTCCATCACTTCACAGTAATTAATTTAGCTTCTCAGATATAACCAATGAAAAACATTTAAGCAAAATTAACCTCTATATTCACGTTTCCATACACATACAAACAATATAATCTATATTTTCGTTATTTTTCGGCCTGCCAAACGCCCGGCGTGGTCAGCATTAACGGATACCGGCGAACAAACCGCAAATTAACATTAAATAAAACTTTATTTAGGCTGTATGTAAGAATGTATGGTTTCTGGAATCTGACACTACAATTCTGTGCGCAGTTAAGTGGATATTTTTAAACGAAAAAAGTGCTGAAATTAAATGAAGAATACACCGGCCGGCGTAGCTACTGTATGCTAACATGCTAACTGCGCAAACGCACTGCGCCTGGGTCGGTTTTGATTCGTCACCTGCTCGTCACCATGGCATAAAACCGTATTTAAATGCTTATTTTCAACCAAATTAGAATAAAATTCCATACTGTTTAGATATACATACCAGGATGTCCTTCACCGACTGACTCGGAAGTGAACAGGAAGCAGTCTTCATCAAAGATGGAGTTACCTTGCCCGTTCATGTTTTTGGTCAATAAAATTGTAAATATAGCTTTTATGCAAAATTAATGGCTTTCTGGACAGCTGGCTGGTTGTTTGTTCCTTAAAACAGGAATGTTGTTGAATTCAAGCACACCTTCTTTTTTAGACTCAGCCCCGATGAATGAATGCAGTGGCTGGTGCCGTCGCTTATATTCTTCGTATGTGGGCCCGACACCCAAATCTGATTGGTTTAAAGAGACGACCGTCATTTTCGCCAGCCAATCATGTTTAAGCTCAGGATTAAGCGGCGTCCACACAGAGATGCAAGAGTCCGACCATCTCAAGTGGTTCAATAACTGTAGAATTGGTTACTTGATCGTTTTTAAGTTTTAAAAAAAAATTTGAATGATTATCTCTATGTATTGACATTGCAAAACCATCATTGTTTTATTATTATTATTATCATTTCATTTGGTTTAACCTTGACGGCCATCTTTGTCATGACACAACAGATTTTGATTATATATATATATATCTGATTATGGAAACAACAGTATCTTGGCTCAGGATGGTCTTAGCTCCTTGGAATAAAAACTGATTTCTATAGCACATTACAAGGTACATTAACTTGTACATGTGTACTTTTACAAACATTTTGCTCAAGATTGCTCACAGTTCCACTATTAGGGTCAGTTATAATGGTAAGGGTTCGAGTCTCAGTCTTAATTTTTTTAGGTACCTAGGTAAGTATAGTGTGTAAGCAGAACATTTCAGGTTTGAGACATCTCAAGAGAAAGTGCAATTTTTGAAAATTACCCTCAGTTTCGAGTTGAATATCTCTGGTGGGGGACTAGGTAGGGCTAGAAGACATCTGGGGAAAAGTATACTTTATTCATGCATTTTGCGAAATCAACAGATGCATAACAAATAATAAAAATGAACAGTATTGTACATGTTTACATGTACATGCTTTATTAGAAGGTGTGAGATTTCCTCAGTCTCACTGCAGTGTTGTGGGAGTGTCTGGTGACAGTCAACTCGGGAGGTGTCAGATTTCTGAGAACATGTTTTATCCTCAGTAGACATCTTGAATGATGTTCTTGGTCCAGGTGGGTGGAAGAATTTTACAAAAACATCACAGTTTTCCACTTACCTAGGTACTTAAAAAGAATTAAGACTGAGACTCGAACCCTTCCTATTATAACTGACCCTAACAGTGGAACCGTGAGCAATCTTGAGCATTACATTAGGACTTAAGTTCTAAGTATAAGGAACAAGATTGTGCAAAATGTTTATATGTGTACATGTACCTTGTAATGTGCACTAGTGCACTCTCTTTAGGAAGGAGATAGGCCCATCCTGACCTGAGATAATGAGGTTTCTATAAAAACAGCTGTTTAGCCAAAATTTGTTGTGTGCCATGAGACAAATATGGCCGTTGTGGTTTAATTTTCCTAAAAATTAAAAATGGTCAACCTGTATTAGACCACTTGAGATGGAACGACCTGCAAATAATTCATAACCCAACAGAAACAGCTTCCGTGAAATGATAGCATTCTCAGGTGAAATATATTTAAAATAAAATAAAAAAAACTTTATTTCTAACAATTTTGTCCTTTTTTAGACTAAATAAAGGCATAAGCAATCAGTTCATAAGATTGCTTCTCAGGTTATTCAAGTGAATTGTTTTGTGCTGGTGTCTTTACTACCAAAATGTCTGATGGGACATGAACATGGGAAAATCTTCCTTGTTTGTATCACACGTACTAGCTCAGAAATGTAGCTGTCATAGATGGAGTCTTATCGCGTATGTCCAGAGTTCACCACAAACTGTTGATTACACACACATAATCCAACTCAGTTTCATCAGCTGTTAATGCAGGAACTATCCAGTCTGAGGTGGACTCTGAACCTCCAGCACTGCTCATGTCCAGATGTGGACAAAGTACAGAGAGAAAACATTTAAGTGAAACTATAGATAATGGGTCACAATCTTACTCACTTGAAAGTGGAAGTATGGACCAAAAGCACTCAAGTGAAAGTAAAAATGTGGCAACTTTTAAAGCAAAAAGTTAAATGTTTTAACTGGTAAAATTAACTTCATGTCATGTTTTCGTGTGAAAAGTAACTTTTTGTCCTCATGTAAAACTGTTCAATTATTTAGATTTTCGTTTTGAAGCAATTTTGCTGTTTTGGCTGAAAACATCATTCAATTTCTGTAAGTTTGCAATATTAACAATTAGCATGAATTTGACTTTCTGCCTTTGTTTGCTAGTCTAACCTGGCATTAGACTCACAGGCCAACTTAAATATAAATATATAAGTGAATGTTAGCAAATTAGCATCTCACACACACACACACACACACACACACACACACACACACACACACACACACACACACACACACAGCTTGAGACAGTCTTACACTGTACCATTTGTATATCATCTTACCACAGCTTGTAATATTATCAAAATATTGTGTTTATAAGACATTATTACGTTATTATTAAAACATTATTGCTCAACTTGAATTGACAGTTTTGACAGTTATTTTAAACTTTCATATTCACTCTGATCTGGTTTCTGATGAGATGATGATAGTTTTTCTCATCTGGTTTATTATGGGTGTGCTTCCTTTAAGCCCGTGCATTTTCTTGATAACATAAACTGTATTTCTTTTTGTTTTATTAACTTTGAAAGACAGTAAAAAGAGAGAGGCTTGTGAGTGAAAAACTTGTTTTGTGGATATTCCACAACATTAAAAGTAACTACAAATGGATAAAAAGTACAATGAAGCTGTCTATGGCCATGAGTCAAGAGTGCTATCTGGATGGGGATGGTATTACTATCCCCTTGTCAATCAGAGCAACACTAGCCAATCTCAGGTGTCTGTGAGCTCATGTATGCGGAAGAGGGCTAACAACGCTTTCCTCCACGTGTGTTAGTGTGGCAGTGGGGGTGTGGCCAAGCACCGTTACGCTTACCTCCCGCTTCAGAATCTTTTATACACATATTAAAGTACTTAGTCGTATGTGGACAAACACTAATTGTTAGCTCTTTTTATGCTGTGTGTATGAAACTTGGCTGAACTACATTTGTGGTGAGAAGGAAACTGTGATTTATTTATTTTTAATGAATTGTTTAGTTATTTGGAACTTGCAAAAAAACATTTTTTTAAAGTGAACTTATAAAAGTACTCAGCTCTCTCTAGTTTATCTCTCTAGTTAAAACACTTTCTCTAATTTTCAGCATTTAAAAAACCATGCAGCAGGACATGTAACTACAACATAGCTGTTTAGCTATGCATCAGTCTGACTTATAAAAAAAAAAACTCTTCAGTTACCGTAACTACTGTTTCATAATCTGCACTGTTTTATACATTGCAGCACTGCATAAACCAGCCTCATATGTCTCAACTAGGGAAATGACCTTTGGCACGATGTCAGCAGGTGACACAAATGTGCTCTGGCACTCATTTGCACATACCCAAGTACAAAAGGAACCACTTTTAGATTCAAGCACTTTTTTTTTTAGATAATTCATTGTTAATGCAATACAGTCCCTGAAGGACTAGTAGTTAGGCTACAGTGCTCTCACCGCTGCGGCCTGGGTCCGATTCCCGGCCAGGGAACCAACGCCAGCCACTGGGGTTACGTGAAACAGTGCTCTCTCAGTGTCAGTCCCAAGTCTGGATTGGGGGGGCATCTGGTGTAAAATCTGTGCCAAATCAAATACACGGACCAATGACTGGTGGCGACCCCTAACCCCTCGTCGACTTTCTCCATGTTGTTGTAACAATTTCGTTATTAAACCGGTTTCTACTGTACATTTTTTTTAACAATCTCTTACCCAAAGACATGTTTACTGTCTAAAGATTTCAAGTTTCTGTTTTGCACTTTGGCATTGCACACTCAGCATCTGAAAATCTAACCACAAAGATCACACACCTTAATGTTCTCTCAGGCCCTTCTGACATTGTATGGCACATTGATTGTCTCTGTGTCTCTCCCACAGTCATATACACAGACAGTGTATGCTGTATGCATCTATACAGTACTATGCAAAAGTCTTAGGCACACGCAAAGAAAAGCTGTAAAACAAAAATAACAAAATGAGACATTTCTACATAAATAAAAATACTATAAAGAGTAATAAACAGTAATAAACTAAACAATGTCAGTATTTGGTGTGACAATCCTTTGCTTTAAAAAAAAACCCAGTAGTCTCAGGAACAATTTTTGCAGGTTTATAAGGAAATTAGCTGGTAAGTTTTACTGAGAATCTTGCAGAACCAGCCACAGTTGGTCTAGAGGCTTTTACCATCACATTGCTTCATTTTTCTGCATGCAAATCCCAGAAGCCTTCATTATGTTTTCTCTTGGACAAGAAACTGGTTTGAAATATCAGTTATTACTACAACATACACTCACTGTTCATTTTATTAGGAACACCTGTACATTCATGCAGTTATCTAATCAGCCAATCACATGGGAGCAGCACAATACATAAAATCATGCAGATACAGGTCAAGAGCTTCAGTTAATGTTTACATCAAACATCAGAAAGGGGAAAAATATGATCTCTGTGACTTTAACTGTGGCATGGTTGTTGTTGCCAGCGGGCTGTTTTGAGTAGCTCAGAAACTGCTGATTTCAGAATCTGATGATCTCCTGGGAATTTCATACACAACAATCTCGAGTGTTTATACAGAATGGTGTGAAAAACAAAAAACATTGTGTGTGTGGAGGGTCTACAGGCTGAAACACCTTGCTGAAAGTGATCAGAGGAGAATGACCTCTGACCAGACTCGACTGTCCTTCAGATATCATTGAGTTTATTCGTGAGAAATGTTGGCTGGTGAGCAGAAAAGCATTTCAGAACACACAACACATCAAACTTTGAAGTGGATGTGCTACAACAGTGGAAGTCTACATCAGGTTCCACTCCTGTCAGCCAAGAACAAGAATCTAAGACTCACTGAAATGGGACAGTCGAAGGTTTTGGTGAGTCTGTGCCCACCGTACACGTTGTTTACTCCGAAAGATACCATGTTGCTGAGCATGTTTATTTTTCTTTCATTTTTGTCAGAATAATCACTTTAATCTGCTGATCACAGCCACCTTAACCACTGATTTTGCAATCTAGCCTGAGCAACACTCAGTATCGAGGAGGTCTACTCTTAACAGTCCACTATAAGAGTAAATCGTCAGTTAAAATAGGTTTCGTCGTATTTGAGTGAAATGGAACCTAATTCAAAAATACACAAGTTAAGGCTTGAGGTACCCAGTATGTGTACAGGTATCCATTAAATATATTATCTGTTTAATTTTCCTTAATATCTAATGCTTAAATAATTACTAAATTGGCATACGAACATCTCTACAATGTTTTACCTTCATTAACAATGAATGAATATGGTTAATAGCCACATTGTCTCCTGCCTTTTTAGCAAAATATCACTAACATTAGCTAACTTGCCACTTTACTGCTAGTAAGTAAGCTCAGATTTGTTACAGGTCACCCATGCAGGATTTCAGATAGCTAAGCAGTAGATTTTAACAGTAGCCAAACCTGTGAGAACAGACTGCAGTAATCGCAATTATGATCATAACTATGTTGGCTAGTTAGATTAGCATGTGGCTAGTTTCCAGGTAATTTGAGGCCCAGTTCATTCTAGCAATTGAAACTGCTGGTGGCATGAAATCACATGATTTCCTGATATCATTATTAAAATTGGTTTTATCCATCCAAGAGGAGTTCATTGTTTAATTATTTACATTTTTGCATTTTTGAGGTTTTGTATTGCTTTTGCTCAACTCTGGCTCTCTTATCTGTCCAGGGATTTTAAGTCACAACTTTGTGTCTGTCAGCAGCAGTGAACCGGTTGCCAAGCCACCACAAATAAAAACCTCACTGTAGGTTCTTACAGTCTCTCCCTTATCAATTAATAATGGACTCTTTTCCTTTCCTTTTCACTTTCAAATTCATCACGTGCACTTCATGTCACATGACATGCTTCCGATAATTACTGTAAAAAAAAATACCACTTTCATAAGTTGCATTCATTTTATCAAAAGTGTGTTTGAAGCACTCTATTGTAATATTTTGGGATAAAAAGCTTTAGAAAGGTCACTGAAAAGGTGCAGTCATGCGGGCATGAATGAGTCTCTCAGCTTTCAGCTCGGATCAGAGCTGTCTGTGTTCTTAAGCAGCTTTACCAGCAGCCTGTCACATGATCTTTACTGGCATCCAGTCAGGCTCGTTCAGGACTCATTAACAAAGAGTAGACGTCCCAGGTTAATTCAGATAGCCTCATAGGAGTGTTTCAGCTCCACCAATCCAAACGTAGCAACAGAACTTCAGAGCAACACTGCTGGGAGCAGCCGGAAAACAAAACACTCGTGCGGACACACACACACACACACACACACACACACACACACACAAGCTAGTATAAACAGTTTCGTTTCCAATATGTTACTACTATATATACTTAAACATTAACGTTGTGTGACAAGTCACCTGCAGTAAATTTGTTGCAAAGTCATTATGACTGCCAAGGCTTGCTCGATAGGCATGATATGGCAAAAAATCTAATTCACACAATCTAATTCCCCTTCACCAAATGTAATCAATCATGCAAACAAATTTGTTCATTTTTTTCTGGTAAGTTATTTTCCCAGCTAGAAATGACGAAATATTCTTACTAAAAGTTTGAAATAAAAACTCTAAAATTTTGACGGATTGAGAACACAACAAAAGTTAAAAATAGGGTGAACTGAGATATCTTGGGACATTTTTCTGAATTTCCACCATTAATAAAACCAATACCACAACACATGATACATTTCTGAAATCCTCAAGGTGTTGACTATCTAAATATAAAGGAAAAATTATGTCGCTGTATGCTGTAGCTTTACAGTTTCCCTTCACCGGAACTAAGAGGCCCAAACCTGTCCCAGCATGACAATGCCCCTGGCACAAGGCGAGCTCCATGAAGACATGGTGTGTGAAGGTTGGAGTGGAAGAACTCGAGTGGCCTGCACCTCAACCCCACTGAACACCTTTGAGATGAACTGGAACACTGACCAGACCTCCTCACCTGACATCAGCGCCTGATCTCTCTAATGCTCTTGTAGCTGAATGAACACAAATCCACACATCCACGCTCCAACATCTAGTGGAAAGCCTTCCCAGAAGAGTGGAGGTTATTATAACAATAAGAGGGATTAAATCTGGAATGGGATGTTCAAAAAGCACATATGGGTGTGATGGTCATGATATTGGTCATATTTTAAAAAGTAAAAAAAATATATATTATAATATTCTAATAATAAAATTGACTACATATTAAGGTATTGGCCTGAGTAATGTTCTATAATTTATTTTTTACAGCAATAAAAATAACAGGGTTTAATAAATGTTCATTATTTTCCAAATTCAATAAAATTAATTAATTTTATTAAGTAACATTATTTAATATATTTCTTGCTGGAGCAGCATAAAACAGAATAAAAACAAACATCAATAACAATCCTTAAAATTAACTGAACACAGTACACTAAGTAAACATTTCTGCGTGCGCAGTAGTAAGTGAAGTGAAGTGACTTTGTGGCCAAGTGTGGTGACCCATACTCAGAATTTGTGCTCTGCATTTAACCCATCC
>CM074961.1:17755739-17768878 GCA_037577455.1 Pangasius macronema
TCACCAGTTGTCCCTTCTTGGACCACTTTTGGTAGGTACTAACCACTGCATACCAGGAACACCCCACAAGACCTGCCATTTTGGAGATCTTTATGCTTGAGACTTCAAGAACTGACTGTTGACTTGCTGCCTAATATATCCCACGCCATGACAGGTGCCACTGTAATGAGATAATCAATGTTATTCACTTCAGCTGTCAGTGAGGGGTGTGTATGTATATATAGCTTCTATAGTGAAGGATGTTGCTTTTTATTATCAAAAAAGGAATAGATGGAAATTGGCAGAAATATAGGAGAATGCTATTTTTCTGAATGACCTCAAGAGAATACCCAAGACAAATGATCCCTGTAGAAATTACTGTAGGCTAGTTTAATCCATCCATGTGCTCATGTGGAGGTGAACTCTTCATCTCTTTTTGTCACATAGGTAACAAAAGCTCATATGCTGAAGGGAGAACATGTTAATGTTTGACATACAGAACCAAATGTATGCTGATCATTCCAGTTTGTGTATATTTAAAGATAAACAGCCTACAGCTGCGCTATACCAACTGCCATGCTGTGATCAGTAAAACAATTTGCCAAGATAAACATGGACATGGCCCACTGTCCACCAGCTACAAAGAGACATTTGAAAGCACTCTGCCTTTGCTAAATATGTGAAAACACCCAGTGTTGCTAGTTGCTGCTAGCTGCTTAGTTTAGCATTGAGAGTGTCTGAAGAGTGGATGCTAACACTAGCTCAATAATCAGAAAAGTAGCTAGCAAAATAGCTAGCTAGCTTAAGAAACTACAACCAAAGCTACAGGATAGAGCAGATGAGTTTGATTCTCAACAGCTAGCTAATAAACTTTATGATATGTTAGCAGGTTAGCTCTCATCATAAACGTCTGATAGTGGTCTCCAGACATTAGCAAGATAACAAGCTAGCTACCTATTCATACTCAAAAAGCTCAAGAGCACAGCAGATTGTGATAAGAGAAGGAGGCCCAGTAGCAAGGCTCGAACCGGCACTGATTTGAAGAGATGAATGTGCAGAAAACAGACTGCAATGTGACACAGCAACAGGTAAGAGCTACGTCTAAAAACCATGACTCTCACACATTGTAGCTGTTATGTATTAGCATTCTACAAGTCTTGGACAGCAGATATGTGGTCATCGGTTAGAGTCCCCGCTCTTGGCTGGGATCTGGCCCTGAGGTGGTCTGTGTTCCCCCAGCATGGCGGCAACGAGTGCTTCGGGGACGCTGATGCCATTGGCGGGGCTCAGAGGACTCAGAGAGGGTGAGTCAGGGGAAAACAGACGCTCCTTCTTGGTGTTTGTGGCCTGGCGGGGTGGAACGGGCGAGTCTCTGGGTTTCAGACTGAGGGACTGCAGAGAGGGCACAGCCGGGCTGCGACTGCGATGGTGCCGCTGCTGGCATTTATTAGAGCGTGTCCTGGGGCTCGGACTGCGTGAGCTGGAAACCAGCAGGACCATGGTGCTGTCATCCTCTGAGCTTGCATCAGAACTGTCTGAGCGGGATGGACACGGCGGAGCAGGAGGGGAACAGACAGGCAACTGAACCTGGAGGTGAGAGTTTGGAAGTTTGGAAAGAGAAAAGGCAAAAGGAAAGGGGAAAAAATGCAGAGAAGAGAAAGAGTGTCAATATGGAGCAACTATAAAAAAAAGAGTAACTATAGTCTCGCATTCAGCATTTGAAACTCTGTCTTGCTATAAGCTGTAAATATTTTTCATCATATTATACAGTATATAACACTTATGTTTCAGCAGTAATTCTGAAAAGTTTGATGATTAAGGGTTCAACAAGCAATGCAGTAGTAGAAAAAAACGAGCCAGTAAGAAACTATAAAAGGTGTTTGTATATATGGGTGATAATCCATTTTGTAAAATGATGCTTTTAGGCCCTTAATCCCTTCGCAGGTTACAGACACGTCCCTGAGTACAGCTTACTGCTGTGATTAGACAGTGATTGCACTTCAGTGTGGCATGGATACAACACACTGATGAAAGTAAAATGCATCAGGGAATTCCATGCACCTCTGACATGAAGTCAGCGTTTAACTGTTAAAAAAGCAACCCGCTGATGATTGTTTTTCACTCTGGATATCAAGTGACATAACGGCAATGAAAGTTTTGCTTTTCAGTGTGGTAAGTTTTCTACATGTCACAATGCACAATGAAAAACAATGCTGTCTGTGTGTTGGATTTGGTGTTTTATCACTGGTTTGATTGCTTTTCACTCTGGAATCTTCTCAATAAGATACTGTCTAATAAGACAGCTAACGGGCAGCACAACAGGTGTGAATATGTGTGCATGCTGCCCATCCATGGTGTATTCCTGCCTCATGACAGTGTAAGAGATGCACACCTGCGGGGAATTCTGCTAATGTTCTGGGTTGTAGCAGTGTTGCAAAGAGACAGACGAGCGCCTCAAGAGAGAGAGCCGTGTGTGTGTGTGTGCGTGCATGCATGCGTGTACTTAAAAAAAAAAAAAAAACGCTGAAAAGCGAAAGTAAAAGATAAAGAATAAAATGCCTTTTGAGTTGTTCCAAGCCTGCCTCCAGCTTCCTCATTCCCTACCCGAACCTGGGAAACATTACAAAAGCATTTACTGAAAGTGAGAGTTAGAGTGGAAAAAAAAAATATCTAACTTGCAAGGATGTGCTTACTGACAATGATGCTAATCTCTTAAGCCCAAATAAATAGTTGCTATGTAGTATTTTCCATGCTTAATTTAGATACAGTGATAGTGTATATGAACATTCAAAGAAATGTGTGGCAGCTGTGAGTTGCTACAGTGAGTTTCTGGCAAATGACCAAAAAGCGAAGTGAAACCATGTACTCAAATGTCCAACAGTGAACAATGACCTTGTGATCAGCTGGGTCATAGCCAAAGGCTAAAGCATTCTTTGTGTTAGGACTAAATGAAGGACGATGGTAAATTTGAATTGCGCATGCGTTTACTTAAAGAGATCTTAGCGACTCAACCTGGAACGGTTCTGTAATTCCCACAATGCTGTTCATGTTGTGGCTGTAGTAACCCAGCACGTATTCTCCTGCGTCTCTAGGCAAATCCTCTTCTGGAAAAGTCACCTGGAAGCAAAATGAAAACTCGACTATACAAAGCAGATATTGGCACTTGCTGGTTCGACCATTGTAAGGTCTTTAGTGTAAGCTCACACACTAAGCAGATTGTCTGAGTGCTTTTCAGGCTTATGGTGCTTTTTTTTTATTACCTGAGTGGAATGGTCTGATTTGGCCCAGACATAGGCTGCATAGTCCTTGTGGTGTTTGAATCCCACCTGACAGAAAGGAGGTCACAGAGAACATATAAAACAGCATCTAAAACACACATCATGACAATCGCAATACTGCAAAGTTTAATCAGTGGTCATGTTTTCACTGTGTTTATGAGAGACTTGTTACGAACATATGTTCGCTCTTGGTCACTCAAACTTTTCCGATATCTCAGAGTTCAAGATGTGACACGATGTTGACATTTCTTAGTATGGTGCAACTCCCGGAAAATCAGTTAGATAAGCATAACTGTCTTGGATTGAGTCTGTTTTTAATAATTTACCAACACATCTGAAGGACATGATGTTACCAACAATTTTGAAATGGTGCATTTGACTGCAATTTGACAGAATTAGTTAGAACATGGTTAAATTTTTTAAAAACACTGTTGCTAGGTAACTGGTAACTATGACGCTGAGAACAAGCAGCAAAATTACTAACTAACAAGGGTAATGAATTAGCTAGCTTACTGTTAGCCTTCAATGTAGAATCACTGCGTACTCTGACTTCCCACTTTTGAAAAAAGTAAGCCACAATGTTTTAATCTTCGAGCATTACTAATGTTTGTATATCATAACGTAATGCAGCAGTTCAATAAAAAATACTTTTTTTGGCATCCATATTGCCTATCCACTTACCTGTGTTGAAATTCCAGTTGATTGCACCATAATGTCATGAGCCAACACACTGACAGGTATAACAGGAATGTGTGTAACTGCTATATACCATGTAGCTTAATTACTACCTTCATATCTAACAGTGACTAGTTTTTTTTGGCATCCATATTGTTCATTAGCTTGGCAACAAAGATATTTTATCTTCAGCCACCTCTTGTCTTGAAAGCACAAATTCCATTACAGTAGGCATACAGTAGGCATGTGCTGATAGTCGCTTACACACCAACAGGGATGTTTAACAAGCGCTTTCTTTCTTGGCACATTTCTAATAAGCCTTCATTACAGAAGGGTGTTATTAAAATGCCTAAACACAGACAGGTCCAGTTGCACACACGGCTTTCACGCTAGTACACGGATGGTTCTACATTTTGAATCCTTACTACGCTCATTATGTAATATGAATATTACTCATGCTGCACTGTTTTTCATGTATGTACTGGGTAATGCGGTTTAAGTTTGTAATGTAAAATAGCAAAGAATCTAATAAGACTATATTAGTCACTCTAGACAATATTAGTGCAAAGNTTCATTACAGAAGGGTGTTATTAAAATGCCTAAACACAGACAGGTCCAGTTGCACACACGGCTTTCACGCTAGTACATTACTCATGCTGCACTATTTTTCCATGTATGTACTGGGTAATGTGGTTTAAGTTTGTAATGTAAAATAGCAAAGAATCTAATAAGACTATATTAGTCACTCTAGACAATATTAGTGCAAAGCATATACACACACACACACACACACACACACACACACACACACAATTAAAGGCATATAAAGAGCTGCATTAATTATTTCTAAATTTTATAACGTTTCAAGTCGTTAATGCTCAACTGGCTGCATGTTGTGTTCCTCCAAATATCAAATATGCAACACAATCAAAACAAACAAAATTATGTTGGTTCTGTCATCTGTCCTTTGTCCTCTGTCCTTTTGTGTCATTTATACTTTGGACAATGTGTGCGTAGTCTAACTTTTAGTTTCTTCTCCATCAAACTGGGGAAAATAGGATGATGACGTAAATAATCCGCTTTGTTCATGTTCATTACATGTGTGACTGAGTCCGTACACAACTGTTGATGACGTGTTATGGACACATCACCAAAGTGGGATGACAAATATGAGCCCAAATGGAGCCCAAATGTAGGTGAGTAGACGCAATTTCATGACAGTGTTGTAGCACTGAAAGTGCTGGGGAACTGTGCAGTGAAAAAAAATCAAGAGAAATCCTCATATATAATTATTTTCCACCTCATTTTCTCCAAATTTTGTCATTTGCCATTTCCCACTCACTAGCCAGCTGTCCTCTTTCACACAACAGTGAAGACTAAATGCCCTCTTCTGAAACCATGATTTCACAGACTCCCATGGCTAACCAATGTCGCTCTGATTCACAGGGGAGAGTGCACGGCCAGTTTTGCTCTCTTGACTCCTGGCCACGGATAGCCGTGGCATTCAAATGCGTGATCTCTTGATAATGCCGGGGCGAACGCTTCCACTGCCCAGTGAGATACTCCTCAGTGAGATATACTACTCAGTGATTAAATGATATTACTTTCACTCTTGCTAGTAAAGTAACACTAAAAAGCCTGTTGAAAAAGCCCGGAAGTGATGCTGCCAAGGTTCATTTTAAGTTCAGTGGTCATTGATGACCTGCATATGAACTGCATTCTTTCTTACCTTGTACAATCCCACCCAGTCCCAGGTGCTTCTCTGGAAACCTGATGCTGTAGTAAACTTGGCTGTTGCATCTGATGCTTTGGTCCACTCCTTTTCCACCTCCAGCTTCACTAATGGCAGATCCAGCTTAAAGGGAAACTGCAGAAACACAAATATTTTAGAGCAGGTCAATAAATGTATAAACAGCTGTATAAACAACTGGCCTCTATACAAATGTCTTTAAGACTCAACATCTTTGTTTTGTCTCACATGCAGAGAGAAAAGAGCGGAGACGGGTTTGTGGTCGCTAACGGTGTAGCCCATGTGACTGCGGTAAAAGTGCTGTGTGACCCGTGTGGCCCCACCAAGCCAAGAGGTAAGACCCCGCTGCAGCGCGGCATTGTGTGATGGCACGGGGGAACCCGTCCTGCGGAGGCGCCACAGGATTCGGTCTGTCCAGGCAGGTTTCCTCTTCTTAGCACTGACAGACAGACAGAAAAACTTGTGTCAATAATGACAAAGTCGTCAAAATCACTTTAGTTCTCACAGAAAATATACACACCTTGTGTCATACGTGTGTGTTCCCACATCAAACTTGTAGGTAGGTGGGAAATTCAGAGGGCCTTCCACAAACTCATCCATCACAGACTCACTCTTCTTCGTTATGTTGAGCTGAAAGATGGGAACAAAGTTGAAAACATGTATAATAATCGATTTCTAAATTCTACATGTTGATCATGATGTTGATCTATACATAATGCTGGTCATTTATGTGGCTACAGTCACAACAACGCTGTTGCTAGGCAGCTGGAATATATGCACTCCGAGCACGAGGTAGCTAAATAACTAAGTAACAAATTAATAGTTCACCGTCATATTTGAGCTTCCTAATTTCTTGTCTAAATTGCCTTGCAATTTCTCACTTGTGTAAGATGTCTCATTCTGAACAATTCCCCAACAATCTGGACTTTTTTCAAAGTAAAACACTCTGCAAACTAAACTAAACTAAAGCATCTTCACATCTTCATCATAAAACATCTTCATGGCGTTTAAACAGAATCTTTAATAGTGTGAGGACGGCCGACCTGAAAGCGCAACGCAGTATCAGTGAGTGTGGTCACTAAATGGTGCTGGACACACACACAAAAAAAAACTGTGAGCGTTGAGGAGTAAAGCGAGCGTACAGAGAAACTGTCGTGTGTGAGCACACTTCAGTTCTGTGAGCACTGAAACACTTTGCAAGCAGCTTGTGCTCATTTTTAATGACCATATACATTGATATTGGTCTGCATGCTAAGCTTGACCACCATTGCACTCTCTATTAAAAATGGTGTTTAAATGGTATAACATTTTAGACATAAATATTCGCCTGCACTTGCAAGCAATCAAGGCGAGTTCTTATCCTGGATCTGTTCAGACCAAAAATGTGGTGATGAGGTGGACTCTTGTGGAAGGAAAAGGAACTGCAATGAACTTCAACACCCATTACAAAGAGGATTATTATAATATTACATTACTACAGTATATTCTATTATTGTACCAAACATTATTATTGGTAGATTGTATCAGATTTTCCATCTCAATGCTGATGTCCAGAATGAGTATTACATGTCCTGATTCTACAAAGAAGCCCCTGAAACTGTACACTCTCCTGCTCTCTAAGGGGCCGAAATCAGTCGTCCCAGAAACCCGAGAGTCACAGAGGCCTCACCTGATCTTTCTCCCAGAGCACAGACAGTTTATTGTTCTCTATTGCACTTTTCACCACATGGATATCGTAGTCATCGATGCGAAAGTTCAGGTCACCGAACCAGAATACGACACTGTGGAGAAAGAGAACACACATCATGTCTGATAGCCCGATAGCCCGATGATAGACCTGGTTTTGGAGTCATAGCATCATTCATAGCAACGTTTTCCTCAAAAACAATTTACTCAAACTACTTAAATAAATACCCTAGAAGAAAATGTCAAAAAATGAAAGAAAAAAAAAACATTTCCAATAAATATCCTTCCATATTGCCATCCATTTCATTCTAATATAGGGTTCTTTAAAGGTCATTTAAGTAGTGTGTAATTTGTTATCTCAGAGTAATATGACCTCAGTGTACAGAGAGTAGTCAGAGATTTAGTTGTTTTTAAAAGTGCTATATGAAATAACTGGAAAACTGTCTTTGCTACACCCCTGGCCCCACCCACTCGTGGTCCAGCACGCCCACGGCAGCTCCGCCTTCGAACTGCTGCTGCTGTAGGATGCTCTCAAAGTCCTCAATGCGCTGCTCCAGGTTCCGCATGTGAGCCGGCAGATGGCAGTTTAGAAAGCACACGGGGTGACCAAACATCATCATCCTCACACTCACTCCACCCTTATTTCCCTTGGAGAGAAAGAGAGAGAGAGAGAGGGAGAGGGAGAGAGGGAGAGAGAGCACATCATTCTCACATTCACAAAGAAAGAGAGCCAGATTCCTGATTAACTCAGAGCTTTAATAATCTCTGGAGTGATTTATGAGGGAGGCGGATCCAATTGCAGGTATTTATTAAGAAAAACACAAACAAAAGGAACAAAGTGGAAGCACAGATCATTAAGACACAAAAACAAGAGCGAGAGCATGAACAATGTGGTATAATACATACATGAGACCCAGCATAACCAAGATGAAACATCACAACACACAACAAAAGCTTGACAATGAACCACAATGAAACCAGAACTTAAAGACTTAGAGACCGGCCTTTTTGTAGCTACTGAAGATTTACACAAAGCCAGAGAGAATTCTACATTTTCATCTTCACCTTACAGTTCTTACTGCTGGAGTCCCTCAGGGGTCAATACTTGGTCCACTCTTGTTCTCTCTTTATACTAAACCACTGGGCTTAGTGATCAGGTCTAATTGGTTTATCACTGCTACACCGATGACACATAACTTTACTTCTCTTTTCCTCCATCAGAATATATCGATCTGCTTTTCTGGCATCTCTCTATCTGGAGGAACGGCCCATCACCTGAAACTCAACCTTGACAAAACTAAACTGAAACACTTACCAGTGGATAACTCTCCCCTGCCGGACCTGTCCATCATCATCAACATCCTCGCAGTCTAAGAATCTTGGCGTGCTTTTAGATGAAGGACCTAATTTCTCCCATCACACTGCATCCATCACCAGATCCTGCAGATTTCCTCTTTATAACATCAGAAGACTTCAAATCTCCTCAAATGTTTATATAAGCTCTAGTAATATCAAGATATGACTACTGCAACTCTCTTCTTGCTGATCTTCCTTCATATGCAAAATCTCCTCTAAAGAGCATTCAGAAGTCTCATACCTGCCTGGCTCAGAATCTTCCAGAATGCTTTCAAGTGACCCTCCTACTGATGGGATCGGTGGAATTTATTTTACAGTTAAAGTGGACTCTAGCTGTAAAACATCTGAGACTAATTGTAAAAAATAAACATAAACATGTTAAGGTTCAAATAAAAATAGACTTTAATCACTGACTATAAGAAACAGCTCTGTTGTGTTGACTCGAAATCAAAAATTCAAATCAATTCAATTTTATTTGCATCGTGCTTTTAACAATGGACACTGTCACAAAATAGCTTTACAGAACTATATAAATTCCAGATATAACTTTAAATATTTACATTTATCCCTAATGAGCAATCCAGATATGACAGTGGCAAGGAAAAACTCCCCGAGACAACATGAGAGAAACAGACTCAAAAGGGAACCCATCCTCATCTGGTGCAATTATAAATGATTTATCTTCTATAACTGTACACTATAAAGTCAGAAAGTGCCAACTGTGTTAACAGGAACTTATGAGCAATTTAACTTAACTTGAAGTCTGTTGTATCAAACTGGTTATTAACTGTTCAATGATGGAGACTTGACTGAAAACTGTCCTCAGCAATTGTAGTCCTAAGGCTATCCAAGAAAGAACATCCACAGCCATCCTTATGGTTTCTGAGTGGTACCTTCAACTCTTTAGACCTAATGGTCTGAGAGTTGGACTTGTAACTCGAAGGTGAACCCGAAGGTGGTGGGTTCGAGTCTCGGGTCCGGCAGGGATTGTAGGTGGGGGAGTGAATGACCAGCGNAGGTGAGACCCTTGAGCAAGGCACCGATCCCCCAACTGCTCCCCGGGCGCCGCAGCTGAAATGGCTGCCCACTGCTCTGGGTGTGTGTTCACGGGTGTGTGTGTTCTCTACTGTGTGTGTGCACTTGGATGGGTTAAATGCAGAGCACAAATTCCACCAAGTATGGGTTACCATACTTGGCCACAAAAGTCACTTCACTTCACTTCACGTAAGAAAATTTAATGATGTTTAGCATTTATCATCATGGCCTGGTTCTAGTTTCTCTTTACAAGCTGCTTGATATAAAATGAAATGATGCGACCAATTCACGTTTGAGGAATACAGCTGAACTGGTAAGAGCTGACTTCAGGGCAGTGTACATAACATCTGTTTATGCTTCTTAATGACAACTGACATAAAAAATCTATATATAAAGGTTTATTACAACAGACATTACCTTTACATGTTTACTAACACCAGGTGTCTCATACATATTGTTATTTAAAAGCCTATGAAGGTGTCATATGAACAATGGCCTTAAGTGTTACCAAAACTTAAACTAATAGATCTGTCACTTGTAATGACACTGTTGCTCAACTTTCTGTCACTACTTTGCAATGGCTTTGGGGGAGGATGACTCGTTCAGTGGCACTTTCCCACCTCCTGAAGTGCTTTTGTGTCACGCCAACGGCTTGAAAATTCCTGTTCAAAAAGGATCGTTAACAAGGCTTAATATGTATTACCCTGGAATGGACTGCTGTTAATCATCAGGAGCTGTGGGTTGTGATATGACGTGATGGTCGGTATGATGCAGCACTAATGGAGTGTAACAGGACAGAGGACAGCTGTATTCCCTAAGGGACATCATTCACACACCACTCACGACCATGTAACAGTATTTTCAATCAGATTTCAGTTTCAGAGGAGGGTTTCTCATCCAGCTAAACACTCGATCTCATTTTTACATGACAGATTTTTGACTGATAGGAATCAATTGAGTAAGTCTGTGTTGTCTTTAATAAGTAAATAATAACAGTTGTTAGTAGTGATGCAGACTTTTGGACCTGACTGAACATGCTGATGAACAAGAAAAGCGATACGTTCATTGTGCTTATTGTTTATTGTGTTCACTCTCTGTTTAATACACTGGGTGGTTAAAAATACTGCTTCTGTGTGTGTGTGCGTGTGTGTGTGTGTGTGTATACAGATGAGCTGCTGTGTCCTAGTGCAAACAGCTCAAAGGAGACTGCAGCACAACCTTGGAGCCATGACGACATCAGTACACGAGCCCTGTGATGTCTATATACAGACACACACACACACACACACACACACACACACACACACACACACACACAAATACACACGCAGACAAACATACACCCAACCTAACCTTTCTCTGGCTAGCATTGATCTTCAAAGATCCACCTAAACACCAGGGTCAAAGCCTAACACACATCTCTGATGTTAAACATCAAATGTATGAGAGGAGCAGACCCACCACAGTGGAAATAAACGGATATAACCACTTCTAAGTTACGTCATATTTCAGAAGTGATAAAAATTAAAAGAAAAGTCAAAATAAAGTGTGTTAGTAAGGTTTCATGCTATGATGAGCTGCCAGAACAACATCAATACTCCTTGGCACAGATTCTACACATCTCCCTCAGCTGGTGTTTTGATGATGGTAGTGGAGAGCGCTTTCAAAGTCACCCATACATATTCTTCGCCTTGAGATGTGGTGAGTGTGAAGGCCATAGGATATGATTTACATCATTGTCATCCTTATCATACCATTCAGTGAGCCTTGGATTGGGGCAGAGCCATCTTGGAAGAGGCCACACCCATCAGGATAGAAATGTTTCATTATAGGAAATAGCCTGCTATAGCACTCAAGCAAAACTAAACACAATGGTGCAATCTGCACAAAATTATGGCTTGGTCAACCTTCACAATAGGGTATGTGTGTTATGTTAGCTTTAGACTGCATCAGCATCAGCCTTGTGGTTAGTGAGGATGAAGTGTACATGCTAGAAAGTTACCAGCTAATCAGACGGTGAACTGTAAATAAACTGGAATACAGTGATGTATGAATACATGACTTACCCAGCAGCCGCCAAGGCCAGTTCGTGTGCTTTGGGTCTGAATCCCACGCAGGAAAGGCAAGTGGCAAAACTTGGAGAAAACCAGGAGCAAAACGCCCTGCATCCTCTGCGACGCCACCTACAGGCCAAAACAGGAGCTGCATTCAGATCTCACACATTATCACTTGCTTCAACAGCTTGAGATCTGAGCAAAATTTACCTCCAGCACTGATCTAACACACTTAGCCCAGACTAATCATGAGCTTTCTTAATACTTATCATGGGAAGAATGTTCTTACAATCTAGTAAACTATGTTCTTGCCAGGTTGGCATGTAACACTCTAGTAGGAGGTTGACACGTGCTGTGTACTTGCCTTTAGTGCTTGCACCTTCCTGTTATGTTATTGTAAGGATTTAATTGGGATTTAGGAAGCGAGGGAGGTTCTATTTTTTCATGGGAGGCTAAAATTTGGGAACGGTAATGTTCAGTGAATGTGCTGCTAGAGTTAGAGTTAGAGTTTTATTGTCATTCTAGCTATATACAAGTATACAGTAGAATGAAACAGCATTCTCTAAAGCCAATAAGCTATATGTTCTATGGTGTTCCTGACACTGATATTATGAAAATATAATTAAAACAAGTTTTCAAATTATACGGCTCTGTTTAAGAACTTAATTTATTTAAATATAATCACCAACACCGTCTGTGAGTCACTAGCCAGCTATCGTGAGTTATCTAGCTCAAAAACGTCACAACTGGGCAACGATACAAACCCCACAGTACTGAATCCTTTTCCCTTTTTTTTTTTAAACTTTCTCATGCTATCTCTGTCTAACCTGATTGACTGTGGCTCCCGCTGATCACCTGTAGTCTGACTTGTTTTGGGCCTGTTGAGGTGTAATGACAAGTTTGACTCAAACTGGTGTATGATGTATACTTTTTGTCTGCCAATTACAAACTGACACCCCAGACACAATGAAGCCTATGAAGTATTATTACTTGATGGACTCACAGCAGCTCAGGAACATCATATTAAAATATTTTTTGTCCTTTGATTCAGTACACACACTTATTCTCACTTACAACAAAAAATCCATGCTACAGTACAGTGACAAATGTCACAATTTTTTTATATTTCTCAAATATGATTCCATAATTGTTCACTATTATATGGCAGAATTAGCATGAACACAGTAGTGATGACAATAATTAACACAGAAGACTGTGTTGACTGTGATGGATTCTGTGTCAGACAAAATTCTTGGAAGTCAGCTGAGACTTTTAGACCTCTCTGTTGATTTTTCCAGAAGCATCACATCACTGACCAGCACATAA
>CM074961.1:17789099-17808296 GCA_037577455.1 Pangasius macronema
ACACACACACACACACACACACACACACACACACAGTCCCAAACATTTTCAGCCCAAAGAAGGTACTGGAATCCAGTGTTTGCTAGTTGTTCATCTCACCATGTCATTCAGCACTTGCTCATCCTGGATGGCTGCAAGCTGCTCCTCTGTTAGTGGACCTGCACTGACCGCAGCCATTTCTTTATTCTCTGTATTTCCCTCCTTTTCTGGGAAAAAAAAGAGAAGAGAGAAGATAAATAAGGACACTGAGACATGAAGTTGACATGAAGTAGTCTAAGAATCAGTATCTTATCTTACATTCAACAAGACAAACACTTTCTCAGGTCAGGTGTTAACATGAAGATGTGCGTTATGAATGATTTGTACAATTGCATGAAGAATATAAGTGTGAAGCACCAGTGTCGGTTACTGACAAGGATAATATGGGAAACTAGGAAATATGGACCCTGAGCATAAACTGGCTAGACTGAAGATAATGATTTTTAGCTTGCACACAATGGCTAAGAAATAAGCAGTAGGATTAAAATTACACTGTGGTTACACTTAATATCAACGGATAATGCAAATTGTGCTGGAAAACTGCTTAGTAAAGACATAAAAAAAGACAAAAGACATGGGAATCAAATTTTTTAATACTGACTATATAAAGGGGCACAACGGCAGTGTAAATGAGACAAACTTGTCACGAATATCAACATTTTCCTCAGATGTGTTGTTAAATTACTAAGAAAAGACTGAATAGGACTCAATTTTACAATGTAAGTACACTTAGCATCAACTGCTAAGTTTTCATATGTATAATGCAGAGAGGTAGTGTGACAGTGTAAATGAGAAAAGAGTCAGGAATCATGCCATTTACCATTTAAATTACTAAGAAAAGACATAACCAAAAAAAAAGAGAGAAAAGTAAAAGAGGTGCTAATCCAACTTCTATGGGTTCTGAGCTTCCATTGTCTCACAACTGATAATTGAGGCTAACAGGTTAATTGCTAACATATAGCATTAAGTCTTTTATACTGACCACTTAAAGGGACACAGACAGGAAATAAAGACAACATTCTCTGGACTATAAATATTTTCCTCAGATGTGTTGATAAATTTCTAAGAAAAGAGCCCGAATGTCCCAATTACACTGTAACTACATGTAGCATCAACTGCTAAGTTTTAATATGGCTTTAATACAGATAACGTAAATCCACAGTGACAGTATTAATGAGAAAGAATTGTCAGGAATATCAACATTTACCTCAGACATATTGATAAAGTACTAAGAAAATACAAACAAAAGAGAAAAGAAGAAAAAAGAGACGCTAATGGAGATTGCAACATTGCATTGCAGCTAGTAACTAAGGAGGCTAACAGTTTAACTAGCTAATTTAACACACATCAAAGACAATTGTCAGGAATATCAATATTTTTCTTAGATGAGTGAAAAACACTCAATAGGAAAATTTTTCACCATAATTCTGATTAGCACTGACTGCTAAGTTTTAATACAGATGATGTAGAGAGGTACGGTGACAATGTAAATGAGAAAATAGTCAGGAATAGCAATATTTACCTCAGATGTGTTGATAAATTACTAAGAAAAGAGTACAGCTACATTTGCATTGTTTTAATACGGAAATGTAACCCCACAGTGACAGTATAAATGAGAGAAAATCATCAGGAATATCAACATTTACCTCAGATGTGTTAATTATTTACTAAGAAAACACTCAATGTGACTAAAATTACTGTAATTATTTAGCAGTGACTGCTTATCCAACTTACACAAGTTCCAAATCTACTGAGAAGCATCAGTGCTGTGTATCTAAAGATTTTTACTTCCACAGTCATGAATACCACAAGAGTGCTGTTTTATGAAAAAATCATCACAGAAACACAGTGTAAATACATCCCTGCTTGAATGTAGTATCATTTACAGAATGGTTGTGAAGTTGATGTTGCAGAAAACAAAAAAAGCCTTTCTTTTTAAACTCAATTCAGACATTTTGACTTTTATGCTGATCGTTTAGAGATTTTTTGGGATTTTTTTTTATGCCAGTATAAGAACCACTGGGACAGACGGTTCACATCTAAAGCTCCCTCATTGGGGCCGGTATAAGAAGCTATAGGATGAGATAAAATGTGCAATTCTGTATTTTTCCATTCAGAGGAAAGTAGACTTGAATTTGGACTTAAGTGGAAGAAGCCATCTGCTATCAGAAGGCTGATCTCAGCGTAAACACGGAGTGCGCTAGCCTGTGCTGAAATAAAACACACAGCAGCTGAGGGATACAAGTCTGCACCTCACGTGTTGTGTAAAGGCGACTGGCCATATTCCATAGACACACATACTGTACACACACACACACACACACACACACACACACACAGACTGAGTCACTGTGAGAACGAGTGGGTGTTCTGAGAGTCCCAGCACTCTATAGTGTAAACACACAGGCTGTGTGTTATTTAAATAATACAAAACTATGTATAACTGAGATCACATTATACACACTCTTGCATCAGATAGATCTAGTGACATTGCATAAAAGAACAGTTCATTGAAACATCCATATTTTCCCCTTACCCCAAAGTTAGTCGAACAGCCCAGATGTTTGGTGCCTGACGTCTGCTTCTTTCTCACAAATGCAGCTAAGAAGTAATGGAAGACTGTCTCACCCTAAACCATTTCTGTTAATTTCTCCCTCAAACCACATGCAGTTCTTCAGTGATGTCACTCAGACGGGCTGATGTGGTTTAGGACACAATGGGACCTACTGTAATCTATATATGAGCATTGGCACATTCCTTAGTGCCATTATCATTCCATATAAGAGTTTAAATTCACAACACAGACACATGGTCAACACATACTACAGTGTTAGAAAAAAAAGGCTTAATCTGTAACACCTGAATTGGTTTTTCATTTTGTTTCACTGGGGAAACCTTAAAGTTTCTTTGTAAAACCCGACAGCAAAAGGCATTGAGTAAAACCGCTTTAGAAAGCTTAAAGCATCTAAAGAACCTAACAAAGTAGGCCTTCAAAGGTTGAAGGCTCAGTTGAAGCAGATGATAATACAGTTCCATTGTAAATTTAATCCAGTAAAGAAGGCATTGCATAGCATAAAGAACAACGTTTAAAGTAAGTATATGAAGATTTGGACATGTATTTTTATTAGAAAATGTTCGGGTTAGAATGACTCCAGTTACTTACCAGTTGCACCAAAGCTGTCTTGGCTAATTGACTCCATTTCATTTGGCGTAAGAGGAAAATTGTTAAAAAAAATAAATAAAAATTTCGCCACAAATTATAGCATGTTGGCCTTAGATAACCTTTATAGTGTAGTAAATACATAATACTTCAGAACACTGTAAGATCAGTCTAATTCTAGTTAACAAACAGCACAGGCGATGACACTCACCTGCTGCTCCTGCTCTTGCTTCTGTTGGAGATGTTGGAGAGATCTGTAGAGTCGAGCTGTGGAAGCTACTGTGTGCACACTCCCCCTCAGATCAGCCAAACTGAACTCACAGAGTCAGACTGTTGGAGTTCTTCTGGGCTCTCCTGAGACGCCTCCCAGGCTGAACATGGGCCGAGAGCCAGGAAACAGCCGAGGAGAAGCAATTAGAATGATGAAGATGATGAAGAAGATATGAGTGCTAGAAAAGGGAAGCTGGTTTGGAACGGTGGGAGAATCGTCCAATCCAATATCAGGGTTTTCGATACAGCTTCCAGCTCCACATTTCCAAAGAGGATGACATTATTAATCGATTTAACACAGCAGCGATTTGTCTGGAGAAATTACTGGAATACGGTTTAAAGTAGACTTTAAGAGGATTAAAGCGGATCACTATTAATTCTTCAGGAGTTTATTCAAATGTGGGAACACTGTTTCATCACTGTCACTTATTAAATAGGGCCAAGAGCCAGGAGACCAGCCGTTACGCTGTAGGTGGCACTACTGCCAGTGCTGCTGTTGTAGAAAAAACACTTTGTGACCAATCAGAATTAACCATTTAGCAGCACTATGGTTTAAACTGGTACAGCATAGCATTAACAATACAACTATTTCAGATTTCCTGATCATGCTATACTGCCATACTGACATATTATTCACTGCCCTTTAGGCTTCAAGTGTTTCAGTCCAAGAGTTTTGAGGGCCTTTTTCCAAAACACAAAAATAGCCTTTTAAAAATCTTATTTTAAACCCAACCTAGAGCTTTGAGCCACATGTTGAAATCACGCCAAACTTTTTTTTTATGGTTAAATCCTTTCATGGAATATTTTTTGAGTACACAGATTCGTCAAAGTGAGAAAATAATCACACCTGTTTTCTTTTGAAGAACAATCTGAGTCAGAGTTTCGAACATGTGACAAGTGCATGTTATTGTGTCGCGAAATATAAGAGCAATTAAGTAACATTATGCAAATTCATGGCATTTCTAATTTGCATATTCATAGAATGTGGATTTTTTTTTTTATTTCTTGGTTTCTCGTACTGCTTTCCAATGAGATTTTCAGATAGCAGAAAAATGATTTAATAAAAGAAATGTTTTGTCATTAATATTATAAATGTAAACCTGAGAGGACATTTTATTTAACATACCCTTCAATGTGCCACTTCAACCCTTTAGAAATGAGTAGAATAATAAATTGTTTAATATGTTTTTAATAACCACAAAATACTAAAAATGATCTGGAAACATTAAAACAAACCCATAGCAGACATTATTTTTATAAGAATATACACATTTATCTTAACTGGAAAAAGGCCAGAATCTATAAATATACATGAATATGCAATTTGGAAATATTTGCACATCCTCCTGCCATCACAAACAGTTTAATATCACTAGCTAACTCACTATCTAACTTACGTTTGTTGATACAACCAGGATTTCAGTATCGGAAACTCAGTCTGCATCATTATAAATTATATTACAGCAACCCAACCTATTAAAATGCACCATAGCAACCAAAATGTTGTTCATAACAAACATCTACATAACTAGTTCTGTGGCTAAACGTTCTTGTGTTCAATGTCACATTCTTCAATCTCTGACCTAATTTCATTTAACAACATTATTATCTCTTTTATAAGAACCTACTGAGAAAGTGATTTATATTCGGCCCAATCAGCAATCTGTATAATCTGAATCATCCATACAAGACTATAAACCAGTGTCAGCTCTCAGCTTTAGTCATAATATACTAAAGCGATTATCATTATTAACTGTACAAACATCATGAGGTTCGGTTTAGTCTGTTAGTTTAGTGTCAGTGGTTAGAGTGGGTAAATTACAAGTTCAATCTCATGACTCACACAAAGCTATTGTTGGGCTCTTGAGCAAAACCCACAACCCTCGACTTCTCGGCTCTGCGCTCGGAACGGATTCAGCCTCTCTTGGATGTTGGTTTGGATAAAAGTGTCTGCGAAATGAATGGATGTAAATGATTATGTAAGCAGACTGTGGAACTACAGAGAGAGAGAGAGAAAAACGCTGCCTTATTAAGGCACAACAGGAAAACATGCTGCCTGGCTTCGTTGCTGGTGTTTACATAGGGTACATCCTCTGCATGTCTGGAGACAGAAGTCTCAAACACACACACACACGCACACACGCACACACACACACACACACACACCTCCTACTGTCATGGCCAAGAATGCCCCATATATTCTTGAGATTTCAAGTGTCAACTTTATCTCTGTACACCACCTGGTCAAATAAAGTTGCTTTTAAAAGTGATTTATAAATAAATTTGACTTGACCTGATCTCCAGTTTGCAGCATGTTGAGGCAGAAGGTGTGAGTTATGGATCAAGGTGCCTTTAGCGCCATCATGTGTTAAAAAGCAGTCATTACAACAAATAACAAGCATTTTTTAAAAAGCGTTTAATACAAGCTCTAGTCCTGGAGATCCCCTGGAGGTTTCGGACATTTGAGTGGTTTCCCTGCTCTACCACACTCAGCTCAACTCAGTCAAGGTTGGTAATTATCTGATTAGTTAATTTGATTAGTTGTGTTAGAGCAGGGAAAACATTCAAATGTAAGGGACAGAGAGTTCTTCAGGACCTGGATTAGGAATCTGGACAGTCCCAGTGGTGGTGAGGATTCTCCACTCAAAGCTAATCATTTCTTTTTTTAACTGAGCTGCTTGTATGATACTAAACCACTGTTAGAGTCAAACAGCTCTAAACTATACTGGAGTTTACTCACTGACAGTTTTAAAGGTATCTTGTTGATACGTATTGAGATGCATGTCGTATGTTATTCTTGAAAAAGAAGAAGGAAGAACGTTAGTCCTCATTCGTCATGTCCATTTCTGCTGATTAGAGACAAGAGTGAGCACTGAAACCGCTCTTCAGACGTTGTGGGAAGCTTCACTTTTTAGAGAAGACTGTGAAGTGAGGAAAGGAGACAGAATGAGGATAGAAGGACAGATGAAAAGGGGAATGAAAGAGTATAAGTAGAAGCAGTGTTTAGCGTGAGGTAATAACAACTGATAACTATTTTCCTGGTGTTTACGTGTGAAATAAATTCTCCATTTTTAATAGGCCATAAATAAAAATAAAGCTTATATATAAGCGAAGTATGACAAGAGACAGGCGACATCTTTTAACAAGCATGTTTATTCAGTCAGCCTTTCAGTGATTGTAACATACATAAAATATAATAAAAATTATTTACATCTTACATTTTAGCAACAGGAGAAACGTACACGCCGCAGCTGTACACTCACAGAGAAGACAGCTTGCCCTAAAGTCACTGAGTGCAATATTGTGTCAAAAGCTTCTCAATCCAGTCCTCATGTCCTCATGTCTCCATTAGAGCATGCTTGAGCTCATGAACTCCACGGCAGGAAACTGGACTGATGTTAGTAGTTTTTTAATTTATTTATTTATTTTAAATAAACCAGGAACTATATAGGAGGATCTTGCCATACTATACTTCACTGACTGATCAATTTTAAAACTTTGCTCATTAAAGATGCTCAGAAGATGCAGAGTGTGTGCTGTGAGATGGGAGTGTATTTCTTTAGTGTTAACATCATATTTACACAACAACAAAAAAAAAATCTAAAGCAACACATAACCACGCACTCAGCCTGGTCTGTACTGAGGCTAGAGACTCATCCAGGAACTGTAGAGCTCTCGATCAGGACAGTTCAGGAACTATTTAGTTCCTGAACAATGTTCTGGAACTCTTCAGTATCTGGAAAAAGATGCCAGAATGTTTTAGTTCATGAAAAATTTTCCGGAACTTTTCAGCTCCTGAAAAAAGTTCCAGAACTCAGTTCCTGAAAAAAGTACTGGAACTCTGACATTCCTGAAAAAGATTCCGAAACACTTCAGGTACTGAAAATGTTCCAGAGCGATTTGGTTCTCTATTTGGAACGCTTCAGTTTCTGAAAAAAAAATTCCGAAATTGTTCAGGTAATGAAAAAAAGTTCCTGAAATTTGGTTCCTGACAAAGGTTGTGGAACTCTTCAGTTCCTGAAAAATAAATTGCAGAACTTTTACATTCCTGTAAACGTTTTAGGAAGTGGTAGCTCAGTGGTTAAGACATTGGACTCCTGATCGGAAGGTTAAGAGTTCAAATCCCACTGCCGTGTGTGTGTGTGTGTGTGTGTGTGTGTGTGTGTGTGTGTGTGTGGCTGAAGGAGGACATGCTGGATTGAGAAACTCTGCTCCAAGCCACTGAAGAACATTTTCCAGCAACACCTCTGACCTTCCCTAATTCCACACTGTGTTCTTCTTCTTCCTCAATCAGTACTTCACTCGCTTCATAAACCCCCCAAAAAAATGACGATCAATAATCTGTTAATGAATAAATCCATAAAAGGGCAAATCAGAGGACAGACAGATGAAGCAGTAGAGATATTGCACTATTTAAGAAGACAATCCACTGACGGGTAAAAAATAAAAAATTAAAAAACCCTGAAACTAATTCTCATGACGTGATAACCAAGTCGACGGCTTTTTCTATTGCTTTTTTTATCGATACGCTTTTTTATTCGTAACCGTGTGACTGAGAATGACGTTTTATTTCTCGACTGCTTTATCTGGAAATCCTCTGACTTGCATGTGAGCACAACAAGCGGTTCTGATGCCATGATATGAGGAAGGAGCTTTTAACAGAATAATAATAATAATAATGATAATGATAATAATATTAATGAGGTATTTAACTCCAAACTAATCACTCATAGCAAATCCACCACACGGTCACGTTCAGCTGAGGAGGCGTAAACACTGAGTCAGAGGCATGAGCTGACCGTTGCCAGGCACACACACTATGTTTTCCTCTTCTCTCTAACAAAAATGTGATTAGACACAAAGCACTGGATCCAAGCATCTTCTTGCAAATTCACCCATCAGAGGCTTTATCTCTGCCCATGTGTGTGACGTCCCGAAGCTGTAGGGCTGTGCGATGTATCATTAGTGTGATAAACGATGACATGAAACGCTTCTCTGAGTATCCTGAGTTTCTTCAGTACGTCTACAACATCGACCAACATCGTTTCTACTAATAGCAACTTATTTCAAAAATAATTTATTTTCGTTTATCTGTTTTTCTCATTAGAAAACATTACTACCATATCACCGCCCCTCACTCCGTACCCTGTACACAAAGACTTTGTTTCCAAAGTTACATTTTCGTTTGGCCAAATCGACATCTTCGCAACGTTACCGAATGCTGAACGCTCACTACATTACAAGCATTACAAGCACACTTGTTTGTTTAGGACGTTTTGGCAAAATATTTTATCCGTCAAGTGTGCTTAAACAAATCGTGATACATTCCAGCAGAATTAACCCGCTGTTCCTGAGAGCTTCATCGAGCTTTATCGGTGTGAAAAATAAAAAGATTTCAATCCTTTACAGTTGCGTTAATGCAGGCTGAAGAGTTCAGTAGATCGTTAGTGTAGATAACAGATACAATAGATAATTAATTAGCAGATCATTTAAAATTGTTTCTTTGACATTGAGCATCATAGGAAGGAAGTTATCAATTATTATACATTCGTACATTTTTATTATGTTAGACGCTTTATCATTATTTATTATTTATTTTATGTGAAAACCCCAATAGATATCATTTAAATGGATATACAGTATATTTCAGTTTGGCCATCATTCCTTTGTTTAAATAGAAAAACGTGGTCACAGTAAATTGGCTTTATTGTATGCGTGTCCTTACACACAGCTACTCATAGTTATGATATGGAATACTTATCCAGTGTCTCTAATTTTAAAATCCATAATTACCAAAAGTGTCCCAAAAAACTCCATTTTGGAATGACTCTTCATAGGTTCTAACAAATGATTGGCACATGACTGATTCAGCGTGGCTTTAACGATATAATGTTCAAGTTCTCCGAGCTGACTGCACTCTCAGTTACGTATCGTAACACGACCTTGATACAGTCTTCAGCTCTGATACCAGACTGACACCAAACTCTACCTACTGACTCCTGAAAACGGCGCTGATAATATAAATCCACTTCAAACTAAAATGGTCCTTGTAATGACCAGTGCAATTTACATTGAATAAAATGCAAAAATAAATAAAAACGACTTCTACTCTCCGTCCAGCAGATGACGACATGCACGCAGCTGTGAGTGTGTGACCGTACCACTGCACCCGGCTTCCAGATACGAGCTCTACTGGTGCTGCTGTCTGAGTACGAAATACAGCAGGAACAATCCCAACACCATGAATAACACTGAGTAACAAACATCAAGGAAAACGTCACATAGACAAAATGCAAAAACACAAAAACTTTTGCGGGACAAACACGAAGCCATTTCTGTTTCGGTGTTCATTCCGGCTGTGCTAAAGCCATCTAAGTGTCCTTAGAGACACAGGCCAGGTCTAATAATAAAAGCTCATAATGAGGATTATATAACATGTTCCAGCTGTTCTTTAGTGAGTATAGACATTGGCCATTGTTTCTATAGTTTTGCCCTCAAGCTGTGAGGCTAATATAATGGAAGTCTATGTCACCCCAAATATTTTTTTCTGCCTTGAACCACTTCCAGTTCTTCGGTGATGTCACTCCGACCTGCTGGTGTGGACTTTCTGTCATCTATAAACACCAGCAAAACTTCACAGCATTGCAGAATGATTGAATGTTATGGAGGCGGCCATCTTGGACAATCACTTATGAGGCAGGGGTGTTTGTTTGAGAATCGCAAATGAAAGCTGGGATTTACGACGTAATAATATGGTTACACCTTAAACTTGAATTTGTAAATATGCACTCTGCCTGCTACTTTAGCCTACACAACATTATTTATGAATTCTCAAATCTGATTGGTCAGACTGTGATTCATTTTCTATAACAGCAGCTCTGACAGAGATTCTCAAATCACAGGTTAATATTAATGCACTCTTTCTTCTACTTCTACGTTATCATTTATATAGCAACTGCTCAATCACAGGGACTTGTGTAGCAGATAAAGGGAAGCTTTCTGTAAGGAGATGTTTATTTAACATTTATGGAAGGAGTCTCCAGTGTCGGTTTTGTAACAGTCAGTAAGTTTTCTGCCGCAGGAAAGTGTTCACGACGGAGGAGTTTACGCTTGTCTGTCTGTCCGTAATGTGTGTGTTTTTAAAAAGAGAGGCTAGTGAGGAAACAACTATTATATACCATTATAATATATAATAATATAACAATAATGTTATATTCACATGCTAACAGGAACTAACATCCCACCAAAGTTACAGAAATGTATCTATAAACAGGTAAAAAATATATGACGTTTTGTCCTTTAGTAAATTAATAATTCTAATCACTGACAAACTGCTATGGTATAAAAAAGAATAAAAGACTTCAGGACATGCTGTTATAGAAAAATGAGCAACTTCCTACTTTACAATATCTTCTGAAGTGAGTGTAAGACAATTTGGCTATGTGTTTTACGATAAAAGGATTTTGGGTGAAACAGACTTCCATTGTTTTCGAACATTTCCCTCATACCTTCAGAAGCAATCTTCATACACTAATCGTATCTTTGCAGTAAGTGGAACATTTTTAAATATTTGTCAGACAGTGTGTTTAATCCCAAGCCTTTGAGGAAACCTGTTCATGGCTGTTTCCTTTAAAAAGGAACAAACGAGGCCTGTCAGTTTTCCTAAATGTCCATCCTTACTAAACAGAAATGGAGACGATCTCGCCAGTGTGCAGTTTATGTAAACGTAAGCTTGAGAAAAAAAAAAAACACCTGACACACGAGAGCTGCCTTTACAAGCTCCTTCCAGACTAGCAGAGCGAGAAGAACAGTACCTCAAACCACCAAAGTGGTCATTTCTTCGTTTGTAACCACTGAGTTTTTTTAAAAACAAAAAAAAAAAGTGCTTGAGCAGTTCACAGGCGACCTGCTGAATACTGGTGTTACCCAGAATCCCACAGACACCTGCATCGTGGCTTCACAGTGGAGATAAAGATCAGTCATCTGCACTCCCGCAGAAGTGTTTATGCCAACCGGTGTGTATTTAACCGAAATGGAGGTAATATGAAAAGTCAGAGTTTCAGAGCTTTGTGAGCTTGGAGATAACTGAAACCTATTGGCACAGTAAGGAGGTACCGGTACTGTGGCTCAAAACACATTTAGCACTTTTCCACCAACCTGGTACTGGTGCCGATGGAACCGTTCTGTGCTTTACATAAGTTCCTAGCTGGCCAAAGAGAACCAGCGACATTAAGTAGCAAGAATATGGTCACGTTGTCACCGTGACAGCAACGTAAGCAACTCATGACCCACAATGGTTATTACTACGTTATGCTTTCGTAAAAGGAGTCAAAACTTGGCTAAGGTTCCCTAAAATAGGCTCGCTGAGCAGACACTTCACCATGTTGGTGGAAAAGGAGTAACCATGTATCACAAGAGCTCACAAGAAAAACCAGCTGAACCTCCAGATAGGATTCATTGGCCCTTCATGTGAGGAAGGACCATAGCTTACAATTTCCAGTTTGTCTTTCTGTCCTCAGTCCATTTTTTCATGGAATCCTATCTCTGTCCTCCTGTCAGACTTTAGAGTTAGTTGTGGAAACAGTTCTAGGTCTGCTGATGTTTCTACATCAATGTAGCCTTCAAGAGAGGATTCTTGAGGTGACTCAGTGTCATCACATAGTTCTAATGAATGTCCTAGGTCATGGACAAGGTCATGGGCATGGTCTAGTGTTCGAGGTGGTTCTAGATCATGGTCTAGTGGTGAAGATGGGTCTAGATCATGGTCTAGTGGTGAAGATGGTTCTAGGTCATGAACTACTTCTGAAGATGGTTCTAGGTCCTGGACTAGTTCTGAGGATGGTTCTAGGTCCTGGACTAGTTCTGAGGATGGTTCTAGGTCATGAACTAGTTCTAAGGATGTTTCTATGTCATGGACTAGTTCTGAGGATGGTTCTAGGTCAGGGACCAGTTCTAAGGATGTGTCTAGGTCCTGGAGTAGTTCTGAGGATAGTTCTAGGTCATGGACTAATTCTATGGATGGTTGTAGGTCATGGACTACTTCTGAGGATGAGTCTAGTCCATGTACTAGTTCTGAAGATGGTTTTAGCTCATGGTCTACTTCTGAAGATGGTTCTAAGTCATTGTCTAGTTCTAAGGATGGTTCTAGGTCTTGATCTAGCTCTGAGGATGGTTCTGGGTCATGTTCTAATGCTGGAGGTGGTTCTGAGGATTGTTCTAGGTCATGGCACACTTCTGGAGTGGGTTCTAGGACATGATCAATTGTATGTGGTTCTTGGACATGGTACAGTTTTGGAGGTGGTTGGAGGTCATAGTTTGGATCTGCTCTACCAAGATCTAGTACTAGTTCACGACCTACACCAAGAACTTGTACTAAGTCAAAACCTCCACAAACCTCCAGTTGGTACTGTTTTGGAGATGCTTCTAGGTCATGTTCTATTACTGGAGGTGGTTCTAGATCATTGTATAGTTCTTCCCATGGGTCAGAATCATCATACAGTTCTAGAGATGGCTCGGTAGAGTGGCATATGTCTGAGGAAAGTTCTAAAGATGGCTCCTGGGACGAATCTAAACATGAAGACGTCTCATAAGTGCATCCTGAATAAGGTTCTGCTTCATCAGTGCAGATCTTGCCATTTGAATCTCTTCCACGGCGGGCATCCACGTACGCGACGATGAACTCCGAGTTCTGGTAGATGATCATGCCGGTGAGTGTGAGCGCGGCCCCGGCGCAGCTCAGAGCAGAAAGCTGACTGCCAAAGAGCATCTGGGAGAGCAGCAGGTTTCCCACCATGCTCAGGTTGCCCAGGATGTGCAGCGTGACGGCAGACGTGAGGCTGATCACGCAGCAGCTTGCCAGGTTATACAGCACAGAGCCCAGGCAGCTGAGCACTATGAAGCCCCACAGATGGCCGTCGTAGTGGTGGAGCGACTGAAGAGCAGCCCAGTTCTCCAGGACCAGAGCTGCTACAGCCAGGATGCAGAAACTGGGGATCGCCATTAGGTAGAGCAAGAAGACAGAGTTGATCTTCTCCTCCTGGAGCAGAATGCCTGAAAAAGTACAGGACACGCAGGTTAACAAAGACACAGTCACCCTATATGGCCAAAAGTGTGTGGACACCTGACTGTCACACTCATATGTGTTTGTTGAAAATTCAATTATAGACTTAGTCCCCATTTGCCGTAATAATAACCTCCACTCTTATGCGGAAGCTTTCCCCTAGATTTTGGAGTGTGACCATGGGGATTTGTGCTCATTCAGCCACAAGAGCATTAATGAGGACAGGCACTGATGCATCACACGTCAGTCGTAAGGTCAAGTGGGGTTTCCACCAGTCACCCCAACTCCAGTCCCGAGACACGTCCTGTGAACGGTTCTTCCACCTTAATCAACCTTGGCAAACCATGTCTTCATGGAGCTCGCTGTGTGCACAGGCGCACTGTCATGCTGGAACAGGTTTGGGCCTCTTAGTTCCAGTGAAGGGAAATTGTTATTCTACAGCATACAAAGACATTCTATACAACTGTGTACTTCTAACTTTGTGGCAACAGTTCGGGGAAGAGCTACACATGGGTGTGATGGTCAGGTGTCCACATACTTTTGGTCATATAGTGTATGTTAGACTCCCGCTGTTACCAGCTCAAAAATATTTTATCACAATAGGCCAGGTCTAGAAGAGCCAATTTTGTTGAATGCTTGATGGAAACCTCATCATTGAATATAATTTTGTCTGTGAGGCAAGTTAGTTCCTGTTATCACTTACGTCATAGCAGCTATAAACAATCATTCCCTCACCAGTAACTCCTTCTCTCTCTCTCTCTCTCTCTCTCTCTCTCTCTCTCAAAAATGCAGCTTGTCATTTTGACTGAGAAACGTCTTAGGCACGTGCAAAGAAATTCTGTAGAGCAAAGATGTCTTCAAAAATAATGAAATCAAATGTTTCTACATTTATAAAAAAAAATACTATGAAGAGAAGTAAACTATAAGCACATTTTAAAATTCATTTATTATTAGTTTATTATTATTTACTATTAGTTACTTTGATTTTATGAAGCGTCCACCATACAAGTTCCTGCGTATGAGCTGTTACTATAGAAACAATAACCTGTTAGAACAAGCACATTAATATAAACCTATACAAAAATAACGCACACCTTCTGACCAATCAGATTTGAGAATTCAACCGTGCTTTGGTATAAAGGGCATTAATCAGCACCGTCTGACTAGAATCCAGCATTCACCAGTGCTGTGGTTTAAAAGAAAACTACGAACATTGAGATGCTTGTGGGTTTCATGCTCCGTTGTGACTTATAACCCACATGGTACGGTTTATACTTTACACACACACACATACAATCAGTACAGAAACTCCACAGTGATCTCTTCATATTAGCAGGTGGATCTGGAGTCTGCTGGAACACGTGCTGGCTCGGTGTATGGCACACACCGTGAACAAGCCTGCAAAAATAACCCACTGAAACGTGACACTAACACGTCGACCCAGATGAGTATTTGCGCTCGGTTACTCGGCTGTACGGAAGCTTTGGGAAGAGGAGGACTCAACTCAGAAGCAGTCCTCTTCCTTATCTCTCAATCTATGTGTGTTTTTACACCAGATGAGGAAATGTACTGAGTTAAAGCGGAAAAGCGGTATCGCTAAAATAGCAGCTCTGTCAGTTCTTTCTTTATTCCAAAGTATTTAATAAGCTATGGCATGTCTGTTGCTTTTTGAGTCTCGCACTCGCATTTAAATCAGGCAAAAATGTACACTGAAATCATCGCACGCTCACGTCACAGTGCCTTGTCGGGGTTTTCGGTATCAAAAACAGACTCACTCGTGGTTTTTTCGGCGTAGAAAGACCCACTGTTAAGTAGAAAGACGAAGAAAAGGACGATACGGAGCTAAAAACCAGAAGTAGCTTTTCAACACTGAGAATTTGGCATCGATCACATGTCACCAAAATCAAGCTTCACAATTCTTTACGAAACTGTTCACATACAAAAATGAATATTATTTTGAAACTGCAATAAAGAGGCAAACTTGGCTTGGAGGGTGAGGAAGGATATTTGGGGTGAGGAGGAAATTGCGTACACTTTTATCTTTCACTAAACTGTCACTTTAACAAGACGTCACATGCATCCACACGTTATAGTGGTGTAATGTTTACCATGATAATGAAACCCTGAGGATCCATTACCAAAACCAATACGATTTTTTTATTGCATTTTAAGCTTTAAAATGGTTGTATTTTAATGAAGCACTTCTCTTAAATACATGGTCATGTACAGTTACAATACTCCAACTCTTACTCAACTACCCTATAGGAGCAAATACATATCCATTAGCATGATCTAAACAAACTGCATATTTTATTTAGTCAGAGAAACCGAATTTATAGTGAGACGTTGACATCCTTTATTGACGTTAAACTCAGATTATGAATAAGTGATGAAGTCATGAATACGAAATTTCATCAATATGTCATCAAAATTGGTTCCAGTTTAGAAAAAAGCCAACAGTAGAAGATAAATCGCTGTAAGAGTTTTACATAAAAATAAAAAGCATTTTATTAAATCATGTTGGACTGTTACAGAATTAGAATGGATTCTTTCTTATTTTTCCTCTAATATCCAATTCTGCAGACTTCAGCTCAGTACTGATACTGGATATCAAATCGGTGCCCTTGTGCTCTCCACAGCGCTGTGGGCTTTTATAACTGTGTGACCTAAAACTTGACTCTAAAGCCTGAAGATCTGTGTTAATTAGATCTCACTCTACCTTTTAGGGTACACAGAAATTAGGAGGGAAATTTGTACTACAAAGTCTCGAACAAGGCGAGACATTGTGGCAGACGTGCATGTCTCTCAGGGTAGAATCCATCCATCCATCCATCCATCCATTCTGTGTACAGCTTATCCTCCACAGGGTCACGAGGAGCCTGGAGCCCAGGGAACTCAGGGTACAAGGAGGGGGACACCCTGGACGGGATGCCAGCCCATCGCTCACACACCCATATACACACTACAGAAATGCCAATCAGCCTACAACACATGTCTTTGGACTGGGGGAAGGAAACCAGAGTACCCAGAGGAAACCCTATCGAAGCATGGGGAGTACAAGCAAACTCCACGCACATAGGGCGAAGGCGGGGTTTGAAACCCCAACCCCGGATGTGCAAGGCGAACGTGCTAACCACTTAGCCACCATACTGTCCTCAGTGTAGAATCATGTGATTCCATGTTTAATAAAACCAGGTCTCTTTCTCTCTCTCTGTATGTTAGTCAGTGTGTGTGTGTGTGTGTGTGTGTGTTTGTGTGTGTGTGTCTAAAACACCGGTTTAATTACTCTACTGTGGACACCACTTAACATCATGAAGTCCAGCTGAAAGCAATTTGCCCATGTTGCATTCCTCTACTGAAGTGTCCTAAACAACACTTCTATCAAGAGCTCGAGGGCGTGCTGTTATAGGAAAACACTCTGTCCTGGAAAACGTCAAGTTACACGTCAGCTTTACCTGTGAATGCTAAAAAAAGTGTCTCCTTACAGAAAATTTCAGCGTATCAACAACGGTATGGGTTTTTAAACTGTTTATGTGGAGTGACCGCAATCCAGTGAGGTACTAGATCAAGCGTATTAATATAAAGCTGTGGTTTGAATTATAGCTAGCACTACTGTCAGAGCTGGTGTTTTTTTTTTTTAATTAGTTGTGGAAGACTGGTTAGTCTTCGTTCTTAGGTTGTCGCGACACCATATTTGTGTAGTCACTATTATCATGATCGATCGCATGTGAGTACTCGATTACTGGTCCATAAACGAGACTTTATAGACAGTGTGTTAAAAAAGTGGGCGTGGCTATAACATCCCATGAAAACTACACACCAATAAGCTGCGACTTGGACGATTCTATTTACTTGTTTACCATCTGACTTTTTTCCCCCTGTGCACGTTGTGAAATGGTTTATTTTTGTAAGCACTGAATAAAAATAGATTACGCTTCCTGGGAGTGTGCTGTTTGGAAACACGTCTTGGGGTGTTTTCACACCGGGTCTGTTTTAGTCACCAGGTGGATGACTGAGCGTTTGTGCATGTGTGACCACAACACCCCCAAGCCTTCATGTACCTGAATACCTCTGTTATACAGCTCAGCTCTACATCCCTCCATCAATAAAGCTACTGGTGGTACAGGCAGAGCTGAAACGTGTGTTTGAGCAGGACATTTCAGCTCCGCTAGTCTAAAACAGGATGCGGACAGAGCGGGCAACGGTGCTGTGCGGTGTGAATCTGACAAAAAGATTCCACAGCAGACTCTAACAGACGTCTGGGAAGTAACAACCACGGAAAAGAGGTTTCATAGGACCAAAAGTAGCGCCTGACGTCAGTCAGCTTCCATTCCTGGACACGGCGTCTCCCAGGAAAGAACATTCGTTTCGAAACTTTACACTGCCAGCTAAAATAACAGCCCTTTTGACAGCTAGCCTCACTTAGCGTTTATACCAATAGTGTACTCATTACTACTGTACACCACACACAAACACACACACACACACACACACACACACACAGTGTGTGTGTGTGTGTGTGTGTGTGTTTGAGTATCTGTGTACATACTTGCTACAGCCACATCTTAAATAAACACTTCTGACTTGTGAAAATTAAATAAACACTGGAGATATAAAGTTGCTAGCTAAGTAGCAAGCAAACTCATTTTTTTATCATCAATCATTGATTAAAAAAACCTTCTAAATAACCATCTACTCGTTCCTTTAGCCCTCTTTTTCCTGATGAAAAGCAGAGCTAGTAAGGGAGGGAATCTCTAATCACAGCACAAGTACACTCACTTTTGATTATTTACGCATTATTTATATTACAATATCATATCACGATCCCTGAGGACATTTCTACACGATACATAATTTAGCTACCAGACGGTCAGCTAAACAGTAGTGCTGAATTAAAAGTGTAAACATTATAAACTGTAAACTGAGGATGATACATTTTAACATCAAATCAACTGCTAGCATTCAGAAAATGAGTTCACGTTACCAACGGTATCTCAGACCAGTGTAGCGTGACAGTATTTATCATGATATTGATATTTTATCATCATATTGCCCAGCCCTACAACATTATGACCACTTTTTTCTGTTTTTCTAAATACCTGCATAAGAATCGATGATGTTTTGCACATCAATGCAGAATCTTTCTGAGAGAATCAAGAATTTATTATAATATATCCCTACTATGTGACTTATTAGCAGAGCTGGGTGATCAGATATCATGTTGGTATTCTGATAAATTACATCACCATACACTTCTGTCCGGGTATCGCAGGTATCGGCAGCACTACACACTCACACAGGAGCTGACCGGATGTTAAAATATTCTTTATTAAGCATTATGTCTTTTGTAAGTTTTTTTTTCCCCTAGCACTCTGATATCAAAGTATTATATTTAAGCAATATCACACTCGCAGTCGTGAACGTTGTACTGAATATAACCATGTCTGTAGTTCAGCCGCAGGTAATCACATCCGCGCTGATATTCAGTACAACAGCATGACTGCGAGAGTGATATCGCTTTTATATAACAGTTCTATAAACAAGAAATGAAAATCAAATCAAGTAACTGACATTTCAGACAAAATACGGACAAATCTTCTTCTTCTTCTTTCGGCTTTTCCCTTCAGGGGTCACCACAGCGAATCATCACTCTCCACCTATCCCTATC
>CM074961.1:17808325-17819358 GCA_037577455.1 Pangasius macronema
ACATGTCCAAACCATCTTAATCTGGCCTCCCTAACTTTGTCCCCCAAACGTCTAACATGAGCTGTCCCTCTGATGTAAACTACGGACAAATATTTTGTATATTTTTGCTCCATCAATGATCATCAATCCCGAAGAAGCCATAGCTGGTTGCCATGCGAACTGACTGTAAGTGCAGTAAGTGTAAGTGTAGTAATGGTTTCAATGTAACGAACTATTGCTAGAATTGGATTTTTTTTTTGTAGCAAAGCGTGAACACGCACTTTATCCTGGACACTGTCGCAGTGGATATGGAGTCTGTCCTGAGAACGCTGAAGCAAGAATACACTCCTGATGGGACACCAGTGGATGGGCTGGCTACATGTAAGTGTGAACGTGAACCGGTGTCCCACTCAGGCTTATCCCCATGATAGGTTCTGGATTCACCATAACCCTGACCAGGATAAACTGGATACTGAAGATCTTCTTCTTCATCTTTCGGCTTTTCCCTTCAGGGGTCGCCACAGCGAATCATCTCTCTCCATCTATCCCTATCTTCTGCATCCTCAACACTTGCACCCACTAGCTTCATCTCCTCNAATGAATGAAGCTACATATCAAGGGTACAATCCCAGAGACAGGGAAAGGTACAGTTCATTTCTTAGAATACAGTGTACTGTCAGTAATTAAGGAACGTGCATCAAACCTAGTACACATTAAATGTCTTGTTGCTATAAACGCAATAAAATTCTCTCACACTGACTGATGGAGGTTTTCATACTCACTCTGCTGGATGCTCTTTACTCCCCGTAGCATGGTGGCGGCGAGCACGAACAGACAGCCAGTCTGATCAAACTGCACCTCGCCCATGATGCTGAATGAAGCCCCGAGGCAGATGGGCATCATGGCTGTGTATTTGAGGACGTGATGCTGTTTGCCGAGCACCAGAGATGAGATAGCAAGAGTGAAGATCGGCGTGGTGGTGTAGATCATCTGCGCGAAGGACAGCTGCACGTAGTTGAGCCCGACGTTTCCGAAGGCGATGCTGGCGCAGAAGGTGAGGCTCAGCAGGAACACTTTGTACTTGGCGCTGGAGGTCAGGTCCTGCTCTGCCACGCCTTGGTTTCGGACAAACCAGTACTTTACGACTCCTACGACTATTGCCGTGAGCATGTGCAGAGCCGACAGGAGGAGCGGGTATCTGAAGTTATACACCGCAAAGATCCATTTGTTCAGGCTGGAGATGGTGGTCCCCGTGACCAGCCACACCACCACGGCTGACAGAAGGTGCAGCGTTTCAAGCGGACGCGTCCTCCTCTGCCCGGTGTCCCGGGTCTCCTCGCTTTTAGAGGGGCCATCATCGGCGCTGATCATGTTCGCTTCATCTTCAGCTCTGTTGGCGCAAACACATCTTGAATTTGTGATGGAAAATATCAGCACGGTCATTCTTCAGACTACAGGTTCCCAACCCTGGTCCTGGAGATTTCAGTGTTTGCCCTGCTCTGACACACCCACTTCAGGTAGGACTGTTAATTAGCCGATTACCTTTACATTTATGGCATATCCCCCTTATCCAGAGCGACTTACATTTATATCATTTATACACCTGAGCAGGTGAGGGTTAAGGGCCTTGCTCAAGGGCCCAGCAGTGGCAGCTTGGTGGTGCTGGGGATTGAACTCCTGACCTTCCGATCAGTAGCCAAACGTCTTAACCACTGAGCTACCACTGCCCTCATTAGATGAATCGGGTGTGTAGGGAGCAGGGAAAACACTGAAACGTGTAGGACAAGGGGTTCTCCAGGACCAGGGTTGGGACTATGAGCAATAAGGGTGGATAAATCAAGTCTTAAACTGAGCTCCAGCTAGGTAACTCAGCCAGACACCTCTGTGATTCTTGAACTGCAATGTGTGTGCGCCAGCTATAGAAACATCCATGATTTCATTAAGAAGCCTGAAAACACCACGTGCTGCCTTCCCAACACGTGTTTTCATTATTATTAATATGTTATTATTCATACAGAGGGGGCAGGGTTCAGGAATGACGCAATCAGGTAGCAACAGACATTTGTTTTGCCCTTGGAAACGGTGCACGTGAAGTCCCTCCCACGTGCCCAGCGCTCTCGTCTGCGATTGGTCAATCAGAGATCGTCAAACGAATTAAAACCCGGAAGTAAATTTCTAACGAGAGGAATTACTGGAAACAACTTCAGGGAAAACACACACACACACACACACACACACACACACGAGGCATTACATGACACTACCGAATCACCGTGAATGATTTATGGTAAAGATATATTTAGAAACGTCACCATTTTGAATTCGTTTTAGAGAACTACATGCAAAACCGCTACCAACGGCGGGGGGCGGAGTTTGTAGGACGTCCTGTGGTTTCTGACGTCTCCGCCCATGCAAATGATTATTATTAATAAGGCTCTCACATGTTCCCAATTTTGCAAAGCAAATAACAGACAAAATATGTCGGCAATAGGACATGACTGCACAGTCCTCGTGTGTAAGTGCGGTGGATATCGGATTGGCGTCTTGGATGGTGACATAGAAAGCACACGCACCCACAGTGCTACATAATTAAGACTTCAAACATAGTAAATAAAGAAAAGACAGATGTTTATGGGTTCATAAAACGACATGTAGTAACATGTTTCACAAGCAAACACTAAAATACGTTTCATAGCCAGTGTCCATGTAAAGAAACATGTAAATGAAACTTTACCACACCCCTACACTGGGTTATACCATTTCCAGTCTGGTCCATATACTCACTGATTGTGGAGAGAACACTGAAATTTAAATTCTATGAATTAGCAAGCTTAATCTTGTGATTTGAAATATAAATATTAAATAGTAAAGGCTGTAATTATTAGGGTCGAGCATTGTTATTATTATTATTGTCATTATTATTATTATTTAGCTTGGATCTCTGTATTATCATCCTTTAAAAGCACCTCATCACCAGGAATATCATTATAACGTTAGTACTCTCACTCAGTAGTGTAATAACACATTCATAACACTGTTAATTTAAAATAAAATAATAAATAAAAGCTACATAACGATATGAAAACAGCTAAAGGTCGTGTGTGTGTGTGTGTGTGTGTGTGTGACTTTGTGGTTTAATATTACATCAATATTTCTAGCATGAACACACTGAGCCCTGACTGCGCAGCTTAGAGAAATAAGGCACTGAAAAAAGCAAATTAATCATCACACAAGCCCCAGCATCTTATATTAACCTCCTAACGACCTCATGAAGCCAAGCGATATGTTTCTCTATAACCTTACCCTGTCTGTGGCTCTGTTAAGGCTTGATGAAGGTCCTCCCGGCGCGGATGATGGAGGCATCGAGCGCTTTCTGTCGCTGTTATTGTCAGACCAGCTGTGTGGTGTGTTATAAAGCTACAGCTTTCGTCCAAACCTGCGCACTTTTGTCGTAACTGGAACTGGCCGCCATTACTGGTGTGTTCCAATCAGCAGCTGTTGCAAGCGCCTGCAATACGGCAACGCGTCCGCCATATTGGAAGAGGCAGATATTTAGCTCTAAGCTAATGGAAGTCTGTGGAGACGTAGGACTTCACCGATGACAAGTTTTCAATAATAGCATACCCCGAAGTGTTTTATTCCTCTTATACAGAAATAAGAGAAGTTCAGAAATTTGTCAACACTTACAATATTTCCTTTATTAATCAACACCTCCATACTTTTATAGTTAGCTTTAATACAATGAAACACTGAGACATGAGTTCCTGTCATCACTCAAGTTGTTAGCAGGTATAAGCAATCATTCCTTCACCAGCATCTTTCTTCTTTTCTTGAATTTAAGAGAAAACTTGCTGTTACAAAGCACTGATAGTGGAAACTCCTTTCATAAATGGTAAAATATCATTGGGCCTCATTTATAAATCTTGTTTTGTTTGTCTCGTTTTGTGTAAATGTTTGCATGAGAGAAAACCGAACTAAAATATTCCACCAGATTTACAGAAGTTTGGGAAATGTTGATTTTCTTTGTACTCACATGCGTATGTTGATCACGCATATATTGCAAAGCATGTTCATGACACAGCTCATCTGCATGTAGTGACGCCCACAAAACTCCATAAAAGTTCAAGTGCACAGACAGCCAGGAGCATGAAATGAACAATCAGAGTAATGTCCAAAATACACAGATGGAAGTTATTTAGACTCACTGCTATGCCAATAAAAATATTTCAAAATAATAATAATAATGATGATGATGATGAGTGCTAAATTCTCCATCAGCTGAGGCGTATGTTTACAGCTTGCAGCTCTGTGCAGCCCATTCTCCATTTACACTCTGTCATTTCTTTTGTCATAATTGAATTAGTTTATTGTAATTTATGGGTTTGTTGGCTTGCTATTTTTTTATATTCTTTAATGTCAACAATATAAAGTGACTTGTTTTTCACAAAATGTTCTCGATAGTATTCTTATTCCCTGTCCTAGTGAACTAGCATGATGTTATTGACAGAGACTCCGAAGCTCTTCTGTAAGACGCTCTGGATAAGGGCATCTGCTAAATACTGTAAACATAATAAAAATGAGCAATTTAAATTAAACAGTACATCCCATATAAAAAAGTGCGGTAACCCATCCAAATTATATGATCTGAAGTTGATCAAATCATAAATCAAGGTTCACATTACTCTTCTTGCGTGTAAACGTACACATTTAGGATATATTTTTCTGAGTTCATGGGATTTTCATGAATTCCCATGTAAACGCTCGAACAACTTACATATTCATATCCAGATTTATAAACGAGGCCCATTGATGGTACATTCTCTGAACATCACTGTTATAGAAAAGTAAATCAACCTTTCTGCCCCAAACAGATGCAAGCACTGTGGTATATAATACAACCCAGAAAAAAAATGAAGCTATTTTCTTTACACAAAGCAAATGAGAACCTAAACATGTGGATGAATCTCGAGTTTTAACTGTAGATCATTGGACAGGACGCTAGGGAGTATGGGAACTCCGCAGAGCTGTTTGAAGTTCTTGCCCTTAGCCTTTTAACTAATCAAATGATCTCAGTTTAAATGCTGCTTCACTTATCACTAATCACAGCTCTATATCATGTGGTCTTTGCTAGTGTGAATGCAGGGTGAAAGATCTGAGACTAACACAGGGGTGATCAGTTCCAGTCCTGGGGGCTGGAGTCTAGTGTAGTTTAGTGTTTGTCCATTTTCAACACACCTTATTCAACTAAATAATTACTAGGACAAAACTGTACATGCTACAGTTAGTACATACAAAGTGCACCGATGTGTTAAATGAACACATTCTTTCCACAAGCGATAAACGCTACTCGGCAATGCAGTTTTATTGGCGTTGTTCAAACAAAGGCAAAAATTAAGTTAAATGTGTTCTTCCCCACGATAAAAGAAAAAAAAACAAAAAACAAAACAGGGCATCAGCTTTTTTAAAAAAAAAAAAAAAAAAAAAAAAAAAACACAAACAAAAAAAACAAAAAAAAAAACAACAAAAGCGCTTGTTCCACAATTAAACATTTCACACAGACTCGTTCTGTACACTGAACAGCATGCATGGCATCTGGATTTGTGAGCGAAAAATACAAAGCACGAAAAGAACAAACTAAAATGAACAAAATCTAAAAAAATAAAAAGGACTACCAGTCAATTCCAACACTAACCATTATAAATATGGAATTACAAGTTTAAAATCTTCTGAATGAAAAGCGTAGTGGAGAGGGTTAGTATGGTCTGTCCCGCCGATCCTGGCGATGATCTCCCCTGAGAAAGACAGAATAACAGAATTACACAACTATTATTTAGTATACACTGTCCATAAGCTAAAACCCCAGTCTAGCCTCTGTAGTTCAGCAGTACTACATATTTCTCTGCTCTAGCACACCTGACCGAGTGCCTCTGATGTATAAATAGATGTGTTAAAGCAAGAGAAACACTAAAATGTGCTTCAGTTACTCCAGGACCAATGGCCTTATGAGCAACACTGCCAGACCAACACTTAACTCTGACGATACTGATAAAAGTAAAACCAGAAACAATACCATGCAACATGCTAAACATGTCTACTGACAATTTCTCATTAACCATGTGAGAATTGCTGCTGAACCCACGTTTCCCTTCACAGTGAAAGTCCGACTCACTTCATGTCGATCTTCCCTGGTGGTCCCATTCCTCGGCCCCTTCCACGCATGTCATCCATTGGAGGTCCACCTCGGCCCCTCCCACCAAATCCACCTCTGTCCATGCCCCTGCCGCCACGGAATCCGCCACCGCGGTCTCCGCCTCTGCCCCCACGGAATCCTCCAGGACCTCCGGGGCCTCCTGGTGCACCCCTGTCCATGCCACGGCCGCCACGCATGCCTCCCGGTCCACCACGGCCACGTTCACCACCTGAAAACAACAAGCAGGTCAAATCAGCTTCAGGAGAGCTTTTAAACACGTCTTACAGCCTGCACTTCAAGACATTTTAAAAATGACAAGTCAGAAAAATAAATCTTTAAAAAGAAATTCATCCTTCAAGAAGAAACTCCAAAGACACCATTACCTGGAGGGAAGGGAGGTGGGCCGAAACCTTCGGGTTTGGGTGCCTTACATTGGTTACACTCCATCCTCCAAGCAAAGTTCTGGTTTCCACATCCACTGCAACATGAGAGAAGCAGGAAATAATCAAAAAGGGAGGCAAGGCATGACACTACACAGCATTTTTACAGCAAGAGGTCTTAAGATTTAAAGAAGGGGAGTGGAAAAGGGGAATCTTACGCATTAGGACACTGCCAGTCTCCGGCCCGCTGCTGCATGTTTCCACCAGTCGGTGCCCCTCGGCCCATTCCTCTAGGTCCGCCTCGAGGCATGAAGCCTCCACGCTCTCCACCACGGCCCATGCCACCTCGACCCATCATCCCTACAGGCACAAAAACAGCTTTGTTATAAGGGCAGACACTGATGTTTACCTACTCATCCTCTGATGTCCCTGGGATGTAGCACCATTTCCACATAGCTCCCTGTTAAACAGATTTCATAAAAGACCTCCTGGTTACTCACCTCCTCTTCCCATCATGCCCCCACGGTCTCCCCTCATCAGCATTCCACCCCTCATCATCATGGGCTTCCGCCGGGCCATTGACACCTTCAGCTTCTTCCCCTGGAAGTCCTTACCTGTGCAGAACGAAGAAAACCATTCAACTACTTATAACTCACATATTGACAAAGCTTATTTATTTTAGGAGTTTTTAAATAACGGGTTCTTCATTGGCAAAAGACAACCTGCTTTGGGTGCATTAGTGTTTTTTTTTTTGAAAACTGTTGGTGTCTTTACGACTGTAGTCGTAAATTTATTTTTACGTTGTATGTAAGGAATGTAACAAATCTATTCGAATATAGAAACAGAGCTGCTGAATTCCCAAAATCTGGTGACTCTTTCTCTACACCACCACAGCATGTCTTGGGGTGTTTTATTCTTTACAAATCTGACAGACCTAACTATCTAATTGACTGTCTAGTAGACCATCTGGAGGTCAGCCTGAACAACATCGAGAAGAACCCAAAACGGCCACCGTTAACTTGATTGAACCACGCAGTCGGTAACTCTTTTGATTGTCGTCACCCGAGTCTACCGAGGCAGGAAAGGTAATACATCCCGTGGTTAGAAACTCTGTTCAGAGTATGTCTAGCACATCAGTTGCATGTTAATGTGCTTCCCAAGCTCCCCAGGGAACACACTACTCCCAACACTCTACTAACCCTTGGCAATTGCCATCTGATAGAGCTGTGGATTGAGTTGGAACACTTCTCTGTGTTTCATTACAGAACTTTTGAAATAACAGCTCTTGGTTGTGGAGTGAGATTTTTGAATCCTGTATGTATGAGTGAAAAAACCAATCAAACACACCATCAAACCACTCCACTGCTGCCTTGGCAGCCGGCGGGTCCTCGTAGGACAGGGTGGCGTCGCCCTTCGGTTTCCGGCACAGAAACAGACATATCTACAAATATCGCCCCTCCGGTCATGCAAATAATTAGACCCCCTCTTCTACGTGTCGTTGTCAATAAACCTGTTTATAATTACAATGCCATTGAAAGTCATGTGTTCCTATTCCTACATCAGTTACAGTGAAAAACACTGAACAATTTGCCTAATGGTTATCATACATGGTCTTTACACACACTTCCATTTAATATGATGATTTCTTTCTTGCTTAAACAGTCACACACTGTTCCCTCACCCTGATGATGCCGCTCTGTTTGAAGAACTCAGCCACTTCATCCATTGTTGCATTTTCAGTCAGGCCGGTGATGTAAATGGTGCTGTTCTCAGAGTCATCCTGCTCCTCTGGGCGGCCTAACACACACACACACACACACACACAGTAGGCTGCACCCATTAAACATGTTTTACACTCCCCATTTTGTATAAGGGGAAAAAATTCTAACAAAAACAAAAGAAACACACTCCAAAGAAGCTGCACTTACCCATGTCTGCATCTGGTCCTGATATTAAAGATGATGACAGAGGGAGGAAGAAAGAAAAAGAGCAAGTTAGTCTCCATCCTTCACTTTCTGAGCACTGACATGACCAACTCCAGGTAAAGATTTCCCAGGCACACTTGCTCTTCTGAGCATTCAAAAATAAAAAGGAGAGAAGTAAGATACCATTGTGCTTCAATATTGTGGGGGAAATTATTTAAAAGAATCTATTCAAATTAACCTGTACACCTGAGCCTAACTGTTTCTGCAAGTGTGCCATGAATAGCAAAAAAACGTGCCAAACCACAAACCCAAATTGGACTCCGTACCTTAATTTCATAGAAAAATGCAGTAAACCCTGACATTGTGTGTGACGCACGGTCAGTTACCATTAAACCCTAAAATGTGAAAAACTCTTTGAAGGAGTCCGTAATTTTTAAACCCATATTTCTGTTATTAAACTGAACCAACCCCATTGTCAACCAATAGATAATTGTTCATAACAACCCTTAAAACTCTAGCCGGCAGACTTGTGTCTTTGCATGGCAAGGCAAAAAAAAAAGGAATATTTCCCCTCTGTAATATCAAATATCCATGAAAATGGTGGAACAAAAGCAAGTTTGTGTATGCTCTGGTAATTCTCATTCAAACTTACCACCAGGCTTAATGAAGCCACCTCTGTCTCCAGTGATGCTGGGGGAATAAGCGGAGATATGAAGGCGATTTTCCCTTTAAAACAGCCACTTCAGTACCACAAAATGGGGGTTATGGGGGAGAGTGGACACGTCTGGCTCTACACACCCCCCCCCAACAATGTGCCCTAAACATCCCCCAGACTAGTTACTAGTTACAACACTTGGTTTAGTTAACACTTATTTCGGGGGAGGGGAGAGTGTGTTCAAATGGCGTAAAGTACTTTACATGTTTGTGGCTGAACATTGGTAAGAATGGTTAAAGAAAACAGGGAAGATTCTTTACTACCACAGATGTGGATTTTTTTTTTTTTTTTTTTTTTTAAATACACAAAATAAAAATGAATTAATTGTTTCAGATGCAGCCCAGCAGCTGGGTCATTGCATGGGGAAAATGTAAACCTCTGCTAGAACAATCTGTTCATTTTAAGAATGAACAAAAGTATCATCTGGGCAAAATCTTGCAATAGGTGACGTGAATTCAGTGCAAAAAAAAAAAAAATACAGGTGGGCGATACAACATCCTGATCGAGATTGAGATAATCACTAAACACTTGTGCTGTTGGATGTTCATGATCAGTGCAAACGCTCCACCTACACTTGGTCACAGCCATCAAAGCTAGTGGGAAAAGAAAAATGGGGCTTTTAATTGGCTACCCTCAAGACATAGTAGGAAAGTTCTCAGGAACCAAGAAGGGTTTCAAGTGGAAGCCAACGTTGAGGGCTTCAGCACAATTTGAAGAAAAAGTCAAAAGTAATTTAACGCACTTGTGTTTCCTTCTAACCGTCTACATTATTAGAGGATTAGAATAATGAATAAGCCTCACTAGGCAACACTTAATTGTTTTTTTTGGTCACATCACCCACCTCTATCACAGAAATGATCAATTAATGAATAATTTCTGACTGCATCTGAAACAATCTGCTTACACAAAGCTGGTACACATGCACTTTCAGTCAAATAAATAAAATAAAGCAGTGAAACTAAAATATACACCATTGATTTCCGTTACAGATAGGTTTTTAAGGAATAATTATACAAAGTAAAAAATGCTATCAAACATTCAAATACAGCATTACAGTTATTTTTTGGATTAATAAAAAAAAAAACAACACACAAGACTCTTTGCTCTGCAATTCCCCCATGAGGGTTAAACCACACTTGAATCTCTTCGCTTTAAATGACGCCACCAACTCTTTATGTCCCCATTTGAAAAGGCTGCCGGGCCACACTGAACTGAGTAGCGGTACTGTAAATGTATTGCTGTGTTAACATGGCTCTCACTTTGTTACCTGCAGCGTATAAATGTGACAAAGCATGTTAAAGCAGAATTGCTCATATTCATTCAGAAGAGACAAATGCAATAAGCATATGAAAAGTATTTTTTAAAAAAATATTTTCCCAGAACTCATTAAGGGAAAAAGAAAAGAAAAGAAAGAAAATGGATGCAGTGTATTTGGGCAAATTGCTGGCAGGAAAACAAGCGCCACCTACGAACGGCAGCAGAAACTCCTGCCTGAAAGCAAGCATTTTGCATTTCTAATCTGGGTACAGATTAAACAGAAGAAAGACAAGAACAGATTCATTTAATTCATTTCCAGGGCTACTGGTGCAGAGTGGTACATTATAGCTGGTTTAATATTTTGCATTACCCTAATTAAAACACAGTCAGGTCCATAAATATTTGGACATCGACACAATTCTAACATTTTTGGCTCTGTACACCACCACAATGGATTTCAAATGAACGAGATGTGCTTTAACTGCAGACTGTCGGCTTTAATTTGAGGGGATTTACAGCCAAATCAGGTGAACGGTGTAGGAATTACAACAGTTTGCATATGTGCCTCCCACTTGTTAAGGGACCAA
>CM074961.1:17848877-17873486 GCA_037577455.1 Pangasius macronema
AGGGTCATGCCACTTTACTGTGTTTGCAACGTCTGAAAGGATTTTTAATATATAAAAGAAAATATCAAATATTGGGTGTTTTTATTGACAAAGAATATGCAGAAATTGATCATGCAGCTAGCTCTTTGTATTCGTAAACTACGTATGTTTTATTTGTTAAAATGTTAAAGGGACAGAAATTGTACTCAAATGCTGAAATGACCCCTAAATGGTTAATACAATATTTTTTGTTAAACCCCTTGAATTAAAGCTGAAAGTCTACACTTCAGTCACATCTTGATTGCTTCATTTCAAATGCACTGTAGTGGTGTACAGAGGCAAAATCACGAAAACTGTGTCACTGTCCAAATACTTATGGACCTGACTGTAAAGTTCAGTACAGACTATTTATAACAATGTCAGATGAATGTTATAGAGTTGTCATGATGTCATAATTTAACCTCAACACTGAGGCCTTAATGTATTGTATTAAAATGATGGAAGTAAAAAATTAGTGATGGAAAACTGAACATTCACAATTCATAACAGCAAATAAATCACTAATAAGGAACGTAGGTAACATATGTTAAAGCATATTAAGCATCAAACATCATTTTTTCATATTTCTAAATGTAACTTCATGATGCCTCAATCTTTAAGCAGCCTAGATTATTTCTGTCCCGTTTTCCCCAGCATTAATGTCACCCAAAGTAATGCCAAAGCTCTCTGTCACAGAAAAGCTGCCTAGCCTAGTTTGCGATCACAAACTCTCCACTGAACTTGCACGCTAAGACATGTGCTCATGCTGTTCACCTGTGTCAAGTGAATGCAGGCTTTTAAGTTTTAATAAAGAATTTAAGCAATTGGGATTTGCTAACAAATGAAATGCACACCAAACAAACAATCAGGCTAGTTATATAGCAAGCTAGTTTGGTGTGGATTAAACTTGTTATCCAACGAATAACTGATCATTTCTGAAACAGGTGAAAACATCATTTTATTGGATAATTTCCATGATTTTATTCTGCAGTGTTAACCCCAGTCTATATTCCATGGCTGAATAGGCTGTAATGGTGATGTAAGGAACATGATGTCATGTGATGTCAGTACCCCAAGAGTCCTATTCCTCTTATAACACAGCAACATGTGTTAATATTTTATTAATTAAAGAATTATACTTTTTAACCAATTATAGTTACATCTTGTGGAACGACTGTCAGGGCTGCTGTTATTTTTCAACACTTTGAAACACCTTCTGACCAATCAGATTCAAAACCTTCAAAACTTTATTGGTATAATTCGCAATAAAGTACAAACTGCATCTTTGATCATTAAAATTTCAGCCATAACCCTGTTGCTATACAAATATAAAATAGAAAGTTTTACCTAAACCATAATAATAATAATCTTAAAAAATCTTTTTTACTTTTACGACATCTTCATGCAGCCTGGACAATTAGTTTCCAGTTAAATTCAAACGTAAGTCTTATTCATCTTAGTGTAACTTCAGCGTAAATTCAGCTAAATTAATGTTAAATCCTACACTATCGTAGGATCCTGCAGTAGGAGCATATACTTTACGAGTGCATTTTTGTTTGCAAAATTGTAAAAGGACCTTTAAATGTTTCACAGTGGTCCTTAAGGTCCAATCATGTAGCTTTAATGAGTTTTTACAACACATTATATCCTCCACATTCTCTAATTAAAGGTACAAATGAGGCAGTTTGGTTCCCTTTAAGAAACCGCCATGATGACACGCGTTTGTAGCCCGAAAGAAGAATTTTAACTGACAAATGGTTACAATACTGATGCACAATATTGCCCCAATATTGGGTCATTTCACCACTGGAGGATGTTTTTTTGCATTTTCATTGAATAATATTTAACTATTAGAAATACCCATGAGGCCATGGCGGCATTTTGTCATATTAAAATAAATTAACTTTTTTTTTTTTTCAGTTTTTACATTGATATGTCAACCGTGTTATGGACATATCGCTATATGATGGAACATCTCACAATGAATTACTAGCATAAAAAAACTTTTATAACACTTCAATGATACTCAATTAAATAACAATTGTTCAAAAGCTATTTTTCATTTAGTTATTGTCTTAACATAAAAAAGCACACATCTGAGCCTCTTAGTTCTTAGAGAAAATGTCATCAAATCTTTTAGGACTTTTAAAAGAAATATGGCTACAGCTTGCTTAATATTCCTCTTCAATTTTTGGGAAAATTGGCTAAATATATTATTTTCCTAATGTCTATAAATAACAGGGTTGACACTGTTGTATGGCATTAAATGAAGTAGTCCACAAAGTAGGCTTTTAATTTTCCTTTTAGTTTATTCTGATGTGATATTATAGAGTTTTAAAATATCTAGAAAGGTTTTTACTGACAAGATGACACATTTCTGCAATCAAAACATTTACAGTGCTGTCAGTTTTGACACTTGAGAATTTCTAAAGAAGCAAAAGCTAAAGAACCTGCATAACAATAACAACTGTACAGTTTGTAGACATTTCACTAATAATCCAGATTTCAAAAATGGAAATATTTGCCTAAGCAAATGTAACTATTTAAAACATTTCATACAATATAAATGTAACATTTTAAAAACGTTATGAATTAAACACTATAGATTTCAGACGATTTAACTGCTCAAAAGACATTAATCAGAAAACTTCATAACAAAATATATTAACTATATTGCAGGCAACTCTTCGTCACTTCGTATTTTTTCTTCTGAAATGTTGATCTTTACTTTTGTAGCTCAGACCATATGCCTTGGTCAACTTCCACCTGGCGTGCAGTAACAGACCTTACTGGTGGAATTAACCAAACGATATCATCATAGAGATAAAATATCTGGTCTTCCTTTAATGGCCAGAAGCAGCGGTTTGCTCTTGAATGGTGCAAACATTTCACTTGTGCGTAGCCCATAATTACACAGGCTTCCTCGTATTTCACAATGCACCATTTTCCAAGTACTTCTGAGCTAACAAATTGAATTTCTGATGGAGAGGAAGATGCTTTAGGATCCTTGAGAGTGAACTTCTGTGTGTTGGAACAACTGCACTGGATGCAGCTCACATCGCAATATATCAGCTGTGTCGGGTGTGTTGTTACAACTTGGCAAGAATGTGCATTGTTGATGGAACAGATGTAATGTTGTCTGGCATGTTTTCAGTGGCCTCATTAATTTACTCACTCGTCACAGAGGTGTTACACTTGTAGCCTTGTAGAGTTCCACTGCATTAGGTATATAGCATGCCCAGTGCTGACCAGTTTATCCGATGTCCTCTTTAGCACCCTGCCCCCAACACCATCGGCTGCTCCCTTAACATGACTGGCTTCAGAAAAATCCCATGTCCCTGCCCTGAAGCCCTTTCTCTCCAGTGTGGTGCTGAACAAAAAGAAGTTACCTTTATGTCTGTACAGAGTACAGGGACCGTGTAATGTGGACACAGCAGCATACTTGCTCTTAACGTGGTTGAGGTCTGGGTGAAGATGAAGATCTTGCCACATTACTGGAGGACCTTTCAGCCTGGATGGGGAGATCGGACAAAAACAACCTGGTTCAGCTTCTCCTCCTACGAGCCACCAAAGCACACAGCTTGTATTTCTTTGCTATACTTGCATGAACAGCTCTCAGAGACAGTATAGTAAGAGAGTTTTTCCTGTTGAGTTCCCGGCAAAAAGAGATCTGCTGGTTCACGTTGAATGAATGCTTTCTGAACTTGAGATCATCCAGTGCCATTTTAACATCCTTCTTCAGAGTTCTACTGAAAAGTTGATCCATTGTGCCACACTCCAGTGGATCCCTCAGAAGTTTTGTTGACTGGGAAGGTTTCCAATGTTGCACTCTTCATACACGCAGGTTTTATTTGCTGTATGACATGAGAACTCTGCAGTAAGGCTTTCCAGGTTGGTGCTTGTTATGAGATGCATCTGGGAAAGCTTCTCTGTCACAAAACCTAAACTTTCATGCAGTTTACACAGTTTACAAATGTCTCTGTCCGAGACTGTTGGATGCATGACCCAGAATGGAAGGAGACGGAAAAGTGTAAGAAATAGATACTTGTGCATTCTCTGCCAAAAATTCATGTCGTCTCTCTCATAAAAAGCTACGACACTGTTTTTAACCTCTTCAGACGTATAGTGTAATTTTGCTCTTTTGAACTGATATGGAGAGATTCACCTGAGCATTTTCTGTGGAAGATGCCTAGCTTCCTCTGTCCATGAGTTATGAACTTCTTCTCCCTTTACATTCTAGTTTTTTGTTCTTCTCTTTTATTTCTGACATCTCTCTCTTTACAAGAGGATTTTCAGGGTTTTCATCATGTGTCTGTCCTTAGCAACCCGGCTGAATCTTTTCCTGAACTTTTCCTTCTCTCTTCTTTCTTTTCTGAGGCTCTTTTCAAGTTCTTTAATTTGTGAGTGTAGCACCTTCCTTTGTTTTTTTTTTTTTTTTTATCTTTTCCTTCCTACATCCTTTTGCCTGCAACATCTATATTAATTGTTTAGAACTATCAAAAAGGTCCTCTCTTTAACCTAAACAATAAAAGAAAGGTTGGAATCTGAATTTCGATTTAGGTGCTGCTGGTAATGTTGAAGTGTATGTGTGTGGTTTTTTTTTTTTTTTCGATATCTGGTGGCAGCAAGGTCAATGAAACGGGTGTGGAGACCGTTGGCTTAGGTGTCTAGAACAGTACTTCCCAGTCCTCCAGTCCTCAACTGCTGCTCTGCACATACACCACACACTGGAGCATCAGAAATAGTGCTCTTAGGATCACAGCTCCTATGAGCATGTTCTACATGACAGTTTTTATAACTGGGATCTTAACATACAGCACAAGTTGAGATTTTCACTGATGACCAGAAGACAAAAGTGACAATGACATCACCTAATGCTTTCTTAAAGGCACAGGCTGCAATGTCATTGTTGAATCTCCTCAGAGTACTACTCAGATTGTGAGCTTGAATGCCCTGGCTGAACTTAAGCGTTAAATGGGTTCTCTCTGTGGCAGCTGAAGCAGTTGTGGTTGCTGTAGCTGCCTTCATACGACACTTCTCCTGGGCAGCTCTCCATCTCCTGCGTTTCAGCCTGTGCTCTTCTTTCTCTCTTTCAACCTGTCCTGCCTCAGTTCTTTCTGTCTTTCTCCAAATCCTGCTGCCTTCTCACAGGGTCAGCATCTCTCCTTGCCCTGTATTGTCTCTGCCTCTCTGCTGCTGTGACTGGTGCCATACCACCGAAATCTACATACACTGAAACCAAATCCAAACATTTCTTTAACTATTTGAATAGAATGCAATTGTGAATTCATTTTCTTCATTTACTGTGAATAAACTCAGGCCTTTTTGGTGTCATGGCTACAATGCAATAGTGTCAACCCTGTTACAAAAGAGCACTAACAGGGTTGACGATTAGCATGCTAAATCTGCAATAGCTAGCAATGTAGTGAAGCACATGGTGAGGCAGCCCGTTTACTCAACTAAGATTCTAAGCACTTTTTCATATATTTTTTTAACTTTACAAATATTTTATTCTTTTCTGCATTTAAGTGCAACAGGGTTGATGAGTTCTGTTTCTCCCCAAATGTACAAAAACATAATGACCGCTTCCTTAAAGTCATGTGACTTAAAGCAACAGATTATAACATTTTTCCCCATTATAACAGGGTTGACAGGAATTTGAGGAGAAGTTTAAAATATTTTTTTCAAAATTTTTATGCATTAAAAGATGATCTTTTTTTTTTGTAAAATTGAAACTTACATTTTTTTTAGTGTTTTAATTTTTTTTTTAATATTAGCTCATTTTAAGAGAAGAACTGTTAGCTGTTGTCCCTTGACTAATCCCAGGGATTAGTAGGGAAACTACTGAAAGAATTTTTAATATTGAAAAAAGAAAATAAAATATCAACTATTTAGTGTTTTTATTGACAAAGAATATCGTTAGCCTCATACCATAAATGCCTAAATCATATTTGAACCAAATATGACTTAGGCAATTATGCTATGAGGCTAACGATATGTAGAAAGTGATTATGCAGGTGGCTTTATGTATTTATAAACTATGTGTGATTAAGTGATTAAAATGTCAAAGGTAAAGAGATCGTCCTCCTGCTGAAATGCCCCTTATACAACTAACCTTTGCTATTGGTTTTATTATTTTTATTTAAGCAAGTAATTATAGATAGAAATAACAATTTTGGTCCATCATTTTAAGATTTCTGGTTAAATTGTCATCCATATCTTCTCGTAAACTCGAGTAATAAAATGATCAAAACTCAACAGAAGAATGTTAGCTGTTTTTATCCACTCGAGACCACAACACTATCTGAAACCTTCAACTTAGCTACTTTGATTTTAAGCTCCGCCCACTTGGAGCAATCACTTCATGTCATATATCCCTGAAATGCTTGTTTCCTGATATGTCAACTTATGGGTCATCATGATTATACCCATCAATTTCCTTTACAAACGGAGCTTACTAGTGTGGAAACACATTAAACCACTTTGGGTTTTTAAAACATGTTTTCATTTCCACAAATTCATTAGTTTTTCTATGTTCTGAACCAAAAAAAGTGCATTTCGATCCCTATTTAGAAGAGTACTGCATATGACGTTACAAGGATCTTTCACAAAATGCTGTTTCGGATTTGCTCTGTATTTTATATACTGAAAAATGACAAAATTATAAAAGCCTGTCGTGTTTTTTTGCAGTTAAAGAATAACGAATGATTTTTCCAACAAACTGTTCTGAAAATTTCACTTGCGAAAGTCTTCACGGTGAAACAAAGATTTTAAATGCTGCATCATCATCATCATCATCATCATCATCATCATCATCAACAATGACAACAAAGACTAGATTTCTGGGTTGGGTTTGTTAAGTATGCAAATGTGCGCATGCTTAATTAGGCTACATGATGCCTCGTTTGCATAAATGTGTAAAATTTTTAAAAAGCAAATGTAAATGTTAAAAAGCTCCATTACAAAATAACTTGTAAAACAATCAGCTGATGAGGAGTGATTGTGATATGTGTTGATTTAGAAATTCACATGTATTCTGGTTATAATAATGAATAATTGATGGGGGTTTAATAAATCGGAGCTCACACTGTAACTGCATTATGTCTTTGAGTCTTGTCTTTATGATTAGATAATTGCATTATGTCTTTGAGTCTTATACATGATTAGATAATTGCATTGTCTTTGAGTCTTATACATGATTAGATAATTGCATTGTCTTTGAGTCTTGTCTGTATGATTAGATAATTGCATTATGTCTTTGACTTTTATACATGATTAGATAATTGCATTATGTCTTTGAGTCTTGTCTCTATGATTAGATATTTGCATTATGTCTTTGAGTCTTATACATGATTAGATAATTGCATTATGCTTTTGAGTCTTATACATGATTAGATATTTGCATTATGTCTTTGAGTCTTGTCTCTATGATTAGATAATTGCATTATGTCTTTGAGTCTTATACATGATCAGATATTTGCATTATGTCTTTGAGTCTTGTCTCTATGATTAGATAATTGCACTATGTCTTTGAGTCTTGTCTCTATGATTACATGGAGCAGGGTCTAGCTTGAAGGCAACCTGGCTTTAAAATACAGTTCCAGCTGAAAGCCCTCACATCAGCATGAGGCCTGAATTAAAGCAGCTGCAGTGGCTTACCTCTTCAGGGCTGCACTGATTAATCGAAGGCGCTCTGTACCTTTAATTTCAGCCTCGCCATTGAAGCGACGGAAACAAGGCGACGCGAAATCAGTCAACAACAGCGCCTGTGCGTCTAGCAATCCGATAAGAAAAGATGAGAATCACCGCAGCTGAGGATGCTGAGCGTTTAAAACGCGGCGCGATGGAAAATCTCCCTCCTGTAATGAGCTGGAGCTCAGCAGCTCTGCCTCAGGTTGCCAGATACACTACTATTCACCCACCTTCACTTTAATAGCAGGAATGTGGGCGTGTCACTGAGTCTGAGTGGGCGTGTCTAAATGAAAACACATTTAAAATCTTCATACTGAAATATTTGTCATGTTTTTGTGATTCTGATGGTAATTTGAGGGATGATTCTGTATTTCTGTTATTCTTGTGAGAAGTTAGAAGTCGTCTGCCATGTTTATGTCACATGGGATGGCGTTATTGCGCTGGCGCTGGCACAGTTACGATGGAGTTTAACAGGAGAAACAAACTCAACCATCTCAAACATAAGCGATCGCAATCAGGTCTCGCTAAAAAACAAATGAACAAGGGTGTCTTTGCTAACGCACCATTTTCCAGAGTCATATTAATGACACGAATTGGACTTTTTGATTATAATTGAGTATACACTTATAGAAGGGAACTTGTTTACAATCGCACTATCCAGTGCCACCCAGATGAGGATGGGCTCCCTTTTGAGTCTGGTTCCTCTCAAGGTTCCTCAAGGTTTTCCTTTCCACCATCGCCTCTGGAATCCAGAATTTATATATTTCTGTAAAGCTGCTTTGTGGCAATGTCCATTGTTAAAAGCGCTATACAGATACAATTGAAGTGAAAATTGAATTGAATTGAACCGAATAGGAATTTTGGCATAGAAGTAGTGGAGATGTTGGTGCACATGCTTGACTCTGAATACAGTGCAGCTATATTGAGTTACGGGTGAAAATTGGTTGGCTAGTTAGGGATCTATGAGCTGATGAATGCGGTGGCATTGATGGCGGTATCAGGGCGAAAATAGAAGCTTTGGAAGCTGATCTGTTTGAGCAGAGTGTACAGATGAGGACTAAAGGATAAAGCGCTGCTGCATCACTCTTTTCAGCTAGAGAAGAAGCAAGCGCTAATCCTGTGTTCATCTAAAACCTGTAACGAAGATTTTCTGACCTCTGACTAGGAAATTCCTACTTGGATATTCAGGAAGCTGCTCACAGCATCAACAGTAAACACAGTAGCACTTATTTACTTTAACATCACTTATACTGTATGTACGACATTTGCTTGTTAAATCTATAACACTGACTGATTTGAGGAGGTAAATATACATCGTTCATCAGAGTCAGCTAAAAATAAACAGACATGGAGGCGTCCATGTTTTTCCCATTTTGTAGCTCGAACACAAAGAGGTCCAAAATGACTTAATTCCCAGTTCTGATGTCACACTTTCCAGTTAAGTTGAACACAGTGTAAATACCACTACACCATTATCAGGAGGCAGTTGAACAGCATTGTGGGTAATGTAGGAAACCATTCAAATAAGTGAAAATAGACTAACCTGCACATGAAAGAAGTTTAAACTATTAAAAGTCCTTTCAGAAATGAACCATTAAATAAATCTTTTGCACCACTGACAATCACATATTGATGATAAATATTGATATGCAAGTCATTCAGAGTGGATTTTGCTTTTCTTTTCGAGTGTAAAACTTGAACAAAAGGAAAGTGTCGATATATGACATGGGAATGCGACATCACATTGCAGTGATCCGCCATACTATAACGATACGAACAGTTCAGAAGCTTTAAAGCAAGAAAATCAGCCAAAGCCTATCTGATGTATTTGCTAATACAATCTGATATAGATACTTTTTAAAATGAGGCAATCCAGAGATATTTAATGGCTTAAGTTACAGCAATAACAGAAAAAAAGCTTACTTACTTTCTTCGACATCTTTCGAAGTATCAGCGTGGTCTTGACATTTTCGTTCTGCAGAACTGGAAATTTACTTAACGCTCCTTCCTACACTACACAAACGATTTACATTCAGGAGATCCTTAGGCCTTGCCTGCTGTTCCACCTCTCTCTCTCTCTCTCTCTCTCTCTCTCGTTCAGTCACTCTCTGTTAATGTAATTGCGTAGCCTGAGAATATGATGAAAGCTTTAAACTAAGCTGATAAACTCAGATCATAGCTAGGAATGAACTGACTGATGTGGTGTTAAGGAGTGTAATCAGGTTGCAGGAGGATCACTGCACCATCAGCTCCAAGGCTTCCTGTCTTCCCTTCTGTAACCGAGTTTAATATTCATCCTCCTGCTAGCTGTCTAACAGGATTGTCTGAAGGCCTGATGGAAATTTAGCTCGCAAACCAAAACTTACATTACATTGCATATGAGTGTGGTTTCAATGGCTGTTCTGTCACAGTTTGTCTACATTTAATTTCATTTATTTACAAGTCCTGCAAATGTCTATTTGTGAATTCCACACGAGTTTCCAGCGATCTAAATTTTTTAAAATTTTTGTCAAATTCTTTTGTCATTTTCACATATTGTCTTATGCTTCCCTTATAACTTTGATCCAACTGTGAAATCTAAAGATTTAACAGATATTTTCATACATCTTACAGATATTGTCTATCTTGTTTTCTCAAGATCACAAACATTTTAGTTCATCGTTACGATAAACAAAGGAATAATAATAATGTACTGTATCTCAATGGTGCAATGAACAGGTATAGCCTATTGAGAAATGTTATTAGGAAGTAAAATCATATTTGATAACATTATTATGTTCTTATTAAAGTTAAAAAAAAGAAACAGTTGATCTGTACATTTAAAATTTCATGTCTTGTTGTTAGCAATGATAGTAAAATGATCATAACAAATGTTTACAAATGATTTGTATTTAAACCACAGTCATTTAATTTCCATTTTTGGTCTCTGTAACGGATTCGTACACAACCTGGCAACCCGGTCACGTCTGAATATATTCTGTGCTGTATCGTCCCAGAGGAGGCCATCTGCCTGTCCTTTGTTTAAAAGGGTGTGATTTTGAACACTGGGTTTTCTTGCTGAAAATCCACTATAATGACATCATAACACTCTGACCTCCGTTCAGATTAAATATACACATGCAATCACTGCACGTTGTAGCAATATTCACTTTTCCACAGCAGGGTGTGTTGTGTTGATGTCCCAGGGTGTGTGACGTAAAATAAAAATGTTTGTATGATTCCAGAAGTCAGAGTTACTCCATTCAACATCCAGTATAGTTTAACTGAAAAAAAAAAATCAAGATATAAATGTAATGAAACACCTGCTGAATACTGGGTGTGGCCTAATATTCTAATGAGCATGCGTGATTGACATCATGCCAGGACAGACTCCAGTCACGGAGACAGCGTCTGTGTGTTATGCAAGGAATAAAACAGTGTGGAGTGTGCTGTCGTGAGAAAATAATCAATGATGCAGTGATGCAGAATTACTGTTACAACCTGAAGGTGACTATTTCCCTATAACAGCATGTACTGAAGTGTTTTGTTTTTGGAGGCAGTCGTGGTCTAATGGTCTGAGAGTCGGACTTGTAACCTGAAGGTGAACCTGAAGGTGGTGGGTTTGAGTCTCGNGGTGTGTGTTCACGGGTGTGTGTGTTCACTACTGTGTGTGTGCACTTGGATGGGTTAAATGCAGAGCACAAATTCCACCGAGTATGGGTCACCACACTTGGCCACAAAGTCACTTCACTTCACTTTATTTATCTCATTCCACAGCAATTTGCCAATACTAGCATTTTTTAAAAACGTATTAAAGAATGTCTCGAGTCCAGTGTTGAGACCTTTTCTGTATTGACTTGGGCTTGTCTCAGACTTATCGGCATTTGTACTTCGCTAAATAAATCTTATAAATCTTGGTCTCAAGAGAGAATTTGTAAAAAATAATGTGTATATTGTCTTCTAGTAACCTGATTACATGCCTAAACCTATTGTCTGGAATGATTGTGCAGGATTCTGGGTAATTCTCCGATTTATTTGCAATTCGTGTTTGGCCTGTACTGTATGAAAGTGAACTAAAGGCTTGGCCTTGAATCGGATTTGATGGTTTTCATTCTCAAATTTGACTTGGCCTCAGTTAGTCATTGTCTTGGACTTGACAGTGGTGTCTTGGCTACAGCCCTACTTTTATGTCTAGTTATATATATTTACATTTATGTAATGTTGCATTTATTGTTGTGGAACGTCCATGAAACAAGTTATTTCCTGTAAAGTGCATAATATCAGTTATAAACAGTCATTCAACATGTCACTTCTTCTTGACATTAATAAGACAGAAGAAAATGCTTTCTGGTCATGTTACTGAGTAACCACAAAGCACAAAGTGCCCTGTCCTGGAGAGAGAGAGAGAGAGAGAGAGAGAGAGAGAGAAGTATCAGTGAGTGCAGGTCAGTGAGCGATGGAAAGTGGTAGCCAGTGATTTTCCTGCACGACAGGTTGTAATTTGTGTGATGAAGCTGAGCTGTGCCAAGCCAGACCGAAACGGAGGATGGAAAGAGTGATCCTGTTACAGCTGTGCACAAGTGGATAGCAGTTTTTAGAGCTTAAAGCTACAGAATATTGAAAATGAGCAAAATAAATAAATAAAATTCATCATTATTATTAAGTCAGAGGAGGAAAAATACTCATTCTATGCTGCTCCAAAATGACTTAGACTCATCCTGTCAATCCTGTAAGTGTAACTCCCTGTAATTCTGCCATTCAGCTCAGGTGCTCTCTGGTGTAAAACGAACATCCACATAATGACAGAATTTATAGTTCATAAGTGTCGAAATATCTACTGTGCACCACTACAATATGATCTAAATATGATTCATTAATCAGTAATAGACATCTGAGAAAAGACTGTGTGCAGCTTCATTGTGCCGTCTGTTTCTCACCTAAACCTTTGAGTTTAATGAGATTTTAATAGAACCAAAAAAAAAAAAAAAAAAAAAAAAACACACCACACCACACAATATTTAATATTTTTTATTAAATATTTCTTTGACTGCCTGCAGCCAATCAGATTCAAATTCCACACTGAACCTGTAAAATAATCCCATTATTACAGAGCTACAAAGTTCTGACTCCAGCAGTTGACTGTAGCTTCACCGGAGACTCTGAGCCAGTCTGTTCAGCTCCTGGGAGAGAGCCGTGACTGTACCCATAATCCTTTGCCTGTCTCTGTCCTGTAGCCGGCCACCGCAGCGCTGGGCGAACTTATCTGGGTGCCAGAGAGCTTGGTGACGGCGCAGAAACTTCCGGAAGGTGGCCGTGTCGGATCGGTCCACACCGTGCAGGATGACGGCCATCATCTCGTCGACAGAACCACGCGGCGCAGGCCAGGGAATGTCATCATATCCCAGGACACCGCCTCCGGAGGAGGAGCTGAGGAAGACGGCGTCACAGCGCTCCTCATAGCGCCTCTTCTTCCCCTGCTGGGTCTCGTCTTTTTTACGAGAGGCACGTTCCAGGTATTCCCTGTGCTCCTTCTCCAGCCGCGCGTGCAGCTCTCTACGTTGCCTCTCCTCCTCTTCGTTTTTCTCCTCCTTTTTTCTTCTTCCCTTCCTGTCTGTCCTCGCTCTGGCATGCTGCTTGGCCTCATACTCCCTTCTGATTCGCTCAGCCCAGTCAGCAAAGTCTCCCTCGTCTTCGTCATCTCTCAGAAAATCTGGAAAACACATGAAGGAGATCACGAAAAACATAGCAATGGTTGATTTATTGATTTACTAAAATGCCCTGGCCTAATGGATGTTTATCTCCAAAAGTCCTTTTTTGATTTTTGGGAAGAGAGATGTGAGATGAGAGATGTGGATCAGCAAGAACAGAACTTCCATCTAATGCTGCATTCATCTCATATGGGGAAAAAAAACAACATAAATCCCACTTTCTGACTGGGAGAAAACTGTAAATAGTGACCTCTGAGTAGGAATTACGAGTTGGAAATTTGTGAGCTTTCTAACTGACCAAACCTGGAAGTGAGATATACAAACATAGTAAAGTTTTAAAATAGAAATTTGAGTTTATCTTTTATCTTATAATGAACTACAGCTGATCAAATTCATCACTTGCTTCAGGTCTAATGTTTAACACGAACAGTTATATACTAATGCTAGCTAACACACACTCTGCTGAATAAAGTGTGGAGGCATTTAAGTGATCATGTGACATCACTGATAGCCTCACGTCACCTCCATGTATTGCTTAGTGTAAAATATTAATTTTACAATCTTACCGTCATCATACTGCCCAAATGTTTCGAAAAACTCATCTTGGCATTCTCCCAGCAGCTTCTCCCTCCACTCCTGCTCAGGATCAGACCGCTGAGGAGCATCTGCTCCGGGACTCCTCTTCTGTACAGAACCACACAAATACAAAGCTGTGCTTCACTAATTTCATTTTCATTTAATAATGTACTCAGCTTTATACAAATGTTGACTTTTAATGTAACTTGTTTTACCTACCTACCTACCTACCTACCTACCTACCTACCTACCTTGTATTTTCCCCACTACACTTGCCAAATTGTCACATAACGCTTCCTAGAGCACCTTAGTGGGATGAGCTGATGGCTAAAGGTGCTCGAAAAACTACAATCACATCATCATTACAGTGTACAGTAGCTGCAGAGTACATTCTTAAAACTATATTTTTTAATAATTATGACCTGATAAATGAGGTGTTTTATAGAAGGAAAATCACCAAACCATGCTGGTTTCAGGACATACAAGACCAGAGATGAGTAAACCTGATCTCTGCGTTGAGACTGGATCATATCATACCTGTTTAAAGCTCAGGCCCTGAAGCAGCTCATGAGGAGTGACTCCAGCGTTGTTCGGTATGCTCAGTGCAGCAGGACAGTGTTTACACAAAGGAACTACCAGATCATCATAGTCTGCAAAAAAAAACACACACTATGAAATACACAGTTAGAGATTCTGCCGGACAGACATCTTAAATCAGTCGTTCTTGGTGATCTTGGTGACTTTAACTGTGGCATGGATGTTGGTGCCAGATGGGATGGTTTGAGTATTTCAGATACTGCTGATCTTCTGGGAATTTCACACACAACAGTCTCTAGAGTTTATACAGAATGGTGTGAAAAACAAAATACATCGTGTGTGCCGAGGGTCTGCAGACTGAAACACCTTGTTGATGAGAGGGATCAGAGGAGAATGACCAGACAGAAAGTCTATAGTAACTCAAATAAGCACTCTTTACAACCGTGGTGAGCAGAAAAGCATCTCAGAACACACAACACATCAAACCTTGAGGCGGATGTGCTACAACAGCAGAAGACCACGTCAAGTTCCACTCCTGTCAGCCAAGAACAAGAATCTGAGGTTATCATGAGCATAGAGTCACTGAAACTGGACAGTTAAAGACTGGAAAAAGACCAGGTGATTTTTTTCCTCCATTTATACAACTGAGGGCCTTGCTCAAGGGCCCAGCAGTAGCAGCTTGGCAGTGCTGGGATTTGAACTCATGACCTTCCAAGCAGTAGTCCAGCAGCTTAACCACTGAGTTACCACTGCTTCACTTTGTCTCTTATTGATAGAAATTTAGATAGAATAGAAATTTCTAATCTATTATATTTTTTATTCTAGCAAAACTTTACATCCGATTTTATTCTGAGTTTCTTCCAAAAACATGGTTTGTTATGCAAATGACCATGATGAATGCATTGAATATGCAAATAATCCAGTCATCTGGTGTTTTTTGATTCTTGAGCGCGCACTAGCTACTTTCCCCTGAACAGAGCTGACAGCAGGGTTGACAGGAGAGCTGACAGGAGAGTTGACAGGAGAGCTGACAGGAGAGTTGACAGGAGAGCTGACAGGAGAGCTGACAGCACTGAGAGGTATCAGCTCACCTGTTTTGCCGTGTTTCAGAGCTTTTCTGGCGGCCAGGTGCAGCGGTGTGTTGGGCAAGGCCAGGAAGACTTCGCCTAGACGAGGCACAAAATTGTCGTCGGCCTCGTCGCGCAGCAGAGGCACTCTCGAGACCAGATGCAACACTCCTCTTCTCCTCTTCCCCTGAGCGAACTTCAGCTCCACATCTCTGTGTTTCCGCAGATACGACTTCAGCTTCATCAGACTCCCTTCTTCCACATAGCGCCAAACCTTCTTCTGCTTCCGGGACGCCATCATGCACTTAAATAGCACAGTGGCTAGATTCACTCAGATAAATAAATAGCTAAATCGGTGGATTCGTCATTTCGTTCATAAGCCAATAAATTATGAATGTTAATTAGTTTGGTATGATAATACAAAATCTAACCTAACTCAAGTACTCAGATAGCCCTAAGCTTACCAATACACCGCTTTTCAGCACGGACATATATAAACGTTACACAATCCCGTACGGCTGCAAAATAGTTCCCAGCGTTTTTCTAGCGCACATGTTCGTTCCGAGGGATTAGTTCCTGCTGTAGTTTTCTCTTTGTGTCAGTAGAGGTCAGGCTCCACTGACATTGCTTCCAGACAACAATACATGAATTTTAAAACTTAATCCTCATTGGAGCCAGAGCTTATCTTCAGAACACTGGGCACAAGCTGGGAATACACCCTAAATGAGAATCCAGTCCATCACAGGGCGCCGTGCACATTCACATTTACACCTAGGGGCAATTGTAAAACAGATATTCATTCAGTTCATTCATTCATCTTCCGTAAGAGCTATATCCTGGTCCGGGTCATGGTGGAGCCAATCCCGAGAAGACTGAATTGCCCCCGATTGCCCCAGATGCGACAGCTACAAGCATTTGTGCAAACATTTATAAAAACATTTAATTTTCATACCCCTTTACCCCTACACCCCTCTAGTACTGGTCAACTGGTGGTGCCTAAGACTGTAGTGTCATCAATGGAGGGCAAATAGTTTAGTGTCATAGCTAACAAACTTTGGAATGGCATCAGGCAAGACCTTCACCACTTCCTTCTCCCATCTCCCAACTTAAAATGTATGTTTTCCTCTTCCTTCTTCCTACCTCTTAGGGTTTTTTTTGTTTGTTTTTTAGAAACCATTAGTTAAATAGACAGGGGCTATATAACAATTTTTTTCTTAATATTTAATTACACTTCTTGCTAAAGGTTTTACTCCTGGGATTCAAACTGACAATCTTCTACTCACGAGCTCAGAACCTTAACAACTGGACCACAACTGCCCAAACCTTGCTTTTAGATTTTAAGTTACTCCACTAGTTTACAACTCCTGGTCTGTGGAATAATCCATTTTTCTATAAAAAAGATGTTTTTTAGGACATTCTTCTTGTATTTACTTGTACACTCTATTTCTCAGGACATTATTCCCCCAAATTTTTAAAGTTTGTTTTAGGCTCCTTTGCTGGTCCTAAAAAATAACCGACACCTTCATAGAACATTTTGTGTCCAGTTTTATAGTAATTACACAAAATATACGTCCACAGATTATTATAGTTGTCATTACAGTATGGTATTTAAGCACTAAAGTGAGGATTGTTGTATTTCAGTAAATCTTTATAACATAAAGGCTAATTTGGTCAAATTAGTAGAAATATTTGACACACTCTATGCCATGGTTCTCAGGGGTTTGTGATGTATATCTAAGGGATCCCTGGCTGTATTTCTTTATTTAAATCACCGGATGATTTTGGAGATTACTATCAGCTAGTACCAGTGTTGTTATGGTTATTATTTAGTTAACACAGTCGTAAGATTAATTGACTGGTCACTTGAAAGGATAACTAAAAAAAGGATTATACTGTAAATGTTACCTTTAACCTAACTGCAAGTTTCATTTGGTGTTAATATGATACTCAGGAATTAAAAAGCTGTAATGACTTGAATAAATTAATATGATTGCACGCGTTTGTTCTGATGTTCTTACAATTAAATCTGTTCTGTGATCATAAGGCAGTGCTTGGAAATTGCTTTCCTCAGGAAGGAGACTGACTGAAAAAAGTTTGAGAACCCCTGCTCTAGGGGACGTACAAATGTTCCCGACTACCACACACACACACACACACGCACACACTTCCAGCAGGTCACACACTCTTCCCTTGTTGTACGTGTCCAGGTTTTGCTGCAGTGCTGACGCCGTAACAGCGGGCCACGCGGGAGGTCTCCTGAGTGAAGCACCTGTTCAGTGGAAGAGGCTGTGTATGCGAGAGAGTGTTTGTTTCGGCGACTGTGTGTGTGGGATGGAGGTGTGTGTGTGTGTGTGTGTGGGATGGAGGTGTGTGTGTGTTGGTCGTTATTGCAGGCATGAGAAGTAGCTGTATCAACACAACACACAAAAGTAGAAATGCAGCACAAAGCAAAAGAAAAAGCTGTTCAGAGTTCAGCTGTTGTCTCGGAGGTGTTATGGAATCATCCATTTGAAGCATTTCGAAGAATCACATTTCTAAAGTTTAAGAGGTGTGGTGTTCAGATTTCCAAATCATAAAGGAGGAACTGTGTGTTAGAGGTGATTTGGATGTGATTATAAATATATTATGATATTATTTCTTTAACTCTATAAGATCTATAACTGAGCCTACACTGTGTTGTTTGTGCACATCTCATGTTGGTGATTATATGATTCAGTTGATTCACTGATTCACTGATTCACTGATTGACCTTTTCTGTTACATAACTGCCTGCAAAATCAGTGAAAACATTCAGAATACAAAAAAAAAAATGAATGAACAACAGGAACCAACAGAAAAAAACTTACTTCATGTCTGTAGCATTGCTGCTCACTGGGGTGAGTTTGGTGTAGATAGTTGTGTATCTTTAAAGCTTTTATGGTGTAATCACGGTCCACTTTTCTATTCTAGATGACTTTCATCCCATTAACTGTGTTCTTCTAAAACACTTTTATGTACAAATTGAGCAACAGAATGTTACGATTTAGACATGCGTTCTGCTCAAAATGATGGCTATGACCTTCCCCTACTTCTGAGCATCATCTCTTGACTAAACGAATACATTTTGTGTGACTGTTTATCATTGCAAAGTCACTATTATTCAGTATACGTAATAACAGTGCCTGTATGGAGGACATACCATAATAACCATAGTTTTGAAACCATGGCTACTAAGGCGCAACTGTGGTTTTGAAACTGGTCACTGTGATGGCTTGAAAACCAGGTTTGTTCTATAGCAATCACGGAAAAGCTGCTGGACAGGCAGTGCTGGGATTTGAACTCACAACCTTCTGGTCACTAGAAGAAAATCTAAATGGCTGAAGTACACTTACTCTGACACCGGTGTCTTTATAGCAAGTGCAGCACGAGATCATTAAAATTATAGCACCGATCTCCCTGAGAAGAGAGCTGTGTGTGTGTGTGAGTGTGTGTGTGTGTGTGTGTGTGTGTGAATGGCCTGAATATGCGCAGCTGAGCCGGAGGATGGAGGAGGCTGTGTGCTCCGTCGCTCACAGGGCTCTCATTTACAGCTGGTGAGAGAGAGATGGTTTGAGCACTTACAATGGAGAGGATAGAGGTCATGAAGGGAGCCTTTGTGGCTTTTGGAGGATGAGAACTCCTGCTCTTACACCCTCAGATCCGGAAGGTTCCACGCTTTTCCACCCACAAGCCGCGGACCACCACAAACGTGCTCCTTTTAATAATGCACCGTTCCTCAATGGATGACCTGGAGACTGCTCTCTCTTTCAGCTTCAGTTATTAATGGCTTCTCCAGGTGCAGTCTTTCACTAATTAGTCCGTCAGGTCTTTTTGAACATCTTGTAGTAGTAAGTGTTACAATTCTGAAGATGACTTTTTAAGCCAAGCAGCCAGAATTCATAAGAGGATGAGCTGAGAGAAGCTCTCCATCCACTGCTATTCATCTTAAAAACTTATAAACCGTCTTTTCACCTTTTCTCCTTTTTTTTATGATGCCAAGCATTCTAGACTGTTAAGGGGAAAAAAGGTTTGATTTATCCTTCTAAAGGGTTTTTCAGCTCATCCCCTGGAGCAGGTTTCATCATCAGGTGGACGCTGCAAAGTACTTCAGCATACTGAACCAAGTATTTAAAAAAAAACTTAGCAGAAGTGATCAGTGTATGATTTTTTGACCGATACCAAGTCGCTGAGGACATCAAAGAATTTGTATTTGGTACCTCCGAAAACATCGTCGAGTAGCTGAAAGGGAAGAGTTTTCACACTTTCATAGATTTTTTATTTCATGTACCCTGACATGACTTGTTTAAAAGAAAAAAATATTAATAACAAAACCAGACTGTTTAAAGACGATCAAATCGGCAGTTTAAAACAGACGTCTCATCTGTTCAGAGTTTATGGCGCTAGTTAAAAGTGTTAACCAGACCAAAATATAACCACTTTAAAATATCTTATTTATAATCATCAACTACTCATTAAAGGTTGAGCATAAAGCCCTGTTGCTTCCTATGTTATCGCATTTATTAGTCTGCGCATGTCAGTAACTGTTACAAGATCCGTCATCCATCCAGAGATGAAAAAAAACACTCTGTGGAAACCTGAGCACACAGAAAAGTTCGTTGTTCGACGATCTGTTACTACTAAATCGCATTCCGATTTCCTCGTCGACGCCTCGATTAAAATCGATCGATCCTGCAGAGTTTGTGGATGTTTTATTCCACAAGGAGACAGTTTTAACGTTTGTCATCAAAAAATAATCATAAACATTTTGTAATTTTTGTGAATTTTATGGTTATGAAAAAAAAACGCAAAAAAAGTAAACAAAAGTGCAGCTTTTGTGAAAAATACACTAATAAAATTCTTAAATTCAACAATTTCTGTATAATTAATTTTTTTAAAATTAGTAAAACAATACACAGAGTCATAGAGATACGATATAACCAGTGAACGTGACAACATTTAGTCGTAAAGGTGCAATCCGTCTTGCCCTGCGTGTGACCATTAGATGATGAGGATGTGTGTTTGTATGGACTTTATCACGGCTGCCCAACACCCTGCCAGCTCTTCAGGGGGTGAAGCAGGCTGTAGAGGTTCTGTGTGCTGAAGAGATGAACAGCAGTGATGATGCTGAAAAGCAGGATTTCCCTGAACAGGAACCTTCTCCCCCTCAGCCTCACCCTCAGCAGGGGAGGGAAGATGGAGGAAGCACAGAGGTGGAGGCTGAGGTTCCCAAAAGGAAACTGAGAGGTCCTCCAAGATCTTCTGGAGGGTCAGCACGCGTTTCCCTCCCCTCGCTGTCGGCTATTGTTAATATCCAGTGGAGCCATTGGTGCTCGTTTCCTCAGGAGCTATTCCTGACCTAGCCTGCTTTTCTCCTCTGCTGGCCTAGTAAACGAGCGATTGTGTTTGGGATTTTCCTTCATCTCCCCGAGGAATCAGTAGGACAACAAGTCCAACAAGGCCATATAGTGTATCTGCTGCAAAGCGAGCTCAAGTTTCTAAACTTGCAAACTTTGATCTTTGCAGGATTTAGATTTCATGGTAACAATAATGAAATTCGTACACTGATCCAGTTTGGAAGGTTTGGATATGGATGTTTCTTTTTTAGTGCGTGTAACATTAATCAGTAACATTTTATCTGAAGGGTGAAAACACTGGGCCTTCATAACCCATGCATAAGCCTGTTATAAGTAAGGAACAAAACATGCCAAGTATGTCAAGGATAAAGGGCTTACTAAAGATGAATGAAGAAATAAACAATCAAACAAATGTAATTGACAATCAGTATGAAACAACAACAACAACAACAGAGGCTTGCAGGTTTTGTGTCAAAACAGATTAGCCATCGATTCTCCCAGTTGAAGAGAAGCAGCCCCACAGCATGATGCTGCCACCACCATGCTTCACCATGTGTATTGTCGTTCTTTGGGTGAGTTTTCATCTTGTCCTTTTAACCTATTTTGGACAGCTGTCCTGTTCTTGGTGATTCTTGGTCACTGTGGTGCCCCATTTTCTCCACATGTTGATGATTGTCTTCATGGTGTTCCATGGTACATGTAATGCTTTGGAAATTCTTTTGTGCTCCTTTCCCACAATGAGATGCTTTGTAAGGACCACGGCTTCAGCAGATGAAACCAATATGATGTCAAGAAAATCCTACAGATAGGGCAGATCTTTATTTATGGTGAATCAGAATCACTCCATTGATTACAGGTGTATGATAATTACTTTTGAATGAGTTTGAATGTGATTGGTTCATTCTGAGCACAGTCACATACCCCATTATTAATGATGTCCAAGCAGAGTATTGTAATATTTCATTTCTTATCTTTTCTAATATGTTTCTATTTGTATTTAGAGGGACAGCTCATGTTGGATGTTTGGGGGACAAAGTTAGGGAGGCCAGATTAAGATGGTTTGGACATGTTCAGNGTAATAAACGAGGAGATGAAGCTAGTGGGTGCAAGTGTTGAGGATGCAGAAGATAGGGATAGGTGGAGAGTGATGATCCGCTGTGGAGACCCCTGAAGGGAAAAGCCGAAAGAAGAAGAAGTTTCTATTTGTATTTCACGTTGGCTGCTCCATCACACTGGTGGAAAAAAAATCTGACATTATTGAACTCAGTTTGATTTTTTACATCACAAAAACCTGCACTGTTAACAGGGGTGTGTAGACTTTTTATACCCACTGTATTTATATTTCCTCCTGACTGTAGGGAAGGAACTCAGCTACCAGTTTTACTTTTTCTGAATGTTTCCTCTGAATGAGTATCATCCGATACCAAACCTAATAACCTTCATTCGTCTTTATCCTTCAAGCACTTTATCCTGGTCAGGGTCATGGTAGATCTAGAACCTATCCTGAGAACAGTCAGGAATACACTTCTGGATAAGATGCCAGTCCATCACAGGACATTGTTCACACACTCGTTCACACCTAGCCTAGGCAATCCACTTCCCGGTATGTTTTTAGACAGTGGAAGGAAACTGGAGAACCCAGAGGAAACGCCAGACCCTGGAGCTGTGAGCTTATTTCCCGACTGTTATAGAGTAACCTTCTTGGAATGTATCAGTTCTAATAAGGTTCTCTGTTAGCCAGGAACGGTTTCATCTGAATTGTGGATTCAGTGTGACTCGAAGGTGAGAATTTTCGAACACCTTTTTTTTTTTTCCAAATTCTCTTCCTTTCTTTACTATAAACACGTTTTAAACCCCTTGTGAGATGGAATTCACAGTCAGACTATTCTTACACTTACCCCTACAGCTCAGACGTTCAGGGTGTGTTTCACAGCTCATTCAGGAGAGACACACACCTCTATTCATACAGACAGATGAAAGCGGACAGCAGCCACACCTGGGCCATTGAAACACACCTTCAGCCATTCAGCGACTTGGCTTGACGAGAGCTGCTGCTGCTAAAGCCTTATTCCAGTCCATTCAACTCATACACAGCGCCTCGTCCTCCACATGTGTGTGGACAGTTTACATGGGTGTGGTGACGTCTCTTACATACTTAAGCTGTTTATTTACTCATTCAAGTGCACTAAACGTGTTTAAACAAGCATAGAAACAAGTGTGCGACCTGTAAACTTTAGCTAATCATACACTCTCAGACATGATGTGCTAATTGGCAACACATCTTTTTGTGTCATCTTGATTTAAACACACGTTGGGTTAAATATATGTTAAAAGACAGAGAACACTGCAAAAATAATATCTTAGCAAGGACAATCGTCTTGAATATACGCAGATCTATCTAATATTTCTCATTAAATGAAAGATGGGATTTTTAAGCTTATTTCGAGTGTCAAATGGTTGGATTTATTGCCAGATAACTTTGATTATTTCAAGAATTTTTTTTTTTTAGAAAGAAACTAAATTATCCTCCAGTAGCACAAAACGATTTCAGGCTTTATATTATATTAGTAAAAACATCTAGAAATAGGTGGGTGTAACAATCCTATATTTCATAAAATATAAATATAAACCATATATAAACCAAACAGCACCATGTGATTATTTAAAAAAGTATCAAGTGAAATTTAAAACTTTCAATTATTTCATCCTACTGGCGGATTTTCACACATAAAAAAGGTTTATTATTATCTTTGTTGCAGTGTGTGTGTGTGTGTGTGTGTGTGTGTGTGTGTGTGTGTGTGTGTGTGTGTGGAGGACTCAGATCGTAATCAACAATCATCTTCACAAACACCGTCACTGTGTGTGTATTGGATTCAGTTATCACAGAAATGGACGTTATTTTAGTCTTGAATTTTTTTTCTCCAAAAATACACGACTAAAGTGTCGCTTTTAAAACAATCCCATTACAACAGAATTAAATTAAAGTTGTCCCATTAAATGAATTACATCACACTTGAACCTGATTGTGTCAGGAAGTGGCACGTGTGTGTGGTGATTATCAGCTGGAGTGTGTCGTGTTGACTCACAGCCTCGTCTGCTTTAAAGTCTATTGTGGTGTTCATTTGTCAGCAGTGTTCCGCTATTAGCTTAATGAAGAGTCCAGTTAATTACCTCAGCAGAGCAGAGCAGAGCAGAGCAGGCGTCGCGCTGTAACGCTCCACAGCGGTGTGATCAGAACAGGAAATGGTTCAGCAAAGAGTATGTATACACACCAGGTGTGTTTGGTGTGTACGATTCAAGCTCATTCATTCATTCAGATTCATTCAGATGCTGGATTTTTTAACACTCGTATCACTGTGAACACCTGGAACAGCGCTAAGTCATGTCTTCACTGATTTAGTGAAAAGGGAAAAGTTGTATGAAATTTCTTGGATTCTGCTTCACCTGTCAGTGGATAAAAAAAAAGACCAAGACCATAAATATCCACAAATCCTCCATAAACACCAGCACCTTGTTTATTCCTGTCACTGAAATGCTGCTGAAATTACCACTGCTTATAAGATTACCAGATTATTCAAGTGTCTGTATAAACAGCTGTATCTTATCACTGTAGGATGCACACTATTTGTGCAAAAGTATGTGGACACCTGACCATCACAC
>CM074961.1:17874888-17900948 GCA_037577455.1 Pangasius macronema
AACTGCTCCCCGGGCGCCGCAGCTAAAATGGCTGCCCACTGCTCCGGGTGTGTGTTCATGGGTGTGTGTGTGCACTTTGATGGGTTAAATGCAGAGCACAAATTCCGAGTATGGATCGCCACAAAGTCACTTCACTTCACTTATTCTCTTATCCTTTGTAAGAAAGGAATTGTATGTAGTTGGATTGAAATTGTAGTTGAACTCTCGTGCACTAGACCACTGCTCAGTTGTTGGAGTGTGTTACTGTAGCTCTGCATTAAAGAATAAAAATGTGTATTTCTGTGCATTCTGGGTGTTTTTGTAACGGCACATTTAAACACAAGGAACAAAAGCTGAACAAATTTTAGGTCATTTTCTCACCGGAAAAAAAAGCGAAGAAAGTGCACGCTCAACCCAGAATTCCTACTCGGGAACTCGGGAAGGTCTCGTCAACTCCGAGTTCAGCAAGTGACGTCAAAAGACAAACACAGAGACGTCCATGTTTTTTTTCACCCACTGTGTAGCGAGAACACTTCAGAGGATACAAAGCAGCACCGTCATTTTACATCCATGACCCTTATGAAATTATTCTCCTAAGCTCTTAGCTTATTATTCAGTTATTCCTCCTAAAGCATATTAATCTGTAAATACAGTGGAACTAATATAGAACTACTCTATAACTTACCTTAATTTAAAAAAAATCAATTTAAAATCAAACCAGAAATACTACTGTAAGGATGTTAACGCACTATAAACCTCCATACAGCTGCACAGATTTGAAAATGTCTCATCTCAACTTCAACTCACCTTTGATGCACTAAAATGACAAATTGTACCTACATAAATTATTTATGTACTATTATGTTTTTTTTCTACTGTTCCCTGTACAGTAGAAAAGGCTTTTAGACTCGCAGACTGTAAATGTAATGACTTTGACGTTCTTGAGTTTCTATCTTCCGCTCATTGATACGTCTGTCTTTGAAGCGTTTGTGTAAGCGACCATGAGATCCATGAAATCTGTGTAAATGCCGGGATCGGATTGCCGTCCCAAATCATTTTACGACATCTCTGAAAAAATCCATGGAGATTTTGGGTGCTTAATGTAACCGGAGACTTCTGAAGGCCACAATCCGACACCTACGCGGCTGAGGTTTAAATCTCTCCAGCTGCTGCTGAGTGAAGGCTGAACAGGGGGAGAAACACCACAGCCCACATGTGCACTGCAGAATCTGTGCATGAGCGGGACCTCGGCAGAAGGTCAGGAGAAGGCTGTTTGCTTTTCAGAGCCGTAATTTAATTTTCTGGCCTGATGTGCATGCTTTAGGGTCGGTTCTTTATGTCACCTGGAGCCCTGAATACACGCAGATTCTGTAAATGAGGCTTTACAGCATGCAGCATGTGTTTCCTGTGCACATTTTTCAGTTCCGCACTGACAGGTAAACAAATAAACAAGCCTAAAACAACACTAAGGAGACTCCCAGGCCACACACATGGCCTTACAGGAGGCATATGTGTCTCAACACACACACACACACACACACACACACACACACACTTGTGTGGTCTCAATGGGTCTTTCTATACAACACACTGCAACTGAATATATCTTGGAGGTTGATATTGTTTTAATATTTCTCAATATTTGAATTGTCTGAAAATAGAACAACAATTTCAGGCTTGAAATGAAATATAAAAGCCAAGTAATGGTCTTAATAATACATAAATCTGACTATATTCAAGACATTTTCACCATTTTTCACCATTTTTACTATTGACGTGGGCAACTGTTTAACCCCGGATACGATACATTACAGTATAAAACAGTACTAAGTGTGTTGAAAGGATGTTCAGTGTGAACATATTCTGTATAAGAGTCATGTTTTATTTGTTCTGCCCTGAAGCCTCGTTTTATTTTAAATTAATTTGCCCTAATGTGCACTCGGCTTAACGCTTGTGCTCCTTTTATATGTGATTTAATCATAATCATGACTTCTTTTTCAAGGCTTATCTAACGTTTCAATTCACACCCAAACCAATACACACCCAGCACACACACACACACACACACACACACACACACACACACACACACACACACACACACACACACACATTTCCTCTGGCACATAATCTTCTTCTGTGCTGCACAACATTAATCTCCAGATTATGCACGTTTATTAACTGTCTTGCTATTGCAGAACTGTTTCATCACACAGTCACGGGTCCATAATTGGTACATTATATACTTGGATATTCAACATACAACAAATAATGATACACCAGTTTAGTCATTTTGCTAACTTCTGTGTGGTTTGTGAGCATCATATAAGCCCCAATGGTAGTCATTGGATATTTCATTTCAACTTAGCGTTACGTTAAAAAAGGTTTTATTCAGAACAATACATTTTGATGAGATAATATCATTATGTATGGAATAAATCATTTGAGGGAGTGCACTTAGGAAAATAGGAAAATAACTAACAAAGGCGTGGTGTGATGCAGCCTGACCCAAAGCCAAGGAACTGTTGATTATATTCCCGTAACAGCACATCATGAAGTGGTTTATTCCTCTTATACCACAGCAATTTGCCATCAGTTACAAATTTCTATTAATTAAAGAATGACACGTACGATATTTATTGTTATATTTCATGTTGTGGAATGTCCCGGAAACAAGTTAGACCCTGTTATCACTTACATTATAGCAGCTATAAACAGTTCCGTCACCATCCTCTCTTTTTTTCTCTTTCTTTCTTCAAGTTAATACGATAAAAAAACACGCAGCTTGTCATGTTACCAAACCTGTCTGTCCGGATGACTCAAAATATTTACTGTTACAAAGCACTGACACTGGAGACTCCTTCCATCAATGTTAAATATAACAATGGAAGGCGTTTCCACACAGAAAACGTCACCACATCAAATGTAGGTGTTCAGTTAGAAACTACACTTTTTTCCCTGCACAGTGTGTGTTAATCAACCTCTAGGTCTTTATATCTGTGTTAGTTTCTGACCTGATGTGCAGGGTAGAGGGGGCCAATACATATACATCAAATAGGCTACAGTCAGTAATTGTAGATGTAAAAACCGACCTATGTGGTAGGTGTAACTGATATAATGGCCAATGACTGTGTGTACACGTCATACTATTAAAATGATGTATTGTAGCATGACATTTTCACTTTTCATGCTTTAATAACTGATAAATAATAACCTCCTCTGCCAAAACTCTGGCTGTGAGCTCCAATATTTTAATTAACCTCATGAGCTCCAAGAAATCACAAATTCTTCCACTTGTCACTCTACTCTAATGTACGTTTAATCACTTAGCATCGTTTTCCATGTAGTAATTGATTATGGTTTGAACTGTAAAGCAGCACAGAAGGGTTTATTGAGGGTAAACATGAGCACATGTTAGGAGTGGATGATCATACGGATGAGATTAGATCCAGCGTAAAGCTCATAGGTGCTTAACTTGGCTTAATGAAGAAGATAAGGCGTCAGCATCTCTTCATAATCAGCATTTGTTTAGAAATGTGTGATTAGATTAGCACAATTACAAGCTGTGGGTGAAGGAACTATAGGACTGAAGCTGTTGAGGCACATTTCTGGTTAAACTTCAAGATCAATATCATAATCTATATATCTAAATTTCCCCCCTTCGATTCATTAAAAGAATGCCAGGAGTTTGCAAGTCCACACAAACACACCGCAGTGTTGTGCGCATTCACAGACTGTTTTGGAGTGGTTGAGGAGCTGAAGGGAAATTGGTGTGTAACATGCATTTCCTGTAAAGACGCCTGTTTTGATTTTGGACAATGGCCGAGCTAAATGGTGGGGGTGAAACCGGAAAAGTATGTACATTACCCGATGCTAAAGACATTCCAGCAGTGTTTTACAACACCAAACACAACACATACACACACGCTAAGGAGTTTCAGTAGAATAAACATTTTATTTACAGATTATTTCATAGCAGTGTCATACAGCAGGTAATCAATTCATGAACAAGTTAGCAACCCATTACATTCCATAAATGTCCAGACACACACACACACACACACAGCAGTGTATCATTTGTAAAAGCTGCCACTTATTAACCCGCCCTCCTCCGACAGCATTTGTCAGTTGCCATCTGGCATTCTCAGTCCCCCAAACACACTCACACACACACGACTCTTTAATCAAGCTGCAACACTTCTTCTCGGCTGACACCCCCTACCTAAGCCGCCCCCCCCCCTCCTCCCAACAGTCTGATCCCCAGGGATGAAGACAACAGGTAAATTGCTCAGTAGGAGAAAATGGCACAACCCTTATCTATGTATGACCAAGTGCTTAAGAAATGAAGCGATAAAATTACGGAGGCGCTCGTTTGCTAAAGTTGAGAGCAAACGTCTCTTGGAAGTTGCGCAGACCACCCACTAGGCGTCCTCCATCAGCCCCAAGTCCCCTAAGGAGTCCACATGAGGTCTATGAGACGTCCGACACTAACGTCTGGAACGCAGCTGTCAGTGGGCTCTGATCTCTGGAAGCGATGCCAAAGAGACTGGCACTGCAAACCAGAAAACCTCAGACCGCACCAATGTGCTCATCAAAAAAGGAGCAGTCAATATAAAAGAGCAGTCTCTCAAGGTCTTTTGGTGCGATACACAAGAGAGAGTCTGTGGTTGCTTGTCCAAGATCAGTAGATTTACCGTCAAGTTGCGAAGGCCCCAACGAGATTGACTTCCTCTCGTAAAAATCTCTGTACTTCACACCTTGGTGGCTAGAGACTGTGCTTCAGTCTTTTGAGAGGAGAGAGAACTTGCCGGGCTGGGGTGGAGCGCCTTTTTGAGGTTCAGGAGGCACAAAAATTGGGATCTGAAGCGCAGGTCGAAGAAAGCATAGAGAAACGGGTTAAGGCAGCTGTTGAGGTAAGCGAGGCAGGTGGCGTACGGATGAGCGTAGAGCAGGAAGTTGAGCAGGGTGCAGGATTCAGGCACGACTCCGAGGTAGGAGAGGGTGTCCAAGCTCTTGAAAAGGTGGAAGGGCATCCAGCAGCCGGCGAATACCACCACCAACGTCGTGATGATCTTCAGTAGACGCCGCTTGCGCTGGTCCTCTTTGCAGAGATTCTTGTTGAAGTGTCGTGTCACGGTGCAGCCGATGAAGCCGTAGCACACCATCATGGCCAGCAAAGGGATTAGGAACCCAAAAGCTGTGGACAAGATGCCCAATCCGGCGATCCAAAAGTTCTCAGTCTGGTTGGTCGCCACAAGGCTGAAATCCATTGCGCAGGAGGTCTGGTTGCTCACTTTATCATGCAGTGTGGTGCGGAAGAGCAGTGTGGGTGATGCCAATGCGCCTGAGAGAACCCAAATGGCAATGAGCGAGGCCCTCATTCGTCCACGGGTTCGGAGCTGTGAGCTGCTCAGAGAGCGCACTATGGCCAGGTATCGGTCCAAGCTGAGGCAGGTGAGGCAAAAGACGCTGGCGAACATATTGAGCATCACTAAATAGCTGCTGAGCTTGCACAGAGCCACACCAAATGGCCAGTGATACCCCAGCGCCGTGTACACGGCCCATAGTGGCAGGGTCACCACAAATGTCAGGTCCGCCATAGCCAGGTTCCCGATGTAGACATCTGCCGCTCGGCGCTTGCTCTCTGCCTTCCACACAATGAAAATGACCACGCCATTCCCCGAGAGGCCCAGGATGAAGATGATCATGTAGAAGATGGGGACGAGAGTGTACGACACTGGCAGTTCATCATCATACTCGCATGAGTTGTTCACATTTTCCAGATCGTACATGTAGTCAATGTAGTCGTCCGTACCGTTATCCATGATGCCTTCAAGTGTCTAAAAGTCCGAAGCTATTTATAAAAGTTTCAGAAGCTCAGTTGATTTTCAGAAGTTTCAGAGTGTGAAGCTCACACATCAGCTCTGTCCTGAATCAGCAGTGAAGAACAAGGCACAAGAGACCTTCTTTTTCAAGTGAGTCCAAGTATGAATGCTCTCTGAGAGAGACATGGTGCCTTTTTAAAGCCCTCTAAGCCCACCCCTCCTCCCTCCTCCCTCCCCTCTCCTCTTGCCTCTCGTTTCCGCCCTCCTGCCCCGCCTCCTTTGCTTTTCTTTATTGTAAACTCCATTACTTTGCACATGGGAGCAAATCCTTCAATACTTTTTACATACGCTAGCCATAACATATAATAATAAAGAAAATAAAGCTAAAGTTATAGAATAGATGTAAAAAAAAATGTAAACAATAGAAAAATGATGCAATTAACCTTTGTATTATTGGATGAAATAGTAAAACAATAAATCTTAAGTTGCCAATCAGCACTTTCTGATTTGTTCTTTTAGGTTACAAATAAAACACTAATTTGTTCTTTTCCATGTCGCAGTAATTCAAAACAAACTTGTAAATTAGACAAGGAAAGTTCTGGGTTGTTGCCAAAGCAAAGTGTACAGTTAAAAAGCACGAGAGTGGATTTGTTAGGACAAGTTGGGACGAGAAGTTTTTGCCCTATAGAGATAAACTCAGATAATAATAGCCGATGCTTGATGTGTGAACGACAGCCCATTCAGAAAAATACTTCTCCCCATTTCCATGCCAATGCCACTGGCAAAACACACCATTACACTCGTGGAAATGTCAGTTTCATCCCCTACCTGCCTGGACAAGACCAGGATACAGAGGATTTCTCTTCAGCAAAATAAACACACAAAGCACAAGTCTATAACTGTAAGGAAATGAAGTCTTTTCAGAACAAACGGAAGAGGAAAGGAGAAGTACAGTAGTAATGCTGGTTCTCAGACTTACCCTATGAGATTAGAAGAAAAAGTCGATGTATATAAATCTATAAATAAATAAATACATGTTGATGATTAGTGTACAGTTGTCTGTTAAGAACATACTAATTAAAGGCAAATAATACAAATTGTAATGCACAAACACACCCCAAAGCTGTTATACTGTGTGTTATAGTTATTAACCATCAGCAGGTAATATTCAAGGCTTAACCTGATAAAAACAAGGTAAATTTATTGCATTTTATTTATTAGAATTATTAAAGGAGTACATTTTCATCATGCCTAAAGGTACACAATTATCTCATGCTTACTCCATCACTGTAAAGAAGTCATCCAGGTTACTCAACTGTGTGTGTGTGTGTGTGTGTGTGTGTGAGATCCAATCTTTCACTGCAGTCCAACCCAAAAGTATGTTTAACTTGGCCAGCTGATAAAATATAAAAATTGCATCTGCTCATCAGATAATCATTAAAAAAAGGGAAATTACAAAAGCGCATCATCCTTCACCATCTGACTCCGAGATAAAACCCGACACACGTGAAGCAGAGGAGGAACGTCTGCTTCTCTAAAGAGGAACGTCACGTTATTTAGGAAGATATTACACTATATCTGGAGGAATCCACAGAAAAAAGGTCAACGCAGTGACCGGCGTCTTTATTCTGCTGGTTCGATGTTTTTATGAGTTTATGAAATATGGGGGGAAGGAGACAGGAGATGAAGATGCTTTGGTTCGACATGAATAAGAAAGTCGTAATGTACAATAATTTCTGGTTGTTGGAATTAAACCTTTAAACTGACACACATTGTTTACGTCCATTTTCTTTTACCATCCAGAAATGTATCATTAGGTGCTCAAAACCAAAGACAAACCAAAGTCAAATTTTAAATATGAAATGCATCCATTAAAAAAAAAAAAAAAAGGATTAAAAACAAATGGATTTAAAAAAATAACAATTATTTAAATTTTTTTTTAAGACTTATTCTATTTATGAAGCAAATACGAAATAATAGAAAACAATTACTGGTTCATAAAAATGTAAGAAAATAAATAAATAAAACATTAGTATTTTTTTCCCTTTAACCCTCTACTGCATGAATTATTTATTTATTTTTTATGGATTATTGAATTAGTTCAAGAAATAAAAATATATTTCAAAATTAAAAAAAAAAAAATAGGGGGGGTAGTTTGTAAATTGTTGCCATATGGCAACAATGTGCAGTAAAGGGTTAATTTGGCTTTAGACACTCAATCGCCCAAACTCACAACAATCCCAACTTACCGAAATCAAATGCTTTCAGTGCTTTAGCAGAAAATGATAAACGACTTTTTCATTTAGAGAGAAACTTAAAAACAGAATCTAGAGATTAAAGAAATTGAAAGTGGTTCTTCATTTTCGACATTTTTTCCCCTTCTTTCAAGCTGATTTTACTAGAATTTATTTATTTATTTATTTATTTATTTAAATTTATAGATTCTATTCATAAAACACGAATCAGGAAATTCAAACCAGGCCTTGGTTTAGTGTAAATATGAAACAAATGGTATAATTTAGCTAAAACAAAATCTACAGGTTTAAGAAATGAATCCCTAGTTGTTGTTGTTTTTTTCCAACTGATTTGATGCTTTCATTTAGCTTACTGCTCAGTGTTCCTCAACTCTTGTCCTGCACATTGCAGTGGTCTTCCTGATCCCAGATCACCTGATCCAACTCATCAGCTAGTGAACATGTCTCCACTAGGTTGAACTGGGACGCTGGTTCTGTGAGAAACGCTGCCATTGTAGTGGATGTTATTCAGTAACTAACGTGAAACTGATTAGGAGGCGCATGCAGATATCCAGTTATACGATACATCACATTATTTAACCTGCGCAATATTCTTATCATGGCCGTTTGTGTGGTTCTGTGAGTGATGACGTCTCAATGGGAGGCAACTTTGTGCAGCATTTGTGCTTCTGAGACAAAATCGGTCCCATTTGGAAGACAGCTGTTGTTCAGGGACCCTTATTAGGCTCCACTCGAGGGCAACTCCTTATTAGAGATGGAGGTGCTAGCACTGTAGTATAAATAGTCATTTTTAATCATTTAACGTCATATTAACAGTCCTGAATGTGTCCTGTTCAAAGCAGATTCATATATTTCTGACATGATGTGTAAACCAAAGCTGACCTTATTACATAAATCTTGATTTACAGTTAATATATTTGTAGATATTTGGGATATGAGGAAATATAGGCAATATACAGGATGTACATATACACACATTACATAAGTGCTATTAGAAGTAACTTTTCTGTGCTGACTGGACTCACACTGTGTGTGTGTGTGTGTGTTAGCAGGCGGGAGACTTCACTCGGCACTCTGTCCTGTCTATCAGCACTGCACTGTCAGTGGCGCCGAGGCCCTGACCCACACAGACACAACTATCTGTGCCCTCTCATACACACACACACACACACACACACAGAGCTCAGGAAGGGAGTCTCCTCTGCTATAACATCATTCTCCTCGTGCTTAATATTAATCACAGTCTCAGTCTAATCTCAGTCTTTCCCTCCTCTTCATTCTCTCTCTGTTTCTTTCTTTATTTATCTCTATCTAGGCAGGAAGTGCATAGTGGAAGGCTGCTTCCCGTGATTGGAACGCTGCTCTTTTTTTTAATGCTTTTTTCAGTTGTAATTCAGATTTTCAAGGTTTGCGAGCGAAAGAGGATGTGAGACAATGAGAAGAAGAAGAAAAAAAACATATAGGCAAACGGTCCTAATATGTATCATCATTAGAATGGTATACAAGTATTTTTTATTAATGTTATTAATCTTTCAGAGTCAAATGATCTTAATGCATCGGCAGATTTTTGAAAGTATTATTATTGACAGAATTAGTCAACATCTAACAAAGCATGGATTTCAATCATTTAAAAGTAATGTTAACAAAATAATTAAAGTTAAAATTATTAACACTTTATATTTGTGGGTGGATTTAGGTTTGCATTCCTCACTCCTCTAACTACACACTATCAGTTTCCTATTACTTTCATAGCAATTACTGAAAAACATGGTTTAAGAAGTATGACTGAATACTGAAATACTGAAGAGAGTTAATGTCTATTCCATTCATGAGTAAAACTGGTCCACAAAGACCAGTAAGCGCTTCATTCTGGTCAGAGCCTATCCCAGGAACACTGGCCGCAAGGTGGGAAAATTCACCCCGGATGAAACGCCAGTCCATCGCAGGCCAAACATGCACACACACATTCAGACCTGGGAGCAATTAACACAGCCAGTCCACCTACTGGCATGTTTTTGGATGGTGGAAGGAAACCTGAGAACCTGGAGGAAACCTACAAGGACATGGGGAGAACATACAACATTCCACATTAACACTAATGAGGATCAAACCCAGGAAACCTGAAGCTGTGAGGAAGCAGCGCTACACACCATGCCACCATCATAAGAACCAAAAAGAACTAAAACCTTAATCCTTCTGTTTGTAGCAGTTTACCAGTGAAGTACTAGTGAAGCGAAATTTCCTGGTTCAGGTAGATATCAATACTTAGTAACATGTAATTTAATTTATTCATAGTTCAGCACTTATTTTTTAGCATTAAACATTGGTTAATGTAGCTGTATTTAGTTAAACAAACATTAATTAATATGTTTTAATTAGCTTTAATTGTTATCTTAAGAACGTAGGCTAACTTAGGATACCTGAATGCTGAAGTCTATGGTTTGTTAATGCAGCAAATATTGGAAATGAAAACCAAAATGAGTAAAAATATCTATAAATAGGTCGAATTGTGTTTTAACAGTTTAGTAATCTCATAAGAAATACTGCAGAAAATTGCCTTTTTAATATGTTTGTTTTTGCAGTGTATTGCTAAAGCTAAATCAGAGCTCTCTCTCTCTCTCTCTCTCTCTCTCTCTCTCTTCCTCACACACACACACACACCCAAAGGAATCCTCTTATCTTTCACTATCAGTCTTAACGATGCAGATAGGCAAATCTGATGAGGCAAATGGTATCGCTATACATATTCACGGTGACATAAAGATGGCAGGAGCAGCAGGCGCTAATTAGTTTATCATTCAGCAGCTGTGAGTGTTAGTGCATGTATGTATGTGTGTGTGTGTGTGTGTGTGCATGTACACGGTGGAAGGGGGAAAAAAAAAAGTCACCGCTTGTTCCTCCTCAACCCAAATGCATTTGAATAACCAGGACATGTCTGATGTGTGGAGTTTGCTTTTTTTAGTTTTCTCCTGGTGCTTTGAAACTAGCTAACAAGTAATGGAAGCATATGGCTAGCAGTTTAGTGCTGAAAGAGTGCTGTGAAAATGACAGGAAAGTAGAACAACGAAGGTTGAGAGGACAGAAGAAGAGAAAGAAAGTATGAAAGTTGAAGTAAAACAGAGAACAATTAAATAAAAGGGCAAGAGGAAATGAAAGACAAAAGAAAGAGTAAGACAAAAAAAGAAAGAAGGTAAGAGAGAGAGACTGAGTGAAAAAGTATGTAGAAAGACAGAGGGAGGCAGAAGCATAGACAGAGAGAGAGAGAGAGAGAGATGAAGGGTGGAAGCAAGACAGAGACAAACAGAGAGAAAGGACGTGAGACAGAAAGAGAGAGAAAGAGAGAGAGAGACTTGAAAAAAGAGAAGGAGAGAAGAAAGACGAGAGAAACGATGAAAAAATAAAGACTTAAGTAGAAAGGCCTCTTGGTGACAGACCCCTCAGAGCAGCTGGTTTATGTGTGTGTGTGTGTGTGTGTGTGTGTGTGTGTGTGTGTGTGTGTGTGTGTGTGTGTTTTCGTTTGTGTATTTGTTAGTGTGTGTGTTCAGAAAGCATTGTTGAATAAAGATTGTTTAACTTTAGAGCAAGGATCACATTAAACTTCACGGGAACTAGCTAGCATAACATCAAATCCAGACTAGAAATATTTCAGGGAAATTAGCTAGTATAGACAATTAAAGCAAAAACATACTATATAAAAACCAGAATAGATACATTTCAGGGGAACTAGCTAGCATAACATGTAAAATCCAGAATATCTAATCTTTAGGGGGAACTTGATAGAATAAACCCTAGAAGCCAGAAACGCTGATTTTCAGGGGAACTATCTGGCTCTATAGATAGTGAACTTAGCCACAGTTGTTGTTCCTCTTTCGGCTGCTCCCGTTAGTGTTCGCCACAGCAGATCACTGCACCTCGTATTCGATTCGGCACAGTTTTTACGCCGGATGCCCTTCCTGATCCGCCGTTTTACCTGGGCTTGGGATCAGCACTGAGAATGCACTGCTGCACTTAACCCCAGTGGCTGGGAATCGAACCCGGGCCGCAGCAGTGAGAGCACTATGGCCTAACCGCTAGTCCTCCAGGGACTGAAGTCAACCACAGTGTGCATCATAAATTATTTCTTATTGGCCACATAATGCCCTCCATAAATTGTAGAAACCACAATATCATAACTCACGTAGTGCAGAAGATTGGCCATGTCAAGCCTTTTTCTCACAGTTATGGAGATATGTGCTTTTAGCATAACCACAACTTCGAAAAGATATTGTTTTGTTATTTAAGCCAAAGACCACAAATTAATTACAAATTAAAAATTACATTATTCTTGTCAGATTTAGGACAAAAGGTCTCTCCACATTCAAGAAAACCCTGGTCTTTTCTTTATAACTGGAAAGTACTGCATGGGTGCATTGCTAAGATCAACTAAAATAGTTTAAACTCAGCATAAAATAGCTCGAAAACAACAAAAAATAGTTTGAAGTCAACAAAAAATAGTCTGAGATCAACAAAAAGGAATTTTCAAGAACACAAAAGAAGAAGTTTTGCCCCTTAATGGTAGAAAGTTCATCTGCAGCACATCTGTCTTGATATATTAAAATATAAACTCACACACACACACACACACACACACACACACATACACACACACACACACACATGGCACAGTGACACTGCTGGTTTCTAAAATGAGCTGACATCAGGTAGCACTAAATATAGCGCACAACTAAGAAAAAAAGAGTTCTGCAATATGATTTTATTGGTTGTTTCATGTTTATATTTTAAACCTTTTTTTCTTTATGTTTGAAGGAATCTTAGCGCTACAGAATTCTTTCAGTCTTTTCTACTCTCCTGTATATTCTTCACTCTAATCACTTTCAACAGAAACTTATTACTTTATTATAGTTATAAACGTTATAACACGCAGTAGTTACTGAATTATATCCTTTAAGATGAATAATTGAATAATAAGTTGGCAGTTTAAGGATTTAATCTAAACTGTGTATTAAACAGAGCATAAATCCTGTGTGTAATGCAGAATTAAACCCCCCTGATTTACTACCATGACGATGATTTACAGTTTGAGCTCCTCAGATCTAAAGTCTCTGCCGTCTAGGTCCGTGTGTCGAGAGGTCGTAGGTGATTGACACCAGGCTGCTAATCACCAGGACCAGAACGATGGACGAGTTCACACCTTATAACTCTTTACACACACACACGCACACACACACAGCATAGCCTCTTACAAATCACATTTCATCCCGGTCCCAACAAAGTCTTTTGAGACAAGTTTAGTTTGTAGAACATTAAACTGTTGGCTAATAAAGGAAGAATAGTCAGTCAAGGAAACTAGCTAGCATTAACAATACAATCTTCAGAGGAAATAGTTGGAAAATCCATAAAACCTGGAACAGCTAATCTTCAAGGAAACTAGCTAGAAATATCATAAAGGCTGGAACCATTAATCTTCAGGAGAACTAATTAGGATAGGCCATAAACTCTGGAATAGCTAATCTTCAGGGGAGCTAGCTAGAAAAACCATAAAAGCTGGAATAGCTAATCTTCAGGGGAGCTAGCTAGCATGAGCCATAAAAGCCAGTATAGCTAATCTTCAGTGAAAATAGGTAACATTAAACATAAAAGCTGGAACACATCTCCAGGAGAACTAGTTAGTACAAACCAGAAAACCAGTATGGGTAATATTCAGGAGAACTAGCTAGAAAAAACATAAAAACAAGAATAGCTAATGTTCAGGAGAACTAGGTAGCTTGAAAAGTCAATATAGTTAATATCCAGGAAAACAACCTGATATAAACCATCAATGCTCCAATAGCTAATTCTCAGGGAAACTAGCTAGCATTAACTATAAAATTAAAAATAGATCATCTTTAGGGGAACTAGCTAGCACTAACCATAAAATTAAAAATAGCTTATCTTCAGGGGAACTAGCTACATTAACCATAAAAGCCAGAATAGCTCATTTTGTAGCCCTATAAGTTTCTCCTACTTCTTAGCAACATTAGCCTGGTAGCTCCAGTGCAAATCTAAAGACGTTTGTCTAATCATTATTAGTATTTAAATGCAATTTTGGGCCAAACTGTTACTAAGGTTTGTTGTGTAACTCCTCAGCATTCTATTTGAGGCACTGTACGTTTTGTCATACGTAAAACAAGCTACAGTATCAATAGGAGGACAAACCTCAATAAACACTCAGGACACTCAGGATGGAGAACATCAACAGTAACAAATCTACCTATCATGCACAACATCCGGACACAACATCCGGCCAGTTTTCCTGAAGATGATGCACTTAATTAAAGAAGACAAACATCCTTGAACATGCGGCCCCCATCCTGTGCCTCTGTCCTGTTGTCCTGGCATGACCCTCAACACTGACTGAGGACATGAAGATTATTACATGAGGTAGTGGTGACTTGGTGGTTCAGATTTTGCACTAATAATGAGGAAGATTGTAGGTTTAATTCCCACAACTTGCAGATTCACTGTTGCGTTATTGGCCTAGACTCCAGTGTCAGCACTTTGTAACAGTCATTAAGTTTTCCACCATGGGAAAGTCTTCAGGACAGTGGACCAATGCTAATACAAGGTTTTCAGAAATTTTTGACTAGCAGTGTATGCTAACTTTACAAATGCAGAAATATAACATAGCCAGATTCGTGAAAATGGGTTTGAACATAAAGCAGGTTACAGACAATTTTATCAGAGTGGACTCGCATCTCTTCATAAACATCTTATCATGCTTTACATTCTATTTTCGCCCATTCAAATATCGGTGGTCCCTTGATAAAAACATGTTTACTGTGCTTGTTTTTCAGTCTGTGGTATCTGTGGAAAGTGCCACATTGAAATCAGCACTGATGTTGGCTCAGTCTTAGCCAATAAGGTGCCTAAAGTCGCTGAGGTAAAATAGCTTGATATCACAGACACACATCAGAGTGTGGCGGTAAAAGTGGTGAGAGTTTCCTCACTCTGGCCATCCCCCGTATATACACACACACACACACACACACACACACACACACACACTAAAGTTCCCAGACAAACATCCACCTCAGCCGTGTGTGTTTCCATTTAATGAGCTGCTGAAACCGTCGGATGGTAATCAGGCTAGCATGTGACAGACACGTTTCAGCCGAAATGGCTCCATAACCGCTCTCTTTCTGTCCCTCTCTCTATCTCTCTCTCTCTTTCTGTGTCTGTTTCCCCAGCTGTGCTGATTACCTCAGGTCTCCAGCCGACAATTAGACTAGCTGAAAGATGAGCAGCCGCTGCTGCTGTAGCAAACTACCACTTAGCAGCTCTTCTGTTTATTTAACTCACTGTGGTATTTTGACATGTTAAACACAGTCGTAAAGACTCAGCCTAATCAATTTCATCAAAACAAGAGTTGGAAAAGGCTCAGACCTGTAGGTTTTATTCAATGAGAGCAGCTAATGCTAAAATCTAGAGGTAAAAACAAACAAAATAATATCAGACAGTGCGCTCGAAATAAGATTTGTTGCTATTTTCCTAACCAAATCATAACACATTATGAAACGGGTACATGGCTAGCTAGCTAATGAAACAAGCTGGCAATAATGCTATCACCAGCTCTCAGTATTCAGCTAGCTAACTTGCTAGTTAACCACAAACTACTAATTTGTTACAAAGCTCCCAAAAATTGTCCCTCTCTTATGTTGTAGTATTAAATTAACAGTCATTCATAGTTACTTTGATGACATATGAAACTGTCATGTTAACATTAGCCACCATGCTCATTATAACTTCTCCAAAGTTAGCTACAACCATCATAGCTTAAAAAAAACAGCTAGATAAGAACTCAGCTGAATTTCTCATATGTTAGTTTAGTGGTATAACGCTGGTGAACTGATAATTAGGTTGGATTACAAAATGTGAGTCAGTAATGAGTCATGTGTGAATGAGTCGGCTCTTTATGATGATTTGCATACAAGAGTGTTTTTTTCTTTAGTCATAGATGTAAGCTAATGCCAGGCAAAGAAGATTCATCATCAGCCATAACATCGCAAACAATGTCTGCTTTAGAAGAAATATAAAAGAGCCAAAAGAGTCGACTCTTATTGGTGAGTTGAGTCAAATGATCTGACTCGGTGAAAAGATCTGGACTGTCCATCACTACTGTGAATCAGAGCTCTTAAGTAACTCCTAAGTGTCCTTTGTCTCTGATTTGTTTCTCTGCGGTTGGATTTCCCCTTTGTGCTTTACAATGTTATGCTAGCAAACGTGCTAAAAACGTGAGGAGGAAGTCAGCACTCAGCACTTGTTCCCTTACATCTTAATCATGGCCTTTTTTTAGACGACTGAAGTGTGGCCAAGAGTGTGGCGTCTGTTTATTCAGAGTAATGATACGTACACTTTGTTGTCTGGCGTGCTAATGGTATTTAGCAGCTCCAGTCAGGACCCGAGCCAAACGTTTTATTCTTTTAATGAGCCAAGGGTCAGTGCCTACTCCTCCGTATCTCAATAAAGGAGGAAGCGCTATCTCTGGAGTAAACGTGTCCAGCTTGTGTTTGTGGGTCACTGAAGGTAGAAACGTTTCACCTGGAGCAATCTGTCTCTGTCATGCCATTGTTGTGGCTTTGTTTGGGAGGGACAGGATCCTCAGCTGATGTAAATACTTGACTCTTACGCCAAACTTGTGTATAACAGGGATGTCCTGAAGGGCGTGTTGTGCCCAAGACGATGTGCTATTTAGACCCATAAGACCAGGAGCTGGTTGGTTATTTAAGACTTAAATAAGACAAAAATAACAGACAGGCGCATCAGTTGAACTGAAGTTGGATGGTACGTAGTCGGGTTGGAAAGTCTGACCTCAGAGTAGTCAGAGTAGTGAGTTTAAAGTTTGTAACTGTACTAATTACAGAATTTTATTCAATTTCATTCAACCACAACACTGTTGAATGCTGATTGGTCAGATGATCTTGATTAATTTTCTGGCTTCAATGTTTATATTAACGGACTCATTCAAATACATTATTGTTTCTATAGCAACAACTCACACAGGTACTTGTATGGCACATGCTCCATGTAATTGTTTTTTAAATGTAACTGTTTAACATGTTTAACATTTATGAAAGGAGTCTCCAGCATCAGCACTTTTTAACAGTCAGAGATTAAGCTGTAAATTGGCTGACATAGAAAAGTCTTCAGCACAGAGGGCTTTCCGGTTTCTTGGTAACCAGCTGGATTTTTTCTTGTCTTATTAACTTTGAGAGAGAGAGAGAGAGCGAGAGAGAGCAAGTGAGAAGTGTTTATAGCTGATATAACGTAAGTGAGAATAGGAACTAACGTGTTTCGTGAACGTTTCCACAACAAAAAACGTAAACAAATCAAATGTACGATATGCCGCTGTTTAATTAATTAACGTTCAAGCTCATGAATTTTATTAAAAACAACAACGAATTATCACTAACTAATTTAATCTATTATTAATAGATTATTCACAATAAACAGTTATATTATATTATAACAAATATTGCTGCATTAGGTAAGCTCTGGTTGCTAAGCAACGATTAGGGCACTTTATGGACAGAACAGAGGGATAAGTATAACGATTTTATTGGTACCTGGTGCATTAATTCATTTATTGTGATGTGGCTTCATCGAGGTGTGTGAACATTGAGCATTTCACAATGGCGTCGAACATTGGCTCAGCCAATAAGATTTTAGAATCAAAGCTGTTTTATAATTATCTTATGATGATCCTTAGGATTTGAAACTCACATTTGCTCCAGATATCTTTACTGGTTAATGCTGATTTTTAAGCAGAGAACCAGCCATCTTAAGGGCAGTTTTACAAATAGATTCTATTTTTTCCTTTTTTCCCCCGCCATCAATCCTTAAATTCATATTTATCGTCACACTTCTGTACATAGAGCTTTATGTTTTTCTCATAATGGAGGAGTTCTTACACATCATCACTGTATGATGGGAAACACGGTTTTCACCTGTCTACTTCTCCACAATACTGCTAGTCCTTGTCGCCATGGTGTCTACCCAGAATCCCCCGAGGCTGACGCACTCATCATTGCCCGCTGCAGCACCGGTGCCTTCTGGGCTGCTACAGGAAGAAGGGCCTGGCTGACAGGAAGTGACCTCTATTTATGCCTACTGGAGCCAGGCTGTGTCTTCAGCCGATGGCTGTCTTATTGATTAGGCCATTGTCTCTCTTCCTGCTGAAAACAGAGAGTGAAAAATAAAGTATGACAGGGAGGAAGGAGGGACGGCACACATCATTGTTCCTGAGTTACAGCAAATCTCCAGATAGGATTTATATTTAGTGCTAACCGGATTAATAGCACTCTGTATTGTGATCTCATATGCTCAGAGTTTAGTGTAATATCTTCTGCATTGGTGTGTTAGAAGAAAAGAATACAGTTTAAGAGCAGACATTAATTTTTCAAAAAAAAAAAAAATGTTAATGAGAAATGTCATTAAAGAAAGTAATATATCAAGTAATAGTCCACTTTTCATTGATGCTGTTCTGGGACCTGCAGAGACAGAAATCTGCAGAGGAACCGTACCAAGTTCTCCAAGATGTATTCAGCAACCTGCATGCTAAAGGAACTGATGCAGGTTAAATTTTTTTTGGAATGAACTTTAACTGACACCATGATGGACACAAAGAGCACTAGATATGGCCTAACCCCTTATTTCATACCCTGAGGAAGATGATGATGCAGGACAGCTGGAGTTGTTTTTTGGACGTGACTGTCACAGGAACATTAAACTCATCTGCTCTCAGTCTCAGCCGTGTTATTCTTTGTACGACTCAAATTATTTTCCAATCCCACTCTCCTCCTCCGTCCTGCACGCTGGGAACAGCAGGAACCATTTAACGCCCGACTGGGAGATAAGAGGTCAAGCAGGAGGCCTCAGATAAGAGCACACACACTCGCACTCCTGCGGTCAACACAAACACCAGCAGCAGTAAAAATTCTAAATAAATCCCGAGGGTCTTCCTCTTCCTCTGGGCCAATATGGGGGCTTCAGGCAGCCAAAATCCAGGGAACACACACACACACACACACACACACACACACACACACACACACACACACACACACATGACCTCTTGATCTCCATTGGTGTCCATCAATTAGCAGTTTTAATGAATATCACAAAATCCATTCTTATACTTCAGCATTTTTTTAAAAGAACTGTTTCACTGGCAAGTAGGCAGTCCATATGAAGTGCACTAGATAGGGTGTGGAAGCCCATTCATTTGTACCCTATATAGCAAACATATATTTAAAAATGTAATCACTATGGTTCTAATTCGGCATTCAAAGAGAACTTGTGAATTTGAGTTATTCGAGAAAATTCGAGTTGCTAGGCAGCAAGAAAATATCTACCCCAAAGCACATGCTAGCTAAAGACTAAAGCTAACTCTTAAGAATGCAGAATGACTGCAGACGTTACATACAACTGTAGAGAATATCAAGAACAGTTAGTTGCTAGGCAACCGGGAAGTAAGGAACTAGCCGAAGCTAACTGACTGAAGCTAACAAAGCTAATCAACAAGCTACAACGAAACCATTATAGACAGTGAATACTATAATGTAAAGGTACACTGACAGTGGAAGTGATTTGAGTCAGATGTGTTGGTAAATTACATGAAAAATGACTCCATCCAACATAAATTATACTGAAATTACAGTTAGCATTCAAGAGCTAGCCAGCTTTTCGTGAGTTACAAGCCTCCATATTTACAAACATCAAAAAAATTCAACTTGTAGGGAAAAAAAATCACCGAAGCAATGCAGCTTGACATGACGCACAGTAACCCATACTATACCAAATCTGATTATTTTCCTCAGTATGTCCCACAGTGCTTTAGTCCTTCTTTCTACAGCAATTTGCCAACGGTGACGATGTTGAATTTCTTAATGAATGACACATTATACTTTTTAACCGTTTATAGTTACAGGTAATGCTGTGGAACGAAACGGTGTAGTGTTACATGCCAATGAAAGTCGTTCTCTTATGAAATAGTGAGTTGTAACAGGATAAGGTGGTGGATTGACAACCGTGATGGGTTGAAATGGAAATTTGTCACACTATTTAATTTCTTACACACACACACACACACACAGTTGTTGTAGTTTGGTCACTAAGGTGGGGTTGCAATACAATACACTATTGTACTGTAGGATCAGAGGAGTTGCAGCCATATGGCATTGCAATCAGTCCATTTTAAAATGGAGCTCTTAAGTGGTTAGCTGTCAGTACACACACGCACATGTACACGCACGCACACACACACACACACACACACACACACACACACACACACACAGGTCAGCACTGTAGAAGTTATTGTGTAAGATGGTTGTAAGCTTAACAACAAGATATGGAGGACATGTACAGCTAAAGTGTGTGTGTGTGTGTGTGTGTGTGATTATATTCCCATGTGCATCATTACTTCACCAGTCTTTCTGTAAGTGAAGGTCACCCCTCCCTTTTTCTCACTCATTCTCTTTCTTCCTTTGGCTTGTTTACCACAGAAAGAGAAGATTATCCAGAGTGACAGTTTTCTCTGCATTGCGGTATCTGGGTAAAGCGTCTGTAGCGTCATTATAGATTATAGGCGACATTAAATGCTGTTTAGCCCAGCTCTAACAGTGCGAAAATTCAGTTTTGCTGTAAGCTAACTTTATGTAAACACTTACGATAACTTGGAAGGTTTCCTTTTGCCCCAGAAATTTCCATATAAAACAAAAAAGATGTTTATGTGTAAAAGTGTAAGTCCATGTTTGCATGGTAGTGCTGTTTAGCTAACTAGCGCTACCTGAGGTACCACTGTACAAATACGCTATTGTATAGTTATTGCTATTGTATATATTTGAAGAAGCTATCAGCATTTAGCTAGCTAGACAGTTTCACCATCAATGCTGCATTCCACTAAAGGTTGTTTGTAATAATTCCCAGCATCTGAGAAGAAAAACAAAAGAGAAGGGGAGAAAAAACTCGAAATTCCTACTCAGAAACTTGGGATAGTCTGATGATCAATCAACCTACAGACATATTAGCTTGTTTAATTTATAACTCTGACTATACAGTTTGCTATTTTGAGGAGTAAAAATACACATCACTCATCACAGTTGTTAGATGGTTGCTAACAGAAGATGAACATGGAGGCGTCCATGTTTTTTCCCCACTTTGTAGCTCGGATGCACAGAGGTTGAAAATGACATAATTCCCAGACATAATTCCGAATTCTTTCGTAGGAAAGTCAAATGCAGCATAGGTCACCTCAAGTGAAGCGTTAATAACGATTAGCTTGATAGTCTTGCTGATGCAATGTTGGCAATATACAGTTAATTCCAAAACTATTGGCACCCATCAGGAGGACAGGCAAGATGATTGAGAACAAAATCTGAATCACTGTGTGTAATGTTTATTTTATACAAACAATCGAAAAGAAACTACTTACATTTCCTCTGAATGCGTGTAGCAATATGATTGACGCTGCTAAAAGAATTAAAGGTTTCTTTTGTAAACAGAATAGTGATAATGGACATAATGTTTGACATACTGTGTGTTCCAGGTTCTCCCTGGCTGCATCCCAAACCACATGCTACTACCTTAAACAGTAGGTCTAACACTGCAAATACCACTTGCTATTCAGTATGTATTACTGTATTATAGTATTATATTCTGACACACTGGTTAATACTGTGGCATGTGGTTTGGGACACAGCCATGGAGTGTCTGGAACACACAGAGACACACACACCCACACACATCACTACTATATAGCCAACACCACTTGCTAATGTTTCTTCTGACACATGACTACATATATGGGCAACATGAGCAGCATGGTTCACATACTTGCCAGAGTACTCTTTGCTCATCTGGGGGATTAAATGTGACATGCACTAGTAGGACGTCAGAGCCAAAACATTCCTGCCTAGCATGTTTTAATGTCAACCTGAAAAATGTTTAGTGATTATGTTCATGCCAGGGTGGCAGGATGGAGCATGGGGTAGTGTTGCCACCTCACAGCCACCTTCAGGGTCCCTGGTTTGAACCTGAGCTCAGGTTACTGTCTGTGAAGAGTTCTACATGTTCTCCCTGTGTCCATGTGGGTTTCCTCTCACTTCTCAAAAATATGACAGTAGGTGGATTGGCTATGAGTTCCATCCAGGGTGTATTCCCGCCTCATTCCCAGGATAAAGCAGTTACTGAAGATGAATGAATGATGATGATTTGATGCCAGGGCAGCATGCTGGTGTAGTGGGTAATGTTTCTGGCTTATGGTTCCAGGGTCCCTGATTGGGTCACAAACCATGCTAGTAGCTAGATGTTGTGTGTGTGTGTGTGTGTGTGTGTGTGTGTGTAAGAATGGTGCCTTGTAATGGACAAGTGTCCCGTCCAGGGTGTATTCCTGCATTGTGTCCAGTGTTCCCAGAAGGGATCTGGATACAGCCTGACCAGAATAAAGTATATAAGATGCATGAATGAACGAATATTGGGCTGAAAATCAGCCCTCTATCTTCAAAACCCCCTGCTCACCACCACTCCAGTTCCCCCGATCGTGTGTGTATGTGTGTGTGTCTATCCTGTATCTACGACCCCAGTTTCCTTGCCGAGAAGGAAGACGGGAGACAGTGGAGTAACAATGCCAGGAAAAAGCCTCCAGAGATTAGAGTGTAAAAACACTGCTCGAATTAACGACAAACACACTCCTGCAACCCTCTCACTCACACACGCGAAACGTGCGCCATTACGGTGGGGGGGATTCAGCTCCAAACACACACCCTGATAGAGCCGAGACACAAAGCTGGACTGTAATCGTAAGCTTAATTACAGCCCAAGCGTAAAATACTCAGGATGTGTCTGAGGTGCAATCTCACAGCACATTTCCCTCAAATTAACAGTAAAGAGTGAGTGAGCGAGGGCTGAGAAGAACATTAATAGTAACAGAGTGAACTGAAACCAGATTAGGTTACTGATCAATTAACATCATTGTTCTGAAGAAAATAAAAGGTTTTAGATCGATGCTAAATAATAGACGATTTAACAAACACTCATTACCGCAAATGTGTGCTTTATTTTGATACTATGATCAACAAATAACGGCCTTAATATTTTCAGTTTAAAATGCTCATATTTATTTATTAAATATCATTTAAGCAGTTTAAACATTATAAAAAATTAAGCCCCTATTATCAGCAAGATAGACTGAAATACATGACCTACTACAATAGGGTAATTTTTTAAAATAATAAAATCTTTTCTTTTATAATTTATTTCAACTGCCTGCTAAAGAAAAGCAGTGTGTACAGGAAAATAACGTTTCCTTTGAGCTAATGTTTAGCGTTAATTTAGACAATAATGGGAGGTAAATGTTAAGCTAGCTAGCTAGTCATGCTTAGCTCCCCCAATGACAACCTTATATATATATACACACACACACAGTATATAGCTATATTTAATACCTTACTTATATCTTATTTTATGGACCTATTATGTATTTATGTTTATCTATTATTATATATTTACGTAACGTATCTAATAGCAGGCTACACATGTTAGCTGGCATTAATATACAGGTTCCTAGGTTTTTTTAATCTTTAAATTATGGACCTCATTTAAAACTATGAACAGTATCTACGACATCAGGACACTCTCTTAGCTTGCAGAAAGCTGAGCCCTTTTTCCACACTGCATATCCACACTACTTCATCACATATATGAAGTTTACCGCAGGAGTCACCATATTTATAGGGATTTTCTGGTATTGTTGGTGGATGTGAAGTTGTATTTTACTAATAAAAGTGAATGGTAGTGTCTTATCTGAATCCACAAAAGTTCATAACAAAGCACGGAGGCACAAATCCGACGATGTAAACGTTAAACCTATGCAGGATAGAGGTCGAGTGTGACTGCTCGTTTTATCTCCAAGTCATCCTGCACAAAAAGTAAACAGGCAAATCCACTTCCTGTCTGCTCCTGACAGCAAAAGCATCTGTTTGACCTTTGAACTCAGCTAACTTTCTTAAGACATAGACCTTCACACACACACACACACTGCTGTCGGACACGTAGGCTGTTTTCTACTTTTGCGTATATACACTATATGGCCAAAAGTATGTGGACACCTGAGCACCACAGCCATATGTTCCTTCCCCAAACTATTTCTAAAAATATGGAAGCACACGATTGTTTAGAATGTCTTAGTATGCTGTAGCATTAATTTTTCCCTTCACTGGAACTAATGGGCCCAAACATCGCAATGCCCCTGTGTACAAAGAGAGCTCCATGAAGACATGGCTTGCCAAGGTTGGAGTGGAAGAACTCGAATGTCCTGCACCCTGCCCTCAACCCCACTGAACACCTTTGGGATGAACTGGAACCCTAACTGCACCTTTAATTGGAACACCTCTAAACCTGCTAATTCATGTAGCAGCAGCAAAATGCATAAAATCATTCAGTTACAGGTCAAGCGCTTCAGCTTCAGTTAATGTCATCAAATATCAAAATATGATCTCTGTGACTTTGACTGTGGAATGGTTTTTAGTGTCAGAAGGACTGGTTTGAGGATTTCAGAAACTGCTGATCATCTGGGATTTTCACACACTACAGTCTCTTGAGTTTCCACAGAATGGTGTGAAAAACAAAAAACATCCGGTGGGAGGCAGTTCTACGGGTGGAAACCCCTTCTCGACGAGAGAGGTCAGAGGAGATTCCAGGCCAGACTGGTTCAAGCTCATAGGAAGGCTACAGGAACACAAATAACCACTCTTTATAAACATGGTGAGCAGGAAAGCATCTCAGAATGCACGAATGTGAAGCCCTGAAACGGATGGGCTACAACAGCAGAACATCACATCGGGTTCCACTCCTGTCAGCCAAGAACAGGAAACTGACGGCACTGGCTCACCCAAACTGGACCGTTGTAGATTGGATGGATGGATGGATGAGTGAAAGCTGTAAATGTATCATTCTTCTTACCCTACGGCAGCTTTCAGAGTTTGAGTTTTCAAAATTTGTGTAAAAATGGTGGATAGAAAACACTAGAGGCATTGTGATTCAAACATTTCTCTTGGCTCACTCCCTCTGCTCACTCCCACACTTCTGACGTACTTAGGTCATGTCCTCTCCGAGTGTGTGAGGTTAAACATGTTACTATCTGTGCTGTGTTGAACTCCCATCAGCCCCCAGTTATGCACTGCAAGACTTTCCATGATAAACGTGCAATAAATGTGAAGAACGCAGGAATGTGTCAGAATGAAACCAGGAATGTGTCAGAATGAAACCACCTCAGGCTCAGTTTGAAGTTTTAGCTGGAGTAGTATTCATGAGTGTATGGCTGTCTTTACTTGTGGTTAGGAGATCAGAATTCTATTAGCAACTTCAGATTGAGTTTTTAGTATCAAGAGAAATATTTGGATTGTGTTTTTCTTTATAGTAAGTTCTTTATATTGGTCTACACACCAGAGCTTACTTCTGTTATCTTAATATGGAAAAAGCCATGGAAGTTCAGTTAGCATTGTTGCTAAGTATATTTACAATGTAATATTACTGCCACTGAGTCTATCTTTACTTATTTATCAACACGTCAGAGGGAAATGTTGATTGGCTCAATACATTGGTCTCATTTCCTCTATCGCCGTGCCTTTACGTTGTACACTACTAATATTAAAAGACTTAACTTTGTCCTAGTAATCTGTCAGTTCCATATTTTTCCGTTGCCTAGCAACAGTGTACTCAACCAACCACTGTGATTTCCTACCCATGTTTAAAAGGAAAGTGATAAAGAGAAAAATAGAGACAGCAGACTGGGGATTATGAAGGGAATAATAATAATAATAATAATAATAATAATAAAAAAATCATTATTGGAGTGTTAATCCCTCAGACGCTCCAAACATCTGTAACATCATCTGCTACTACACCCAGTCAGAAAAAAAAACGGCAGAGATGGATTGAATTATGTCTGAACGGTGATGGCTGA
>CM074961.1:17930634-17954869 GCA_037577455.1 Pangasius macronema
GCAAAAGCTTTACACACCAGTGAATCATGCAGCATCACACCACAATAGGAAACAGCAGCTACACATGAGCAGCTGATTATGCGCACACACAGTCTGGAGAGCTACACAACATTACACACTGTTATACACACATGTGTATATAGACACGTGCTGATATTCTGTTATTTTCCCCTTAAAGCAATAATATCAATACTGTGAGAAAACATCACGATATTTATTCATTTATCTCCAGTAAGCTGTTTCTCAAGGTCAGGGTCACGGTGGCATCATGTTAACCGTATCACAATATTGTACTTTAGAGGAAAGAAGAGACAGTTCTGTATTTTCCTGAACACGAAAGAGAATTACAGAATTGGCAAAAAAAAGGAAAGATAAAAGATAAACATCCTAAATGACACTAATTCAGTCTACTTACACAGCCTCCTGTTTAAGTGTTGGAAAAGTACTGAAGGATAGGAAGAGGAAAAGACAGAGAGAGAGAGAGAGAGAGAGAGAGAGAGAGACAGACAGATAAAGCAAAAGAGATGACACAGACAGAAGAGGAGAGAGAAAGACAGACAGACACACAGAAGGAGAAAGAGACAGACAAGAGGAGAGAGAGAAACAGACAGGCATAGAAATACAGAATGAGAGAGACAGAAAAAAATATTGAAGGAGAGACAGACAGACAAAGAAAGAGAGAGAGAGAGAGAGAGAGAGAGAGAGAGAGAGAGAGAGGCAGACAGACAGGCATAGAAATACAGAATGAGAGAGAGAAAAAGATACTGAAGGAGAAAGACAGACAGAGATACAAGAGTGCAAGACAGACAGACAGACAGACAGACAGATACAGAGAGACAGGCAGCAGAAGGAAAGAGAGAAACAGATAGAGAGAGATAGACACAGAAATACAGAGAAAGAGAGAGACAAAACATCCACAGGAGAGACAGACAGACAAAGACAGAAAGCGAGCGAGCGAGGGAGCGCGAGAGAGAGAGAGAGAGAGAGAGAGAGAGAGAAAGAGAGAGAGAGAGAGACAGGCATAGAAATACAGAATGAGAGAGACAGAAAAAGATACTGAAAGAGAGAGAGAAAGACAGACAGAGATATGAGAGTGCAAGACATACAGACAGATATAGAGAGATAGACAGCAGAAAGAAAGAGATAGACAAATACAGAGAGAGAGAGAGAGAGAGAGAGAATGGAGGATAAGTGGGTGAAAAGAAATGCTACATGTCTCTCTATATCTGTCTATATCTAAGCCACCAAATCAGACACCACAAAGCCTCCTGTCTAATAAAGTGCCCTGTAAACGTCTCAGTATATCGTCTCCCTGATTATCAGCACGTCCCTACACACGTGTTAAACACAATCCAACATTGAAGTGCGCACTACCTGGAGAAGTTCCTCACACTTCTCACAGCATGGAGGAGTTCACCTTTTTGGGTAGTATGACTTGAGAGTCCTCGAATCGTGTCCCGAACTACTAGAAATTAGTCGAAATTGAAGTAAAAATTTTGATTTCTCTCTCATTACGGGATTTGAACCTCCATTTTACACACTGGGATTTTTCCTTTAGCACTAATAGTTAAAAAAGGGCAAAGTGACAAAAAATAAATTACATCCAAATGTGATTTTTGTAAAATCTGAATTAAAAAAATTAAATTAAGATGGATTTGTCCACCGGACACATCATTAGGCATGTGCCGATTATCAGTTAAATACTATATCATAATATTCAACATACAATATTATCATCCTGGGCTTTATTTGGTCCGTAGCAGTGACGTGACTTTAGTGACGTGACTTTAGTAACGTGACTTTTCTTGTATCATGATTCGCAAGGTTCACTTCCTGTGATGCATTTGTATGTCATTAAACGACACAGTCATTTCTTTTTTTTTTTTTGAGGTCTTATTTATTCAGAAAAATAAAGTCCATCTTTACACATGTAATAAAAAAAATTATGTTATAGCGTTATTATAACGTTTGGCACTATTTTCTTGTCCGTCAGTAGTACTAAATTACAGTCGACATGCCTAATGCTCACACTCACACACTGGACAGAAATGCAGTGAAGAGGAACGTGACGTATTTTCCGGACTATAGGTTGCTCCAGAGGGGGGAAGGGGACAAATTACACACACACACACACACACACACACACGTCAGGTCATTGTACAAGTCGGAGAGTTTTTGTTTTTCGGAACTTCCTGTAAGACCATCCTTTCCGAGAAGTCGCTACACTGCAGCGTTTAATCGTTTAATGCTAAAACATCATTGTTCACGTTGTAAGGAACTTTAGTTCGCCTGATCGCTGCTGCTACAATAAAGCAAATTTTTCGCCCTTTTCTACATCTGAAAACGCTTAATGTAAAAAAGCTTCATGTACAAAACAATGACAAATCGTTATATACACATATATTATAATTATATTTGAAACTGCTGCCCCTGCTGCAGCACAGGGAAGTGTAACACACTCGTTATTTCCGCACACATGGGCTCTCGGATGCCTACGACTGGTTAGTGTCACTGTGATTGACAGGGGAGAGAGTGTATGCCCCTCCCACCCAGAGAGCACGGCCAATTTAGCTCTCTTGGACTCCTGGCTATGGACGGCTCTGGACTTCGACATCGAAATCGCAACTCAACAGCATAACATAAAAATTGTGTGTGTTTTTTTTTTTATTAATATTACTGTTTTGTCCTTTGAGCAGTGGATAGTGTTTATGACAAGGCGTGTGTGTGTGTGTGTGTGTGTGTGAGTGTGTGTCATTCAGTCATCTTGGTGCATTAAGCCAGTTTTTGTTTTTTTGTAGTTATTACGTTATGTTTTTTCCCCTTGATGTCATGTTTACAATTCACTTCGCCATGTTTAAGATTGTTTGACTGTTACACTTTTACTCTTTTTCGTTGCATATCAGGCCTGTAATGCCATTTTTAGTCACACACAGAAGGGTCAGACGTTACTATACTGCATATTGCTTTGTATTTCTTAATCCAAATATACAAAATAAGACCAAAAGATTGAACAATAATCAAAATAATAAAATAACAGCAAGGGGGCGCATGTCTTTGGTTCATCTGAACTCTGGTAGCTTATTAACAGCAGAAGAAATGATTAAATGCATAAATGAGCCAAATTGATTATTGTCTTGGTTGTTTTTTTTGTGTTTTTTTTGCCTTTTGTCCTCTGCTGTTGAACATGAAGGACATGAAGGACATGAAGGACGTGAAGTACATCCGCTCCCCGGCACTCGTTACACAGACATATTAAATACATGATCTCACGTGCGCACACATCATTTACAAAGGAAAAGCAGCAGGTAAGAAAGTCCACTAGAACTAAAAAAAATAAATGAAAAGAGAAAAACACTTCTACAAAGCTTCTCACACACACACACACACACACACACACACACACACACACACACACACACACACACACACACACACAGGTCTAACTCACCTCTAACACAGCTCGACTCTCAGTCGCTTCTCAGCTCTGCTAAAAACGAAGAGCTTATAAAAATAAAACTTTTTGTCTTTACATACCTGACCTAGTGATTTCATTAACAGCTTCCACACATGCGTTTGTGCGCGTGCAGCTCCTCTAAAACACACGTTCTACACTCGGTCCCGTGATGTCTGCAGCCGAGCGTTGTTAAACCTGTCGTGCACTATAATCTATTGTCCCTACTTTCTCAGGTAGACTGGTCCAGTGTGGCTGGAGTGGCAGGCAAAAAAAAAAAAAAAAAATCTCTTATCGTTACACTCAGTCATATTTGTTTTCAGTGAAATCTACATGTCATGATATTCAGTTCATGATGCTGATGTTGGATTTGGAACACATACGTCAGAACAACACGTGAGGAGAAAAAGCGTTTAACAAGAAACAGGAAGGAAAAAGGAATCGTTTGATTTAAAAAAAAAAAAAAAAAGATGAATATCCAAATTGGTTACTGTCTCGTTTGGCACCAATAAAAGTCATAAATAGTCATTTTTCACACTTGTACCTACACATGTACCTCTAGAGGGGACATGCAATGCTTTCTGTACAGTGTATGAGGACAATCTGACTGCGATATCGAGGTGTTATAGAGGTGCGCGTCGGAACTGGGATCCTTCCGGACGCTACCAGCAAAGACAGCGGCGCAAAGAAAGACCGCACTGGGCGTGACACATTGCCTGTACGGTACTGCGTGTTTTCCGTGTTCACTCATTCGTCTTCAGTAAATGCTTTATTCTGCTCAGGGTTATTTTTAGATTTTATTTTCAGGAAGAGAACTATATATGTTCATTAGAAAATACTGCAGGCCGGCACAGGCGAAAATAACTATCAAAGAAACCTACGGCAGGGTCTGAGGAAAGTTTAAAACCATTGAACAGCCAAAGAACACTTTTTTTTTTTAATATAAATGTCTATAAATGTGTTTTTAAAGCTTTCAGGCACGGCCACAGACCCCCCGCAGGACCTTCGTGGTTCTCTAGAGTTCACAAAACCCCTGTTGGAAACTTAGGGTGTAATGCTGCTTTCGACTAAAACTAGGAAAAACATCCATCAACTCGGAATTCCTACTGGAAAAAACTCCACTCCGAGGTGTTTACGTGAACGCACACAGGTTGAAAATAACGTCATTCCGCGTTCCAGTTTCCCACTGAGGTAATAAAGCATAAATCAGTCCATAAGTAAGTAAGTAAGTCCAAAATAAGTTTACTTTTAACTGATTAGGCTCCTGTCTCTCTGGACTGGAAGCTGCTCTTAGCCAAATCACAATAAAAAATGGAGGACTTTCAGGTCTCTCTGTTTCTGTCTCGCGGTCTCTCTCTCTCTCTCTGTGTCTCTCTATTTCAATCAGATACAGATGCAGATTAACACACATGAACTGGAGTTAGAGCAGGAAGATCACTGTACTGTACTCGAGCCACACGAGACCAGGAGATGGACAAACTTCATCGAGAAAATCATATACGATTTATGTTGTTTAGTTAAATCTAGTCCAGGCTAGTACGGCTGGGCTTATTATGGGAATTTATTTATTAATTCGTGTATTTAAAATCAGCTGTGTACAGTCATGAACTGCTGCCGTAATTTGTTTAAGCACATTACAGACCCCTGCACTAGCGACAAACCCAATTACCCATAATGCAGCTCGGTAAGCCGTTAATGCCACTCTAAACCCCTGTGTGTCTCACACAAAGGCTAAATTCACTCGGACACACACTTAACAGTATCAGCTTACAGTCTTTATCCCAAAAAAAAGCACACAATTGACCAAAAACCAGTTTTGCATCTTTGTCTTGCTTTTTCTACGCTGTGCTCTGCTGGCCACGCCCACATTTTAATATCGCCATGGAGAAGCAGGCCTTGCCTGCTTAATCTTTTTAAGAAAAGGTGGGGGGGAGGAGCCACGTCAGCCACGTCACCCACATCCTGAGCTGCACTTGCTGAACCGAGTGACATGAAACGCACGTTAACCCACCAATTACACAACAGACTCGCACTCGTACACAACACAGGAGCATAATCTTACACAGCAGACAATCTTAACCGACTCTTACGCACACGATTTACATTCTCCCAGCTATAAAAGGGGCTAAAAATAAAAACATCCCCTACAGTGTCCATGCTAAGAGATCGCCCTCCTTTAGAAGCACCTTGGATAACGCACGGCTCGTTCTCTGATCCAAAACCTACAACTTAATCACATACGACGGAGGCGTAGGACGAGAAGATGACTCATCCTCCCATAATCCTCTGGGGCATGAGCACAAATATAGCCTCCTATAGAATCATTGTCCACCCACAAAGGCGAGTTCATGCTCTCCTCTTCTTCTCATGAGCTACTCAGGATAAGGACAGAAAAGAAGGATGGGGCGAGAGACGGTTCCAGACGAGCGGCGGATGAGGAGGAAGACACGAGGACGAGAGAGAGAGAGAGAGAGAAAGATGGCAAGCTCCGCCGATCGAGCTCAGTCCGTGTATTCAGCCACGATGGAGAGCAGCACCGTGATGTCATCGGGTTTTCCTCCTGAGGACGAGAGAAAGGGATACAAATAAAATTCAGAATTCATTTTTATAAAGATTTCTAAAAGTCATGAGCATTTGTTCTAATTTAGAGGAATAAAACTGCAGCTTGAAAGCCATCATTTTTAATTAGATTAGCCATTTTTTCCTCATAGCTCCAGTGCAAAACGACAGAACTCAAAGCCTCAAACATGTCTTAGCTGATCAACTTCATATAGATTTAAGGTGATATTGTGTACATCTCTTAAGAGCAGGTTCTTTCTGGTTCTCACCTCTGACGTTGAGGCCGTTATCGCAGGCAAACTGGGCGAAAGGTGACATGTAGTTTGGGTCGTAGGCGAGCTCGTGGGCCTGCTCCGCTATACTGCGCGCCGTCTGCTGGATGCTGTCGTAATTTGTGTTCTGTCATTGAAAACAGACAGTGACGGTTATGTTCAAAACATGCCTGATAGACATTTTNGCGAGCTTGCCTTGAGCTTCTTGAGCTCCTGCAAGATCATGTAGTCTGGCATGTTGTCGAAAAGACCATCCGTGGCAGTGAGGATGATGTCACCAAGCTGGACGTCAAAAGAAGACCTGTCCGCCATTTCAGGACTGAGAGAGAGAGAGAGGGAGAGAGAGAGGGAGGGAGGGAGAGTGTGTGTGAGAGCGTGTGTGAGTGAGTGAGATCATGACAGCACAGTGACAACAGTAACGTGAAACCTGAGGTGAGACGGCGTGTCCTGACCTGACGTGACTCTTGCCCTGAGCTTACGGTGTTAGTCTGACTTCCAGGAAACAGAATCAGAGTCTAATGCCCAGTTTCCATCTGAGCTGCCAGTGCTGGTGGAAACACTTTACGAGGGGGAAGGAGGAGGAGGAGGAGGAATGGAGTCACGAAAAGGTGACTGAAGGACGGAATGGATCAAAGTGAAAAGTGGCAGGATGGCCTGAGTAATCCCGAGTGTAACACAGACAACGTAGATACAACGGTTATACAACATTTTTTATTATTTCCTGATGCTTCAAAATATCTGTGATACCCCTGCGTTCATATCTGGGGGTACGCTGTCTACGGAAGGAGAGCATTTTTCAAGTCCTTCTCTGTCATAGTGTTGGAACAAAACTTCTACTAAATTAAGTTAAAGTGGTCCTGTCTCAAGGTATTCTACCACTTTTTCACGACCTGTCTTTTACTGCTCTGAGGAATATGTTTACAAATGTGTGTTAATGCAGTTACAGATACACTTGATTTTGTAGATCTTTAGTCATTGATGCCCTGATGAGATTTAGCTAGCTAATATTGTATTAACCTCAAGTTTGAATCATGGTGATTAAAGAAATCCTATTGTCACAAGTCACATCTTGTAGCGCTGCATCTACCAACCTCAGGTTTTGTAGAATATACAAGTTTGTATCATTGCATTTGTGTGCAGCAATGCTTATTCACTGCTATACGAATACGGAAAATATGTGCTAGGATCATTGGAAATCCTCTTCATGAGCAGCCAATCAATAATGGACTGGTGTGTAAGAGCTATTAGTCAATCGCAGTGCAGGACAAAGGATTTCGACAAAGACTGATGATAAAAATGCATTAATGAAAGAATTTGATTAAAAGTGAAGCTGGTGTCAAAAAGACAAAGAGACAACAAAGGTATTGATTATTATTCTCAAGTGAAGCGCAGTAAACCTGGGGTTTAATGTTACTCTGTTAGCGCTTGCTAATTTGAGTTTTTAGCTTGCTGACTATGGCTGCAAAATTGTTGGTTTTAAAAAATGTATCATGCAATAGACATTTATAGTGTAATTTGGTTGCTCAGTTTAATGTGGGACAGCACATGGTCTGCTGTAGGTTTGGAGTCGAACGAGTTCAAGCCAACCATTGGGGGGGAATAAATAAATAAATAAATATATAAATAAATAAATAAGCCCTAAAATGGTTGTAGTCAAGGTTTTAAATGAAGGCAATGGTTCTTCCCTAAAAGGGTGACAAAGTGTCGACAGTCTACACATAGACACAAGTCAGAATCACCTCATGATTAAATTTATTTATTTTGGTCACTTTAAGTCCTTCAGAGGTGAGTTGAAGACACCACCATTGGATCTACAAATCTCCAATCTACATACATATGTATATAAGGCAAACTCTCAGATCTGAACGAATAATTTCATGAGGCAGACTGTCTATAAGCATTACAGAAATAAAGTCCAAAAATAAGCAGGTGTTCTTTCTGTTCCTTGAAATGCTGGGCTCATGGAAGAGTCCTAAAAAGGAGGCTCGTTAAAGGCAGAGTAATAGGAGAAATGTCTCGTGTCTGGTGACGCTGTGGGAGAAAGTCAGGTTGGAAACCATTCCACTACATAAAAGATTAAAATGTCCTGTTTAATTTTAGTGTCACATGAGGAGCTCAAAATAGTCTTTCCCCTGCCAAGACTGACTGGGAAAGCCAACATGAAACCCAGAATGGTGACTGGTCAAGCTAAGTGTCTGTCTGCTACCTGCTTTCTGATTGGCTAGTGCAGTGCCGGCTTTGGGCTGCTGGTAGGACAGTGAGGTTGAAAGGACAGTCAAATGGCGCTGTCTTTGGCCTTCATGAAAAATGTAAACACTACCCCTTAATTCATTCTCTTACTCACTCACTCACTCACTCACTCACTAGCTCTCTTGCTTTTTACTGTTTTGATTTAGTCTGTAGATTGCCAGAAGTTGTTGTCATAGTTACATTAAAACAGCTAAAGTAACATAAACTTGGGAATGCAACTCACCAGAATTGAATCACAATACGGACTCCCTCACCAACTCTCTCAGTCCCACAATGATACCATGCCCCTCCATTACCAGCTCCCTCACAACTTCACTGATGCCATGGACCCTTACTTTTTGCCTCATTCACTCACTGAAGCCCTGGCCTGTTTCCCATCTCCTTCATTTCCTTACAAATGCCATGAGCCCCTTACCAGCTTCCATTACTCCCTCGATGATGCCCAGACCCCCTTACCAGTTTCCATTACTCCCTCGATGATGCCCAGACCCCCTTACCAGTTTCCATTACTCCCTCGATGATGCCCAGACCCCCTTACCAGCTTCCATTACTCCCTCGATGATGCCCAGACCCCTTTACCAGCTTATATTACTCCCTCGATGATGTCCTGGCCCATTTAACAGCTCCTTCACTGGCTTGAAAAAGCCTTGGTCCCTTCACCAATGCTTTGGCCCATTACCAGATTCTTCGCCCCTCAACGATACCATGGTCCCCTTACCAGCTCCCTCACTTCCTCACAAATGCCCTGGCTCCTTTAACAGCTCCTATTTCTCCTTTGATGATGCCGTGACCCCTTACCAGCTCCCTGTCTTGCTTGATAATGCCTTGGCCCCATTTCCAAAACCTTGACCCCTTAACAGCTTCCTGATTCCCTCAACGATGCCCTGGCCCCCTTACCAACCCCCTCATTTCCCTAACTATGCTCTGGATCCTTACCAGCTCCTTCACTCCCTTAATGATACTACGACCCCCTTACCAGCTCCCTTAATCCCTCGACACAACCCTGAACCCTTTACCAGCTCCCTCACTTCCTCACAAATGCCCTGACCCACTAAGCAGCTCTCTTTACTCCCTTGAGGATGCACTGGCCCCTTACCTGTGCCCTCACTCACTTGACAACACCTTGACCCCTTAACAGCTCCCTCATTCCCTCAATGATGCCTGGGCCCCCTTATCAGCTTATTTCTTGCACCGACCCCTGACTAACACATTTTACTTGGCCAACACTTGCAAACAGAACCCATGCCCTAGTTAGCACAGATCATAACAGAATACCGACTGACTAGGTCTGCTAAATAAGCATATTTGTCCCTGATGGATGCATCACTGAGAAGCTTATGAGTTGCCCCCATTGGCATAAAAGGAAAATGCAAACTAAACACATCTACGTAGCATTTTCTCGTTTCTCTGCATCCGTGCCAATAAAAGACTAGGAACACTGAGCTTACAGAACCTCTATCAATTATGACACACACTAGTACAATATAACGTTAGCATAGATATGGCAACCCGAGGCTCCACCCACCTGTCACTCAGCACGGACCCTTCGGCCCCTGGTGGTGCGATTGACAGCTGAAAGGGGGTGTTGAAGTAGTGCTGCTGCTCATCAGAGCGATGGACCACCTCGCCGCCCCTGACCACCAGGAACCCCGAATCCCCCAGATTACATGTGTGGATTTGATGACTCCTCCGGTCCAGCACCACTATACACGCTGTACTGCTGCCTGCAGGAGGGAGACAAGAAAAGTCGAAGATCTGAGCATTTCATATTCAAAATCCCTTGTAAAGAACTTACCTGCGGACAAACACGACGACATGATATGGTCTTGTTTCAGTTTAAAGTCTCACTCTGAACAACTGGTTGATCAGTTCAGACAACTAACCAAATGACCACGGGCTACTATTATAATGAGCACGCTTGATTGACAGCCCTGTCTAAGACTAGTTAGCAAGTTAGAAAATTAGCTCGCAGTCTACAGATATCTCACGAATACTACGTTAGTGGGACATTTATATGGATGAGGATATTTTCAGTCAGATCCATTTACAAATATAGCATGTAGTGAAAAAAGTTAGCCATTTTGTCTTGAGTGTTCAGTGTCCTTGCAAGCTCTCAGGTTCATAAAAACTGCTAATTAGCTGCTTAGCAAGCAAGTCATTAGCGAGCTAGTCATTTCTTGTTTCTATTCACTATTCTAAACAGACACAAAGCTAGCACGCGATTCATTCTAACTGTTAATGTAAGGTTTCGCTGTAGCTACCTACTTAACAGTAACTTAACACTTTTTTTTTGACAACTTTTACTTGCTAGCATGAAGTTTATGAAATATTAGCCTTTGGGTCACGTCTAAAGCCTACATGAGTAAATACATAGCATCGGATTTCGATGACTCACGAGACACAAGACGAGGTACATAGAGTCTCAAGGGATGTTTCGTGTCTGTTAAAATGTACTATGCAAAAGCAGTCTCTTATTTGCATACAACAGACGTGAAAGCCTAGCACTGTGGGATCACACACACACACACACACACGCCACAAACCTTTTCTGACTCAATCCAGACATTCCCAAATATTTTTTTGTAAACCAAATTTGCGTGCATGTGTATGAGTCACAATATGCTGCATCTTGTTAAACAAGGGTGTGTTTGAGTTCTAACCCGGCATGCGCACTTTGTTCAGTAGAATTCCACAGCTGTGAGCTGTCTGTGTGTGTGTGTGTGTGTGTGTGTGTGTGTGTGTGTGTGTGTGTGTGTGTGTGTTCCTAAAAGATAGCTAGCAGGGAAAATATCCTGTATCTTTTTGACTAAAAAAAGGCCTACTAGCCATTACGGTTAAGTTCGAAAACATTTGCTCCAATACTTTCATATGGTATATATAGTTTTACATCCTCAGGCCAGAATGTTTTACCCACAATGCACTGCAAGTGGTTTTCATCAAGTCATTTTCAGGTTTCACATTTTAAAGTGTAATAAATAAAACAAAAAAAATTCACTGTGCTATCTGTAACATGTTACGAGATTTATTTACATACATTCATACATACAGATGACAAATTAAAGGGAAAAAAAATTATAGTTATGCTGTGGGGGGCATTTATTTATTTGTTTTGCTGCTGGGATCTGTGCCCAGTCGTCCCCTTAGAGGGAAGCATCGCTGCAAATCAATACCGTAATTCTTCTGACTGATCACTTTTAGCCAGTGATGACACATTTCTGGTGGGCGTGGTGTATTCCACAGTGACTCCGCCCCAATATACAAGCCCCGAGGGCTCACTCGATAGTTTTGATGAGGATGAAAAGGATGTAAATCATATCCTAAAGCCTTCACACTCATGACATCTCAACCTAACTGAACAAAAGTAGGAGATTTTGAGGGAAAATCTTTTGGAAGAACATTCATCATGTTCATTGCTCCAGGACAGTTCCAGAGGATTGTAGAATCGATGCCATTGAAGCTGTTTTGGCAGTTTGTGGTGGACCAACACCTTACTAACACACTTCATGTTGGCTTTTCCTTTAATCTGTCACCTATCATTGTGTGTGTGTGTGTGTGTGTGTGTGTGTGTGTGTCTTACCCAGCAGAGGTACTTTGTTCTGTAGTAGCTCGTAGTAGGCTGAGGTGAGGATGCCCACGGGGCTGCTGGGAGTGAAGCGTCCCTCCTTCACCAACCGCTCGCACGTCCTCATCAGAGTCTCTGAGAACTGAGACGGATCAACACCATAATCACGCCATCCACCCACCCCATCTGCCACACCTACAGAGGGAGAGAGAGTGCACAACACACGTTATTCAGTAAGCACTTTATCCTGTCGGAGTCATGGTGGATCCCAAGAACGCTGATTGAGAGGCGGGACTCTACACCCTGTACGGGGCGCCAGTTCAATGCAGGACTGAAACAGAAGCACCTCATAAATTCTGTCTGCAAATCGCATTAATGTAGCAGAAGTCAAGCTGGATAATAGTCCAATAATCTTCGAAAACAAACAGGTCGACGAGGACGATTCGATTTGTGACAATCGCACAGATTCCCCGAAAGAGTGTTATGTTAACGTGCGTGCGTATCTTTGATGAAACTGCCTGCAATTTATCAGTAAAGAATAGGCATATTACAGTTAGGCTTCAGAACTGCTCAACTGGATATCACCTACTAGAGGGCAAATAAATGCTTGATTTCATGATTAACATTTTCTTTATCTTGCAAATGAAATACAGTTTAAATTGTATTATAGTAAATTGTTCATTTGTTTCCAGAAATTGCTTCATCCTGGTCAGGGTCTCACTGGATCCAGAACACACCCTGAATGTGACCGCAGCACACACTTATTCTTAAATGATTCACTCCAAGAGGCCGGTCGCTGGAACCCGGAAAACCTGGACGAAACCCACGCAGACCTTGAGAAACGTGAGAAACGAACTCGTGACTGAAGCTGGGACCTTGAAGCTACCTACTGCACCACCACACCGCTCGATTCCCACAACAAAACATGAATCCTTTCAGAAACTGAGCCGTAATCATTACATAACATGTTCAATGTTCAGGCACAGAGGCATTTTTGGCAGGAAGTGCCACCTGGTTAGTTAACCTTACATTCTACAGAGATTGTACAAATGCTCTTTTCAGAAATAAGGACTAAAGCACAGGAGTCGCTTATTAGGGCCTTTTGCACTGCGGGAACCTTTTCATAGTACCTGAACTAATTGTGGAACCACCCACTTTTTGGTGTTTTCGCACCCCCGGAACTGGGCGCGATTTTAGTCCCGGACTGCCTGTTTCAAGAACCAAATTATGGTTCATAGTTCACACAAAATCGCCCAGTACTTTAGTACTGTAAATTTAGTTCTGGAAAGGCCCTAATGAAGAGTATCAACTGTAGCACTAGTGAGCCAACTATGACTTTGAAAAGAGTCACAGGAAACACTGAAAAAATTCACCATACACTTAAACACACTAAACAGTAACAAGGCCTAAATTTACGTTGCTCTCACACAAGCCAAAGGTAATAAACAGGACATACATAATCACTCACTGTAATACTAACGCTCATCCGTAGCGTGATTTATAGTGACTACACACACACACACACACACCATGAGCTGTCAATGTGACCAAAAATCACACTCATGACATCAGCAGGATATGTTCACTTCCTCTGTAGTGTTTTTAACACTTCGATTCACAATTCTTCTCGACTTTCTATTTTTCCTGTTGAAACTTCTCCGTACTTCTGTCTACGACGACCGGGGGTCACAGACTCTCAGTAACACTCTCTCTCACACTCACACTCCCACACACACACAAGCCTTATGACACAGCTTTGTGATGCTAATCTACATTTTATTGTGTGTGTTTGTGGAGACAAAGCTTTAGTAATGCATAGAGATCTGATTTCTGCTCGACATCAAGGCCTAAATCGCATTTCAGACGATAAATTAATCCTTTCTGGAAGAAAAAAAGAGAGCAGTGATGAATTTGCACGAACAGGTTAGACGGCTTATGTGATTGTAAGAGCATCCGGAGTTTTATAACAGTGTTAAATGAGTTATAGCAAAATGTCTGGCTCTTACACTGCGCGTACACGCGCACACACACACACACACACACACACACACTCTATAATAACACTGTCATAACAGTGAGTCAGCTGGACTTTATGATGGAAAAAGAGAGCAGAGGAAGATCCCCAAAAAAAAAAAAAAAAGGCACAAAGTCATGCTAATGAAAATGTAAGTAGAAATCTTCAGTCTGACAAAAGTCAGATTTCACCTGACTAAAACCAAAAGCTAAAACAAATATGCATAACCAGTATATATATAAAAACATCACAGTTTGACACGGAGGCCAGATTTCCACCTGAGGTAAAACAGCTTGATAACATTAATTTTTGTGAAGGGAGTACAAGTCAAACAAAAACATGTATTTTCATTACAAATTACAATACTTTCAACCACAACACAAGTTAGTTCCTGATATAAGTAATAGCCTCTCTTTTTCCTTTCCTGAAATTTAATAAGTGGGGGAAAAAAACGCAGCTTGTTATGTCACCGAGAAACACGCAAACGTCCCTGTGCTGAAGACTTTCCCATGGTGGAAAACCTCCTGACTCTTACAAAGCCTCCACCCAAAAATGATAAACAAACATCTCATGACAGAAAACTTCTATATAACCATTACCCATTTTTTACTGTTTATGTGGAGCGTCTATGGACCATCCAAGTCCCTGTGTAAGTTGTTACTATAGAAACGATAACATATGAGAACAAGCGCATTAACGTAAACCAGTGGTTTGCAGCTGCACTATTGTCAGAGCTGCTGTTCTGGAAAATTACTCACCTTCAGAACGGAGAACTCACCAGCGCTATGGTATAAAAACAATTAAAGGTAGGAGGTGAGTTTAATGATAGAGGTGGAGACTATTTAAGACCTGGACTTTATGGTGACATTCAAAATGGCCCTGGGTCTAATTTAGCGTCTCTGTAATCTCCGCTAATGCAGTGCAGTTATGTTTATAATGCAGTCCAGGCGCACATGATGCAACACACACACACACACACACACACACACACACACACACACACACACACAGCACTGTTAAATAACTGTGACACTAACTATAGTCTCTGTTCGTATACAAGAGCAAGGGAAAAGGACAGCACTGAGAAGGTCACATGATGCTTCGTCACATTTTTTCATCCGATAAAAAGTCTTTACGTTGCGTGCAATGGTGCATACTTCTGATAGATACTTTGCATAATAGGAGTTATCCTATAAAAAAAAAAAATGCATCCATCTTCCTGTCTCTTTCTCACACACACACGATTCCTCAGAGAGGACCATACAAGGAGTCAGACCGCTGCTTCCTCATACACACACATGGGAGAAAAACAGCATCCAACTAAAACAAATACTCAGGCGGCACAACACCAAGCCGCAGCTCAGGAGTAACCAGGGAGAGCTAGTATAAACAAACATGACACGCTTCCAGATAAAACACAGCGTTCCAGGCACAAAGCTTGACGTATCCGAACTAAAACAGTTACAGATGGAGTGCTCCAAAAGTTCACCTGCGTTTGACGTAAATCCCCCACCGCTTCGGGTCTACAACAGGAATAAAGTTCAAACGGCCAAACGTGTCAGTCCTCGTGAGAAGCAGCTCACTTAACAACTCTTTACAAGTCATTTACCCAACAGCCCTAAAGTGATAATTACGCCAAAACATTTTCTTCACACCTTCCCTCCCATCGGTAGTGATGGGAAGATTCTAGCCACCAGTTTAGAACGGCGTAAACAGCAGGTTTAAATCTTGTCTCAAAAGGACAACAACTGTACAACTGCTCAACAACTGTACTTAAATACTGCCATAAGACAGCACAATAAGTTTATATTAAAGCTTACTGTCACTGATGCAAAGCACCACACCTCAAACCTTCCTCGCCTCCACCCCCCACACTCCAACACCATCCCATCACTGTCCCCACCTCATCCCCGCACACTCCAACACCGTCCGAAAACCATCCCCACCTCATCCCCGCACACTCCAACACCGTCCGAAAACCATCCCCACCTCATCCCCGCACACTCCAACACTGTCCGAACACCATCCCCACCTCATCCCTGCACACTCCAACACCGTCCAAACGCCATCCCCACCTCATCCCTGCACACTCCAACATTGTCCCAACACCGTCTCTACCTCGTCCCTGCACACTCCAACATTGTCCCAACACCGTCTCTACCTCGTCCCTGCACACTCCAATGTTGTCCCAACACCATCTCCACCTCATCCCCGCACACTCCAGCACCGTCCAAACACCGTCCCAACCTCATTCTCCCACACACTCCAACACCGTCCAAACATCGTCCCCACCTCGTCCCTTCACATTCCAACACCGTCCAAACATCGTCCCCACCTCGTCCCTTCACATTCCAACACCGTCCAAACACCATACCTACCTTGTCCCCACACACACTCCAAGAACATTCAAACACTGGGCCTCATTCGTCAACCGTTTGGTGAAGTTGTGTGTAAATGTATGCGTGAACGAAATGGCACTAAAATTTTCCAATGGATTTACAAAAGTTTGGGAAATGTTTATTTTCATTGTACTGACGTGCGTATGTTGATCACCCAAATAGTTCAAAGCACGTACTTTTCATATACAAAAGTGCAGTAATCCATGCAAATTATATGCTTTGAAGCCAATCAATACAGGTTTACACTTATTAGTCTTCTTACACGTAAAGCTACACACACTCACAAGCATGAGTATGATACAAACATTTTTTTCAGAAATTATAACATTTTCATGAATACCAATTTTCTTGTGTAAACGCCCGTACAAACAATTTATGAATAAACCCATTTGCATCCACCTTGATAAATGAGGCCCACTGTCCCCACCAATTCCACATACAAACCAACACTGTCAGCACCTCATCTCAGCATGCCTCCACACTATTCCAGCCCATCCATACACGCTCCAATACCACCATCCCCAGCCGTTTCCATTCACTCCAACACCATCCCCAGCCGTTTCCATTCACTCCAACACCATCCCCAGCCGTTTCCATTCACTCCAAGACCATCCCCAGCCGTTTCCATTCACTCCAAGACCATCCCCAGCCGTTTCCATTCACTCCAACACCATCCCCAGCTGTTTCCATTCACTCCAACTCCATCCCCACCCATGCCCACATGCTACAACAACATCCCCACATCTTCCCCACAGATGCAACGGCGTCCCCACCTTTTACCTGCAAGTCTCAACTCTCCGTCCCCACCTAATCCCTGTACACAGCAACACCATCCAAATCACTTCTGAAGTACAGCTCACGCGGCAAAATTTGGGCCACACCTCATACCATGCCAGCGTTGAGTAACACAAAACTGTGTACTAAGGAAAGCCTGTGATTCAGCTTTTTCAAGACGGCTGGTACTGATGTTTTTTTAACCTTTATATTGCCTTTTTGTCCATTTTTATACACACCAGAGCACCACATAGTGCCAGAAACCACACAAGAAAAAGTCTGTTCAAGGTGCTGTTGACTAATCTGCGTGAGTCATGTGTGCGACGATGACATGGAGGCTATAAGTTTCCTTTACTTGTCAAGTACCATAACTTAGTTGAAAACCTAGTAAAACGCAGATATGTGTTGAGAAACTCATTTCATTAAGGGGAAAAGGGGAAGGGGGGGATTTGTATATTTCTTTTATTTGGCTGAACTAATCCTTCCTTTCAGGGAATGGTTAAACAGGAACTTTACCATGCAGCTGAGAAGATAATTATCACTTAGATTTGCAGTGCACAAAAGCGTCATGGCTGTTGTTAAACAGCTGGCTCGCGCTCAACCACGTGGTACACCACTCGCGCAACAAAAGAACGCGCTATACCGGAAGTAGAAAACTCCAGGGAGGGAAAAAAAGCCTCTTTGTGTTGACGAGGCTAACGTGAAGACTTAAATATAATCCACGAGACATGATTATCTAATCTTCTCGCATTATAAATATGAATTACAAAGCACCGTTTTTACTTCTCCCTGTGTTTTGCGATAAACATAGTAACCGCAAAAACATTTAAAAAGAATCAACATTAAGCCGCTTGTCTGTTTATCAAAGACTGATTAAGCATTAGGTTTAACAAAAATAAATAAATAAATAACCCAACATTTCAGAAGACAAGGTATTTTAAAATCCAGTCGTATTGTCAAAATAGGAGGCCAATGCGCATGCGCACTACTGTCACACGTGTCTCCATGGCTACGTCGGAACTGATACTCGCATAACTTCACTACAAATAACTATTTTTTTAAAGAGATCAGATCACTTCATTAAACATAACACCAGATAAATAAGAAATGATGTTTTATTAAAAAGTAGAGTGACAGAATACTGGTATAAAATACTATTTATTTGTATCGCGTGGACGTCTTGGTTATTTTGTTCCAACATGGCGGCCTCCATGCTCAACCATTCTGACCTTTAGGGGAAAAACACCTCTGCCATATTAAACTAAACTGTTTATTATACAAAGTTACAGCATTAAAAAGAGTACCATCCCGCGTGTCTTTAAGAGTCTTTTATTTTTACCTGTTCATCTTATTTTTAAAAATGTCTCGTTTGTGTACGTCTTAAGTCTGACGCGTTAAAGTCGTTAATCATAATAATATAAATTCAGCGTGAAGCAAAGCAGAGCTCAAGATCTACGAAGCAAAATCATTAAGTGTCACAAAACTCTATATATATATATTCTTTAGTGAAATGATTTTAGTTCCGGGTTTGACCGCAAGTCGCCCGTCCTCTGGTCTGTTTCTGGGTGAAAGGTCATCTCCAGCAACAACCAGAATCACCACAAACGCACAGGAACACATTTATCCTTAGCACACGTTTGAATTAAATACAACCAGCTTCCTCTTTACAGATAATAATAATAATAATAATGATCATATTTATATTTATATGATCATTATCATTACTGATAACATTAACAGTATTATTATAAAGAGACCCTGAGGGTATTTCAGGTGAGGGTTAAATGTTACCTTCCTTCCTGCCCCCACTGTCATGACCTCGCGCGCGCATTATGGTGCTTTAACCCCTGAAGGTCATTCAGAAAAGCGAAAGTGGCGACCTGGTGGAAGCTTCACGCTTAATTTATGCTTAATTTATAAATCGTGTATTTTTTTAAAACCTGACTATGAACATGGAGGATGCTTTATAATGCTAAGTAAGATAATACAAAGGGAAGTTGAGACAATAATAATAATAATAATAATAATAATAATAATAATAATAATGGCATTAGTGTGTCTTTACCTAAGACGTCGGCGGACCTGTGGCGCGCTATGAAGCACGCATCGTCCCCGTAGCACATGCCCTTCTTCAGGATGCCCTTCCGGAAATCCTTGCCGAAACCGCAGCTCGCCGTGACCAGCTTGTAATCCCGGCCGTCGGTCTGAGAGAGTCCGCCCAGGACGGCCCTGGCAACGATCCGTCCATAGGAGAGTACCGATAACATCCCACCTCACGCGCAAACAATCCGCTCGCAATGCTCCTGTGGCCCTTTAAACGCGAAATCCCGGCAGCTCGAGTGAAGAAAGCTTTTATGTTTTAGCTGATTTCACAGACAAAGTTCCTCCACACTGCTGCCCCATCGTCCTACAGGACATCTTTCTTTCCTCTCTCTCACGCTCGCGCACACAAACAGCCGGGTTTGGAGAACGGGAGGGGAAACCGAAAAAAAAAGAAAGAAACCCTTTGCATACGGGTCTTCTTGTCACGTGACTCTCTGACGTCACACCGAGCATGCCGGAAGTGCAGATCTCGACTACTACTTAGCTATCGAACTCTGTTTAATGTTTTATCTTTTTTTGTATAGATTTAAAAATGTTTTATGACACTCAGTGAGCAAGTCTAAGTCTAGGAATACATCTCCTCCTCTGAAAAGAATAATTTGTTCAATATAACATGCCAGTGTTGTCATTTCTGGTGAATTTGGAGTGGTGTAGTGTATCCCCCTGCTGTTATTATGAACAGAAGAATAGAAAAGATTTTTATTGTCATTGTTTTGAACAACGAAACACTGTACAATATATGGGTGTGTGTTTATTTGATCAAACTCAATAAATAAAAAAAAAAGAAAAAAAAATCTCGAACACTTATTCTCTTTTCTTTTATCATTTCTTTTTTTTTTTCCTTCCTTTGCTGAACAGAATGACAATGCCCCTGTACACAAAGCGAGCTCCATGAAGACATGGTGTGTGAAGGTTGGAGGGGAAGATCTCGAGTGTCCTGCACAGAGCCCTGACCTCAACCCCACTGAACACCATTCGGATGAACTGGAACACCGACTGAACCCCAGCCATGTTCCAAAATCTAGTGGAAAGCCTTCCCAGGAGAGTGGAGGTTATTATCAAAAAGCACAGTCAGGTGTCCACAAACTTTTGGCCATATAGTGTAGTTTTATACCAAGACATTTATTGTGTTACCTAATAATATCTCTCTCTCTCTCTCTCTCTCTCGCTCTCTCTCTCTCTCTCTCTCTCTTTCTTTCTTTCTTTCTTTCTTTCTTTCTCTCTCTCTGTCAAGCTACTCCTGAGATACTAGTGATCCTGATCCCTTCTGCTCTCTGGACCTGCTTGATCCATCCTGATGCCCTACTTCTAGTTGGAGTTCTTATCACCTGAAAACCACTCGCTGCTGCTGAGGATGTCCCCATACGGACAGCCTAAAGATACATGAGACTCCTGTGAATGATACCACTTAAAACCCATGAAGATGGCTTTGGACTATAATTGCTATGAACAGTTTTGCACTCAAGTCTCCATCAGTGAACAGCTGCTAACTTCAACAAAATAGACTTCATATGAAAACTATAATGAAGTCAGAATTAACCCTAATGCTCATATTCATAAGTTCCTGGTTACACAATTGCACTTTATGAGTATGACTATATAGTATACAGTTACAGAAGGGAATTATTTATAATCAGTATCCAATGTCACCCAGATGAGAATGGGTTCTCTTTTGAGTCTGGTTCCTCTCAAGGTTTCTTCCTCATGAAGTTTCAGGGACTTTTTCCTTGTCGCCGTCGCCTCTGGCATGCTCATTAGGGATAAATTTATACATTTAAAATTGATATCGGTAACTTACATACTTCTGTAAAGCTGCTTTGTGACAATGTCTGTTGTTAAAAGTGCTATACAAATAAAATTTAATTGAATTGTTTCTCAGATGTTCCATTATTTTGGCAATTAGTGAAAAATGGCTAATGTATATTAAGCTATTAATACCGAAATATATCTGTTCAAAAGCTTGCATCTGTTTCTGAGTTGAGATTCTGAGATTTGTAACCACTTCCAATCCTTTATTTTACAACCATAATCCAATTAGTCAAACACGACACACATTAGGCAAATAGGTATAACCATGGTAATTTATTGGAGATGATATTTGTATCATAATAACAGTTTTTTCCTAATTGTATTAAAATTGCAGTTCACATGATGTGCGATAACCTTTTAGGTTACAGAACAACAACAAGAACAACAACAAAAGTTAGATGGTGCTTTCTCCGTGGAAGCACCCATATCCTATTCCATTCACCTGGCCCTGAACCACCTGAACAAACAGAACAATTGCACGAAGAATACCGGTTACTGACTTTAAACACAGCCAAGAGCGAGAGAATGACTGGGAAAATTAGCCTGTGGGGTCTGAACACTTGAGTCAATCGGGATCAGAAAATCAATCACTGATACTGAACACCGGCGTCCCTCAGGGCTGTGTACTCAGTCCTGGGCTGTGTACTTATTCAAATACAGCTTGAATCACATCATGGAGTTCAGTGATGGCACTAAAGTGTGTTCTCAACAATAACAACAACAGGAAATCAACATACAGAGAGGAGGTGGAGCAGCTTGCAGACTAGTGTAGAGACAACAATCTGTCTATTAATGTGGACAAAACAAAGAGAGGATTGTTGATTCAAGGAGGTGCCGTGATGATCGGTCTCCACTGCACGTCAACAGCACAGTCATGGACACAGTCAATAGCTCCAGGCTCTTTGGAGTACACATTGTGTGCTCTCCTGAGTCCTTAATGCCATCTCTATAGCCAAAAAAGCCCTGTAGTGTCTCCATTTGCTGCAGACACTGGAGTGACTCACCGTCTGATGTTTGATTTTAGACCCAAAAATGCAAAATACAACGCAAAGTCAATGCAAATAGATTAATTTAAGACCCACAATGTGATTTAGAACCACACAGTCTCAGAAAAAATACCTTTCCTTGTGACCGGGGTTGTACGTTTATCATTTCTACCTTTAATATGTATCTTTTACCTGGAAATTCATGCAACTCCTTTGTGGAGAAATGTCTGTCATCTAAAGGCTTAATATTTATCCTATACAGTAAAATATCTGAGAGTCAACGCTTCTTTTGCATGACTCCAAAGGCTGGTTGGGAACAAGATATAAGGGAAAACATTTTAAAGAAACATTGCATGTGCAAAACTTTTATTTTGTTTTGGTCCCCGATTTTTAAAAATATTTCAGGTGCACTAGGTACGTATATATATCCATACAATGGATATAAAATGTCTCCACACCCCTGTTAAAATGGCAGCATATAAAAATGAAGTGAAACATTATAGGGGAAAATAGGAAAAATAAAAAAGTTACAATAACCTGGTTGCATAACTGTGCGCACCCTTTTATAATTGGGGATGTGGTTGTGTTCAGAATGACATTCGATCTCGTGTTCAAAAAGAATTATCACACAGCTGTCATCAATGAAATTATTCTGATTAACCCCAACTAAAGACCAGCTGTTTCTGTATGAGTTTCTTGACATCTTCAAGGTTTCACCTGACTGCTGAAGCCATGGCAGAGCTGAAGATGTTGAGGTTCTCTTTGGGAGTGACGAGGTTGGACAGGATTAGGAACGAGTATGTTGGACGTTTGGGGGACAAAGTTAGGGAGGCCAGATTAAGATGGTTTGGACATGTTCAGAGGAGGGAGAGTGAGNAGATAGGGATAGGTGGAGAGTGATGATTCGCTGTGGAGACCCCTGAAGGGAAAAGCCGAAAGAAGAAGAAGATAAATAAATAAATAAAGACTAATAACTGAATAAATCAATAAACAAACAAACAGATAAATAAAATTCGGGCTGGGACGATGCCCAATTAAACATGCATATTTCATATAAATTTACAGAGCTGTGATTAAAGCTGGTGAGGGAGTAAAGCTGGAATGCTGTACAGTTTATAGCGTATAAATCTGCTGCCATCTGCTGGATATAGTGCTGGATTTGAACCCTATTACAAATCTATGAAGAGGACAGTACGCATGCGCAAACCGAAGACTATAACGGAGCTTCAAATGTTTTATGACATGAAGTGTCCTCTACACAGGTCTCAGAACCTGGTAGACATTACAGTGCTTCACCAAGTATTAATTGTAATAGTGCTTGACAATTCCCAAACCAGTGTTTTGTAGAAAATGTGTTCTACTTAAAAATATATGGCAAAATTATACAACATCCCATACCATCCCACATTACTCATCTGATACTGTTAACTCTTTTATTCTTCACTGCTCATTTTCATGAAGGGTGTCAATAATTATTAAGTTGACTGTAACTGAGTATCTTTTAAAGTCAATTATATACTTTCAGATAACTTCCTGTTAATGGCAGCATGTACACAGAAAAGAGCACGAGACCTAGAGCGGTGTAGATTGGATGTAATGGGATGGGCAAAGAACAGAGAAATTATATTTAAGCGTAATGTATCATATTCTTACTCAGTTAAAAGTGAAAGTATCAAGCCAAAAAATGTGCTCAAATGAAAGTAAAAATGGTTTCTACTTTTAAAGGTAGTCAGGTATTAAAAAGTAAAATGTTTTTAACTGATGAAATTAAGTTACATTATGTAAAAGTAATCTACAGTGTAACTTATAAGATTTTTTAAATTTTTTTTAAAGAAACTATGCCTTTTTGCTTAAAACATCATTCAATCTATTTGCAATATTTACCATTATCTAGATTTTGCCTTGCTGCCTAACCAATTATGTTACTGGAACTGATGCTACGCTAGGCTGCCAGTTAATGTTAGCAAATTAGCAAAACATTTTGGGGGCAGTCGTGGCCTAATGGTCTGAGAGTTGGACTTGTAACCTGAAGGTGAACCTGAAGGTCGTGGGTTCG
>CM074961.1:17961161-17980248 GCA_037577455.1 Pangasius macronema
TGTCATTGTCCTTCAGACAGTCACACTGTCATGATCTCCTGATGGCAAAAACACAAAGGCTTTCTGTTTTTGAACGTCACTACTGAGCCCTTTTATTGACACTTTTAGCTCTGTTGTGGGTATTTTTGGGCTATGGTCTTAAACTTTTGATCAGTTGTTTGAGTTTAAATGCAGTTTTTAATAAATTGCCAATCTCCGTTTTTTTGTCTCTTGCTCCTTTTTCTTCTTTTGACGTTCTGAAACAGTTCTTACAACCTGGTTACAATCCACCAGTGCGAAATGCGAATACTTGGAATGTTTCCCCCGGTCTTAAGATTTTGTTCAGGAGTGTGTGTATATATATATATATATATAAGTGTCTTAAGGGTCTAAGTGTACTGTCCGAAACATATACACGCTAAAACGTGAAGCCAAACCTCTACGTATTTTCCAACTGCTGCTCCCGTTGCATGACACGACACCTCAGTACACCAGGAAGAAAAGCTCCCCACCCACAGATGCCCATGCTGTCTAGTGTGATTAACAGGGAAGACCGTAATGCCATCCCTCCCACACATTTATGCTCTCTTGGCTACCCTTGGCTCTAGCATTGTCAAGATTTGAGCTTGCAGTCTCTCAACAATAGTTCAAATGCTTTACACTCATTTTTAAATAACCTGTTTAAGTGGAGCATCCACCACACAAGTCCCTATATAAACTGTTACTATATAAGCAATAACGTATTAGAACAAAGACAATAATATAAACCTTACAACCAGCACCATTGTAGCTGTTATAAAAATTTATCACCTTCTGACCAATCAGAATATTCAACAGCTCTGTGGTACAGATGATTTTATTGCCAGCAAAAGTAGTCTGTTTACATTTCTGTTTTGTCATAGATGGCTGATTCAGGTATTAACAGTGTTGAACTGTGAATCAATCTATCCCAGCAACTCCCCAAATATTTACCTGCACAAATAGTTCCTCATTCCAGACACACGAAAAACAAAAGAAGGTGTTTTCCAGTCGGTGCTTAACTAAGTCATACAATTGTCCTTCTGTTTTAGTAAAGAAGAAATCTCTGCTTGTCATTCTCACGATTTCCACTCTATTATATGAATCTGTGCCCATTTGTGCACTACACTCAGAGCTGCTGTTATGGAAAAAATTATTTTCTGACTTATTTCATTGCAATACAAACAGAGCTGACAATTATACATTAGAAAGAATAATGTCAGTTAGATGGCCTCTGAAAAAAGTTCATAGGAAAAATATAATCTGTCACTGAGCTATTAGCATGACTCTATTAGCATTCGGTTTTTGTTTTTTTTTGTTTTTTTTTGACAAAACCAAAAAATTTCATTTTGGAAGCCAAAATGAAAAATGAGATGCGTGCTTTGAATATCGCAAAGAGCTGAGTGAGAATGTGGTCTAGTAACACTGAGGAATCGAATCACCCTTTCGGCTTCTCCCGTTAGGGGTCGCCACAGCGGATCATTGGTCCGCCTATTTAATTTGGCAGTTTTTACCCCAGATGCCCTTCCTGACGCAACCCTCCCCAATTTTTCCGGGCTTGGAACCGGCACTTAGAGCGCACTGTTGCACGCAACCCCAGTGGCTGGGGTCGGTTCCCTGGCCGGGAATCGAACCTGGGCCACAGCGGTGAGAGTGCTGTGGCCTAACCACTAGTCCATTAGCAGAAAACAGGAAGCTGGTGAGTTTTTTAAAACAAACAAATCTTAACTATGGTGTGACAAAGAAATGAGCTACAACCAATTAAAAAGCAAATAAAATATCTGGGTCAAGATGTGCACTGTTTAGTGCATTTCAGTTTTAAGTGTTTTAATGCGAAACACAGTACTGTTTCTCACTCACACTCACTCACTCACATCCAGTAACTGCTTATCCTTGAGGTTGTGATGGATCCGGATCCGGGAGCACTGGATGTGAGGCTGGAAAACACCCTGGGTGGGACACCAGTCTATCACAGGGCAACATGCACACACATTCACACACTCATTCACATGAAGACAATTTATCTTAGCCAGTCCACCTACTGGCATGTTTTTGGACGGTGTCATCGGAGGACATTGGAGAACCCAGAGGAGAACTCGAACAGAAACTCTACACAGACAGTAACCCAAGGTCAGGATCAAGGATAAATGCAAGACTGTCCAAAAAAATGCAAGACTGTCTGGACACAGAACTTTTACTCAAATTAATTAATTAATTAAACTCTAATACTAGGAATATTGGAAGCTGGAAATGATGAACATCATCAGTGATTGAACATTCTTAAGACTGGATCATGTATAATAAAGTCATAAAGAAAGGTGAAGGAGTAGTACAGGGATTAAACAGGATTGCCAAACAGGATTGCTTGAAAACCATCGTTGGGTTGTTGAGCAACATCCTTAAAAGTGAACTGCTCAGCCTCATACTCTCATTAGACTCTGCTTTAATTGCTCTGCGTTTGGATACAATCAGGCTTCGCTAAATGCATCTATGAAATGACTAACGGTTAAAAACAAATGTTGTAATACTATAAAATGTATAGTATAATAGTAAACTCTTACAGCGCTCTAACTGTGTGTTGACTAACTCAAACTGTTCTGCTTGTGGTTCTGTTGAAACACACCACTGAAACACATTACCCAAGAAAAAATAAAGGAACTTTCTCACTCATCCTCTTTCACTGTATACATGAAGCAATGGCTTGTTTGTGTGTGTAACTCCGAAATCTAAAATGCATTCACTACAAGGCAGTCAGCTAAAAGTCTCTCCTTGGGAATCGTGCACAAAAATACAAAAATGACTCGCATGGCTGACTATATGCCTTCATGCTGAAATCTGACCGTAATCACAGAGCGTGTGAGTTTATATACGTTACACAGAGGGTCGGTGATTAGCGTGCATGCAACGTTTGGCAATTTAAGCAACACTCGCCAGCTTCTGCTTTGACTCTAACTGCCTTCCATGTTGTGACATGCGGTGAAAAGTGTTTCACTATGCACATGTTCACTCTACCTGTACACCTGCACATTCATCCAGATATTATCCAGAATCAGCCAATCACGTGGCAGCAGGACAATGCATAAAGTCATGCAGATGTAGGTCAAGAGCTTCAGTTCATGCTCATTTCAAACTCTGGGGAAAAAGTCTGAACTCATAGACTTTAACTGTGGCATGGTTGTTGGTGTAGTTCTGAGAGTGAGAGAGAGAGAGAGAGAGAGAGAGAGAGAGAGAGAGAGAGAGAGAGAGAGAGAGAGAGAATAGAGGCTGGTACGAGAACGACCGTTTAAAGCTGCAATAATGTAAGTGATAACAGGTATAAACTTCTTTCATGGACACTCAACAAACATAACTATAAACGTAAAAGGTAAAAGTACGATGTCTCGTTCTTCAGTAAGTCAAAACTGATAATCATGCGGTTGCTTGGGGGACACGGTGGCTTAGTGGTTAGCACTGTTGGGGGATTGAATCCCACCTCTGCCCCATGTTCGGAGTCTGCATGCTTTCCCAGTGCTTCGAGGGTTTCCTCCAGGTACTCCGGTTTCCTTCCCCAGTCCAAAGACATGCTTTGTAGGCTGTAGGATGTTCCCCATCTCGTGTGCCCAGCGTCCCAGGTATAGGCTTCAGGCTCCCCGTGACCCTGTGTAGGATAAGCGGTACAGAAAATGGATGGATGGATGGATGGATGGATGGATGGATGGATGGATGGATGGATGGTGTTACTTGGAAATAATCACCTTTGGAATGGAGCAGTGACTCTGCTTTGTGTTGGGCTGCATTGCACCACACCACCTTTGATTATTTTCCTGTAACAGCACACTCCCAGGGGTTTTCCTTGCATATCAGTTTAGGAAGTCTGGACTAGTTGTAAGAAAGGCGGCTGTTGTTTCTAAGCATCAGCATGATTGAAACTGTATCGTATCATTATTAGGTGATTCTTATTATCAGCCTGAACTGATCACAGAAGGAAGCAAGCACAGAAGGAAAGACCTTTTCATGGCCAAAGCCAATATTATCTATAATCAATATTATTATAATGTAACATCCTGTAAGCTTTTAAAAAGTATTTGGACTTGCCAAACGTGCATCAAGAGCAATATAACTTGGGCGATCTCCATTTCTTTGCAGCCAGAAACCCTTAGTGTGAAAAAGAAAAATCACAAATCACAGTATAGATTTATTCTATGAATAAAAACCAACTGATTCAAATAGTAAGAGGAATTTTTGTGTAATATGTAACATCAAATTTATATATTTTTATTCTTGAATTTTTAACCCAACTAGCTGATTTTAAAATCGTAAAAAACTTTTTAAAAATGACTCATTTTATTAAAATTGTAGTTAGATTTGAGTGGACATTATTTTCTACACATGTTATGGTTTGAAGTGAATCAGAAGGAAGTGATTTTGATTAACCCCAAATAAAGATAAGCGTTTTTATAGCATCTTCTTGTTTCTTAAGGTGGAAAAAGATCTGACATGATGTATTGTGGTTTAATTAGACACATTCACTGTACTGTTTACCCAATGCATTGCACATTAACATTGCTATTGTACAGCAGAGCAGTTGAGCATTTACACTTTAGAAATGATTTACCAACACATGCAATGCTTTGTTCAGTCAGGCATATAGTCAGGCATGAGAATTTCTGGGAAAATACAGTAAACACAGTAAATACTATCACGTAATAGAGGAATATACGCTGTATTTCCTGCTAAGAGTTAATCAGTCACATTCCAATCAGCTCCACCGCTATAAAACACTACTCACCTCTTTTACTGCTTCTTTTATAATGACAAGAGATAAACAAATATTGCGCAATATTATAAAAATACTGTGCACATGCTTCGTGGCCTTTTCAGGAAATTCTGCTGGGTTTGATAATGAATAATTCAGCCAATTAAAGATGTTTGCAGATAAGAGGGAGCAGGAAACACTCCGGGACGAAATGTTAAGAAATGCCACAGCCCACCAGTGTGATGGACAGGTGCTGCTCTGCGTATAAAGGCCCGCTGCACTTCCACAATCCCACTCATCTCAGGAGCAAAGAGGCAAAACACACAGGTGGGTTGAAACTGGCGCATGATTTTCATTTCAACTCTGGTTTTAATCGATTAAACTAATTTCACATCATTTTAACTGAATTTAATCCATTTATTCTATATTGACATATTAAAAATGTTTGTCTATGGTCAAATTACAGGTTTAAATAGCTAAAATTATTATTATTATTATTATTATTATTATTATTATTATTATTATTATTATTAAATGCAACAACAATAATAACAAGAAGACAAATAAGACAATGAAGATTAAAATTGAACAGCTATAATTTACTTAAATTTTGTTACTGAATAATAATTATAATATTGTATTGTTTTTTATTATTAATATTAATATTATTAATATTGTATGATGTATTTTTTATGATGAAAAGAAATGGGATATAAACATAAACATAAATATGAACATCTTTGCATTTATATAATATCTTTTTTCATTTTGAATCTCAAATCTTAAAATGCTTTACTTATAAATTATAAACGATTAAGAAACATATCTATAATTAGGCATAATAATAAAAATAATCCATTATTAGGAATACAATCATTAGAAACATATGAATATTACTGCAAATCAAATGGCACATTTTATCAGAGTTGTGTGAACATAAAAATCCATTTTTTTTTTCAAATCATATGTGCTCTAGTGAGAAATTTCTAAATTTCTAAATTTTTAATTTTAAATTTAATACAAATTAAGTCATAAGAAAAGGTAGAACTCTAACTCCACCCTTAACCTTAATTTAATATTTCTGCTTTGTGAGCAATTTATCACACACATCACTCGCAGCACGAACAGCCACCACACATCACTTTTACTCTGACTACAAACACACTCCTAATTCCATTCCACTACTAAGAGCTGTTTTCTTCATCATTGTGCAATATTTGCTGCCCAAACAAGAATCATTTCTCACCTGAACACCTTCAGATCAGTGAAAATGCATCTCAATAATCATTATCATGTGATCTTAATAATGCTGTGATTTTAAGGTGATTAATAATGAACTATTTGGATGAAACATGTGGCATCACAGCATCCTGAAGATATTCAGATAATCTCTCGAACAGATAGAAATGGATTTTTCTCAGTTTAAAAATGCATCCAAGTGAATAATAATTATAATTTAGTATTAGTATTAGTATTATTATTATTTGAAAGGGATGAAATATGAATGGTTCTTATTAGAGGATGAAAATTTTGAAAGTCACTAATAGATTTGAACAATGACCAATCTAAAGTGACAAATATAAATGCAAAAATTTATTAAAAATTCTTTAACTTTTTTCTTCACTGCAGATTAGGAGAAGCCAAAGTTAATGCCATTGTTCTGAGCTGTGGTGTGTGCATCCGTGCTTCAGACATGAATCTCTTAACGTCTGTACTGGTGCTGGGACTGTGCTACACACTCAGCTCCCCGGCTGTATCCGGTGAGTTAAAACAGGAGCACTGAACATTTCAGAAACTTGAAGAGATGAATATAGATCATAAGATATCTATATGATGATGCTGAGCTTCTGAGATTGAAGACTGAATATAGATCCTAAGATATCTATATGATGATGCTGAGCTTCTGAGATTGAAGGATCAATAGCTTTATTTTTTCCCTGGACTGAAAAGTTTGCAACGTAATTATATTTCAGCAAAACAATGCTTAATTACTAATGAAACGTTCCTGGGCTTTTATGCAAAGATCCTGTTGTGTAAGGAGGCAGTTTAACAAATGCTGTGGTAACAACAGTCTGCCTAATGATGTCAAAATCCTTGCTAAGTAAGCGTGATTTCATCACACAGTAGAAAGGGACTCATGAAAAGGGACATTTGTATATGATTATTAATGTATATGCTTCATTATTCCCAATGTGCTAAGCAGAAGTGTATGTATTAATTTACCCATTATATATGCTTATTTGTGGACCTTATAGTAGTGATACCAGTTTTAATGCTCCTCAGAAACGTCAAGTTGGACCACTTAAAACACACTGACAAATCTGCAGTCTGACTCTTGACCTTTGCTCTGTGTATTTTCATGCTCATGTGTGATGTGTGTTTATACAGGATCTGAAGAGAATGGGTTGAGAAGGTCTTTAATCCTGGAGTCCATCAAGGAAGCCAAACAACTCGTAGATGACTCTTATTTGTACTCTCGTCAAAAGTGAGTCGACGCTTCTTTAGCACAGAGTGTACTTAGACCAGAGGACGTAAAAGCAAAGTTGTTTATCCAAGAATCAACTGTACGTCAGATCAAAATGTCAAAAAAAAACTACGTCAAAACTGGAACTCTAAGAACAAGATAATAAATAGACATCGAAAACAAGAAGCGCAGGAACTCTGTGCTGCAGGAATACAAGACTACAAAAATACAGGCTACAGAAAAAGAAATATAATCTAATATAAATGCACAATGATGCATACAGTGATCAGGGGGCGTGGCCAAGTCTTAGCTAATGTAGATATCACAGGAAGTGTTCATGACACATTTTAGCAATTATTTGTGTTGTCGTATTAAAGCGAAACATTACAGTGGAATGCGAACGTTTGCACACTCTCATTCAAAATGATGACAACAACAAGGCAAAGTTTATTACAAGCAAAAAAGAATTAAAAAAGGAGTTGGAGAAAAACTGTCCAATCGTACAACACATCAAGAGCCTGCAGCTGTATGTGTAACGGTAATGAGTGGCTCTGGCAAAAAAATAAAAAAAGGATGGGCACATTTACATTAAATAATAAAAGAATAGCATGAAGGCTGATTTTTATAGAGGTCCCTTCAATAACAGGTCAAAATTATAGTATTGAATGTGATATAAATGTAGATATTTTCAGGTCTGCGACTGTTCTTTTGGAAAAATCTGCTTGAAAGTTTAAGCCTGTTTGCAGTTTAAGCCTTTACCTGCCTTAAATAAGACTTAACGTGTTGCAAGTCAACATGGTGATTGTTACCTTACTGAAATCCATGAACTAGAGGGGGTGCAGACTTTGCAAAGTTGATCATTCAACTAATTGCTAGCTTAGATTTTGATATTTGGTCTTATGTTGTAACAAGTTTCCAAAAGGAAAACATCATTTAATAAACATTCTGTTACTCAGAATCCAAGGGGGGTGCAAACTATTGCACTCAGCGATATACCAAGCGAGCACTGTGTTATCATACTGAATTATATTTGTTTTGTCTTACAGGAGCCTTGAGAGGGTGCGCAGGTCCGATTTCATCAAGCCGTCTGATATACTGCGTCTGATGAAGCAGCCGAAACGGAAAGCTCGTCAAGCTGTGAGAGCTGCAGATTATCTGGAGCAGACGCTGAGGATCATCTCAGAGAAAACCCACCATGCACACAAGAGATCTATTAACGCCACAGGTCTGACACTCAAACACACACACACACACACACACACACACACACACACACGTGCGACTCTAAATCATGTCAGAGGAAAGCGCTATCCACCCCCTTCCGCATACACAAGCTTACAGGTGCACATGATTGGCTAGTGTTGCTGTGATCATGCCATCCTTCCTCCCCAGGGAGCAAGGACAATTTTACTCCCTAGTAGCATCATCCCAATTCAAACTCTTTTCCAAAGTTTGTACAGTGGGCTGTAAAATAATTATTATATTCTGTCTTTATCTGACTACGAGTGAGAGGATAGGCTCTCACAGATGTACAGGATTTTTCACTCAGCCATATATATATCTACATCAATGCTGTTTATATGTAGCCGTAAAAAGATAAAAAAAAAATTGTAGCTCTGAGATAAAAGCTATGTAATACTTTAACACTGAATTGTCCTTTGTTCAACACTAACACACAAATTCTGAGTGTGTGTGTGTGTGTGTGTGATCACCCTGTTTATCTGTTCTCCCTCTCAGCACTGCTCAGTCATGAAGAACTCCAGACAATCGAGCGTCTGACTGGCTGTGCCGGGCAAACCCTGCCGCCTCCGTGCAGAACGATGCCAGATCTTAACAGATATCGCACGGCCTCCAGCGTCTGCAACAACCAGTGAGAGACACACATCAAAACAGGAACACACACATATAATTGGTGTAGTTCTAGATAATGCCATATTGCCACTCACACTGTACACGTCTTTAGCGCTTAAACTGAATTCAGCTGATATGAGTTGAAGACATTCCTCAGTTGATAGGTTTGATCTAATACAATGCGTACTTGATGCTGTGATAGTAGAATATCTGACATTTGTTTTAAATCTGTAGTGCAAATCCACTTCGAGGTGCTTCAAACACACCGTTCAGTCGCTGGCTGCCTCCTGTTTATGAAGATAAGATCTCCCAACCACAAGGATGGAACCCAGAAAGACTCTATAATGGTGTTGTGCTGCCGCTGGTATGATAGCATGCTATGGCTTTTTACAATGCTGTTTGGAATGACTTTTATATAGCAGCTGATCATGTGACATGGTTTGTATGCCTATATTTGCAGGGGTGTGTCCAAATTTTAGACAAGGGTGTAGGCGGGGCAAGGGCGCACTAAGTACATAACTACATGACACAAGTATTTACAGTAGCTTGCCTAAGTATGCAGCCCACTTGTGTGATAATCTGTCAATCAGGGTTTGGGGATAAAAAATATCCCATGAGCATGATTATATCCATTGCCTACAGGAGGCCATCCACCAAAAGTCAGTGATTGGGGAAAGAAGGCATTAGCCAGAGAAGCAACCAAGAGGCCAGGGGGAACTCTCAACATGACGCTACCACCACCATGCTTCACTGTAGGGATGGTGATCTCAGACTGATGAGCAGAATCAGGTGGAATGGATCGCTTTGTGCTAAGGCCAAAAATTCTCCAAAATACCTTTTGTGGTGTGTCTGGTCTATAGCTGTCCTGTCAACAGCTTCTCCCTTCTGAGCTGTGGCTCTCTCCAGCTCCATCAGTTTTACACTTGGCCTCTTGGTTACTACTCTGGTTAACGCCTTGCTTACCCTGTCATGAATTTTAATGGTTGGCCTCATCTAGGCAGAGTGACAGTTATGCCATATTCTTTGTGAGTTATTCTTAGAAATACGTTCACATAATGACATCACTATATTGGCTGCTCAGTATAATCTCAGAGACATTTGGATTGGCGAGGCTTATCCCAGAGTGGTATTTGCCAATCCATGTGCTGCCCACGTGATCAGATCTGTGTATTTTCCAGTCATATCATTTATCTTCTGGAACAATTTTCCTTACTTTTCCTAAAACCGAATATCAATACATGTCCTCTCCCTGTTCTCATGTGTGCTCGTCCAGGTGAGGCTGGTTTCAAACCGCATTTTCAGCACACAGGACCAAAACGTTGAGGGAGACAGAGAGTACACACTCCTCATCACCTTCTTCGGCCAGTGGAATGACCACGACCTGTCCTTCACTCCTGTGTCACCCAGCATCCGGTCCTTTAGCAAGGGCATTGACTGTGATGACAGCTGCGAGCGCTCCGAGCCATGCTTCCCCATCCAGGTCCATAAACACACACACACACACACACACACACACACACACACACACACACACACACACACACACACACACACACATTTTGCTCAGATGTACTTTATGTCTTCCGCTAACAACTCAGTGTGTTTCAGCCTGGATAAATGTGTTTGTTGTTTTGTGTTGTACAGCATTTTGTGGATGTTTAATGTTTAGGAGTTATAGGAGGAGTTGAATTGGTTCTGAGGGACTCGTCTTAGAATAAATAAATAATCTAAAATTACATTAGTCATGTTAATCCTTGAGTAACTTTTCCTTTTACAATATTACACTCAGATTCCTAGAGATGACCCACGCCTGCCCTCGGGTCCCAACAGCTGCCTGCCTGTTTTCCGCTCTGCGCCTGCGTGCGGCTCTGGGAATAGTGCGTACATGTTTGGAGGTTTTCCGCAGGTGCGTGAGCAGATCAACACTCTGACATCATTCCTGGATGCAGGCCAGTTGTATGGCTCTGAGGAGGGGCTCGCTCAAGAACTCCGTGACCTCTCCAACGACGGGGGCCTCATGCGTGTCAATGACAGATTTCGGGACAATGGCCGTGAGCTGCTGCCCTTCACCAAGGTGGTGAGCAAAATGTGTGCCACACGCAATCGCATTCTGAACACCACAGGCCAAGATGAAGTACCGTGTTTTATCGCAGGTGAGTTTGCAGTGAAAAACATTGACATTTGTGAGTATCAGAAATCAAACCAGGACAAATGTTTAATAAATTGCTGCCTTTCAGAGACCCTGGTTCAATCTTGAGTTTTGTACTGTCCTCCCGCTGTCCATAAACATGCATGTAGGCGGATTGACTATACTAAATTGCCATTAGGTGGGAATGAGTGTGTGAATGTGTGTGCATGGTGCTCTGTGATGGATTGTCCTCCCATCCAGAGTGGGTTCTCCTGGAATGTTCCTGGAATAGATCCTCTGCAACGCTGACCAGAATCAAGCAGTTATTTTTGCCTCCATTAAAAAAAAAAATATGGATATAGACAAGTCTTGCCACAGACTTGGACATTAATGACCCCAGTACAATAATCTTGTAGCTCTAGTGCAAAACTAAAGGAGCTAATTTCAGACACTTGACCGATTGACTACATTTGGGGAAAGGGCAACATTGTTTACATTTCATTTCATAACACAATAAAATCAAAACATTGCAAAAAAAAAAATCAAGCAAGAAAAGAACACACATATAAAGCAAGAAGCATGACGCAAACCTGTTTTGTATACCTGCTAAGAAAAGAAGCAGATAAAAAAAATATTACAAATAGCTAAGAACAGTTAATGTGTGCAGGTGATGAGCGTGTGGATGAGAACATCGCTCTCACTTCGCTGCACACACTCTTCCTGCGAGAACACAACCGGATCGCACGTGCTCTGCGCCGCTTGAACCCACAATGGACCAGTGAACAGCTTTATCAGGAAGCGCGCAAAATCGTGGGAGCCTTCCATCAGGTACTGCACACACACACACACACACACACACACACACACACACACACACACACATATGGATGTCAGATTAATTGCTGTTAGTAAGTGTTTTAAAGTTGAGTATTTTGGATTTTGTGGAACCGAGTACATTTTTGTGGAACCGAATGGTATAAAGAAGAGAGGCTGGGGCTGATTTCTCTCTGGCCCAGACTGCAGATTCAGCCCATTAGTGACACTTGTGTCAGGTGATCACAGAGTGACACGTCCCCTAGATTTGATCCCTATCACAACCATAACTCAGCCATCAGCAGTGATACCAAGGATTGAAAGAGGAATTGTAGAGAAAGCTAGAGGTTAAGTGGATGATAATATATTGATAACATATTGTAAATACACTATAAGTCTGTGGACACTCAACCATTAGTTTTTGGAACGTGACTTTGTGGATAGTACGAATTCTACACAACCGCGTGCTTCCAAATTTGTGGCAATAGATTGAGGAAGACCAACATATATGGGTGTGATGGTCAGGTGTTCATATATTTGGCCATATATATAGTGTATCTTCTATCACTACCATTTTACAAAGTTATTATATTCTGTTCCAGCATTATGTAGTTTCATTCAGATTTGGGAAAAGCTTTTTTTTGGGGCTGATTGACTACATTTGAGATCCTTATAGTCCTGACTTTGTCCTGACTCACAATAAATATTCATGTCTCTTGCAGATTATAGTGTTTAGGGATTATCTGCCTCACATCGTAGGAACAGATGCTATGAGGAAGCAGCTAGGCAGGTATCCTGGCTACAACCCCGACGTCGACCCGACCATCTCCAACGTGTTCGCCACCGCTGCTTACCGCTTCGCCCACGCCACCATCCAGCCCCTCATCTTCCGTCTGGATGAAAACTTCCAGGAAAATCGAGGGTTCCCCAGCGTTCCTCTACACACTGCCTTCTTTACACCATGGAGAATTGTTTTTGAAGGTGAGATAATACAATTCAGCTTTTGCAAAACCCTTTTGCATCATGTGCTTTGCATCATGGTGTCAGTTTTGACAGTAACATTGAGCATCAGCACATCAGTTAATGAGATATGATAATTCTATAAATTCAGAATAATAGGAGATTGGTTAGGTAATAGACCAATGGTTAAGGTAGATTTCATTTTTACAGATAACATGAAGGACCAGTGTTAGTAGAAATAAAACAAAATTCTTAGAAATATCAACATTACTCCCAGATATGTTGATAAATGACTGAAAAAACTGCTCAAATGTCAAAATTACGTGGACTCTGGTCCATTTATTTTGAATATGACCAACAAGACCATGTCTGAATACACCATTAATCTGTGAACCAAAATGATCAAAAACAGAACTAAACTTTTGCCAACAAAAAGACAGTGGATAAAAACGTAGCTACGTCCAATACACAGCGTAAGCAAGGAATAATGCAGCAGCAAAAACCCTCAACTTTTCTACCAAATCTAATGATGGTAGCATAGAGCTACCAGTGATGCATGTCTATGTATCGATGTATGTTTTGTAGAATCAGTCTTTACTCTAGCCACTCTTTTTCATGACATAGTATTTATGTACACTGTCCCAGACGTCTTGTGGCTTGTCAGTTGTTAGAAAATTGGAATTGCAGAAGAACTCCAGTGTTTGTCTTATGTAGCACCTTGGTCCTGGAGAAACAGTGTTTCGTTTCACTATGTACTTGTATATGGTTGACATGACAGTAAACTCCACTTGACTTGACTTGACTTGACTTGACTGTAGCAAGTAGCGTTTTGTGACAACCTGAGTCTCACCTGAAACTCTGCCCCCAGGTGGGATTGATCCTCAGATTCGGGGGCTGATTAGTCGTCCAGCTAAGCTGAACAAGCAGGATGGAATACTGGTGGACGCAGTGAGAGAAAGACTGTTCGCCTTCACCAGCAAAATAGCCCAGGACCTGGGTTCCCTCAACCTGCAGAGGAGCCGAGATCACGGCCTGCAAAGTACACACACTCACACACACACACACACACACACACACTCATATGCATGACCATGGATAGACAGGTACACACAGAGAAAGACAACAGAGAGGCTAAAAATGCAGAGTGACAGTCAGATAAACAGAGTAGATAGACAGACTGGCAGATAGAGCAGATAGACAAACAAATAAACAGACAGACAGACGGAGAGAACACAGCAATATACAGTGAGGGGAAATGAGTATTAAGATACCTCCAGTGCATATATCCACTTCAGATTGTATTTATAAATATGAACAAAAATGTAGTGAAGAAAATATTTGGACACTACATTAAAAAAAAGAGTGACAGATATTAGTGGAGAATTTAAACTCATCAGCCAAGAATCTGTATGTTCAACAAGAAGCTGGATGTTCAACAAGAAGCTGGATGTTCACCAAGACAATGACCCCATAACATACAGCCAAAATATCTCAAGAAGGCCTTACATGACCTAGTCAATCTCCTTACTTGAATCCCCCACTGAAAATGTATGGAGAGGCCAATCAATCAATCAATCAATCAATCAATCAATCAATCAATCAATCAATCAATCAATCAGTCAATCAATCAATCAGTCAATCAGTCAATCAGTCAATCAATACATAAATACGTTAGAGGGACCATTGTGACCTTGGGAAGTTGAAGATAATTTGCCAAGAGGAATGGGCCAAACTATACAACAATGCTGAAAAAAGATATTCATTTCTTCCCGTAGACAGCTCAACAGCTTTACAGCAGAGTTCTAACACTGGTCATTTTCGGTGTCCAAATACTTTTTTCCTTCCCAGTTAATTTTCATGTAGAAATTTGAAGTGGATAAATGCACTGGAACAAACACAAAACTGTCCGAATACTCAGTTACTCCACCTCACTGTGGATTCACATGTTTACGTTCACAGAACAGCACATTGTTGAACGTATTTTCTTCTGCCCATTAGGCTACAACGCATGGCGGAGGTTTTGTGGCTTGTCCACACCCTCGAACGAAATTGAATTGGGGAGAGTGCTGAATAACACAGATCTGGCACGTAAACTCCTCCAACTCTACGGCTCTCCCGATAACATCGATCTTTGGGCAGGAGGCATTGCTGAACCGTTCGTCCCCGGAGGCCGAGTCGGGCCGGTGTTCTCCTGTATCATTGCCACCCAGTTCCAGAAGATCCGCCAAGGAGACAGGTAATGTGTTTTCACCCAAATCACTGACTAAACTTACTATACTAGTCAGGGCTGCACTGCATTAAGCTCATACACCGCCACCCCAGATTCTGATTGGTTAGAAGTTGTTGATTAATTTTCAGCAGTTCATTATTGTTTCTATAGTAACAACTTACGCAGTGACTCGTATATAGCGGACCCTCCACATCTACAAAATTAATGAGTGAAATGGTGAAAATTTCTGTATGGAGACGTTCATTTAGCATTTAACGAAGGAGGTCCTTTAAGGTTCCTTTAAGTTGTCCAACATCAGTCTTCAGGACAGAGAACTTTGCTGTTTCTTGATTATAAGCTGAATATTTTGTCTCATTAACTTCAAGAAAATGTGAAAGAACGACTGTTTAATGCTGCTATATCCGATATTACACAGTATATACTCCCTTATCCCAAATGTAATTGATTAATGAAGGCATGTTTGGAATTATGCATGTGTAATGAACTGAGGATCAGATGATTTGGACTTTTGTTTTTAATCTTAGCTCAGCAATTAATCTGCATGTCTGCCATTTCTGCACCCAGGCTCTGGTGGGAGAACATGGGTGTTTTCACCCAAGCACAGAAAGCCTCGCTGTCCAGAGTGTCTCTAGCTCGCATCATATGTGACAACACGGGCATTACTAGAGTTCCTAGGAACCCTTTCCTCTTTAGTAGCAACCAAGCAAACTTTATCAACTGCAGAGGCATCCAGGCGGTTGACCTCAATCCTTGGAGGAATTCAGGTAAGTTAGATCTATAGAAAAAATTATATCCTATTTACATGCTTTTTGAATGTCTTTATTTGTTTTAATTATTGCCATCATTTCTTTATTTGTATTTCAATCAGTATAATATACCATATACCACTTTTAGTTAAATCTCCCATTTTGGCCATCACCCAATTACAAACTATAAGGACTATATCTAAAGGTTTTCTGAACATTTCGGCTCTAGGAACTTTCAGGTCAAGACATTTAATCTGTCAGGTTTTCTGGGTGATCTGAGGAAATTCAAATATAATGTTCGCAAATGTTCCTCCAGTTTTTGTGGCAAAAATCGTTACCATTTCCATAATGTTCATTTTTGCCTAACTTTGAATGTTGTGTAAGCAATGTTAACATTAACTGCATCTGTAAAGCCAAACTCTATAGTGCGTGAATCCAATGATTACCTCTTGTGGCTATTTTCATCCGCTCTTAATATCTGCTTCAAAAACCGTTCCTTTTGAAACCCGGATTATCCTGTATTAACAACAAAGAAGTAAACGAACCCACCTTCTACGAGACGTAGTTACTGATCAGCTTCAACTGTTGTCTTTTTAGGATTATACAAGTGCAAAAATGTAATTAACTGGGTTTTTTTTAAACAACTTTCAGATTTTTCAAGATCTGCAGGACCTCTAGGAAAACCAGGTAAAATATACATTCCTTTAAGAACAACATTTTTGTTGTATAGCTGTCCACAATCTTCAGAATTTTGATATGGTATATATATATTTGATGGCAAAATGTGATTTTATATTTGATAGTATATATCTAGTGGCATTTTCCAGCCTCGATTACCTTTATTAGTTTTTTTTTTTCATTCTTAGCTTATGAATGGGTCTACAAATACTGTGCATTAAAATACTGTGTGTGTCATTGTGTGTGGTCTCTGTATTGTTGGCTTACCTTTGGTGTTTGACCTTCTAGGGCCCAGTGTAAATGGAAATGATGAAAATGAGGTCAGTTAAGTGTTTCTTATCAACCCTTACACACTGAATCAATCAAGAATAAATTATAAATCACTTGGACTGAACAGGGGACTGTCGGGAATTTGAAGGTTGTCTATGATATAAATAATTTTGACTCTTTAGTGGTAGTAAGTCAAGGCAAATAGACTTGTGTTATAATGTTGAAGATGCTTACGAAAATGGATATTTGCCCAGAACTACAGTGGGTTCAGAAAGTATTCAGACCTCTTCAGCTTTTGTGCAATTTATTATGTTATATATTTAATTTAAACTGGATTAGATTGACTTTTTTTTGCCATGGATCTACACATAATAACCTATAAAGATGACATGAAAACAAATATTGGAAATGTATTAAAAGCCAACAACTGAAATCTGTCATTTAGATAAGTAGACAGTGAGAAATAAGTCGTGAAACATCTTCGTGTAAAACCTCGTTAGTGTCGAAACTCAGAAGAACCTATTGAGAGATATTGCATTGCACACCTGGATTTGGGCAGTTGCTCTCATTCTTCCTGGCAGATCCTCTGAAGCTCAATCAGATCATGGGGAGTGTCTGTGAACTACAATCTTCAGTTCTCTCTGCAGATAGTCCAAAGTCTGGGCTTTGGCTGGACCACTCAAGGACATTCAGAGACTTGTCCAGAAGCTACTCCAGCACTGTCTTGGCTATATAGTTTGGGTTGTTGTCATGCTGAAAGCTGGAACATTGCCCCAATCTGAGGAAGCAGCCCCATATCATGATGATGGCACCACCCTGCTTCACCGTAGGGATGGTATTAGTCAGTTGATGGTTTCACCAGATGTGGTACTTGGTTCAGCCTGAAAAGTCCTTCAAATGCCTGCCATATACCTTTTACTCAGGAGTGACTTCTGTCTATCCACTCTACCATAAAGGCCTGATTGATAGTGTATTTCTGAGACGGGTGTTTTTCTGGTAAATTCTTTGCTCTCTGTAGAGGACTTCCAAACCTCCCTGACTAAGTACCTTCTATCCCGAGTTTGCCTGGATGACCAGTTCAAGGAAGAGTTCTGGAGGTTCCAGACTTCTTCCTTTTCACAATGATGGATCTCACTGTGCTCCTGGGAATGTTCAAAGCCTTAGAAATGGTTTAATACCCTTGCCCAGATCCATGTCTCGACACCATTTGATCCCAGTGGTCTACCAAGATATCTACAGAGAGGTCTATTAAGGGCAGAAAAGTTCATTTAATTGATTTTAAATTAAATCTATAACACATGCAAAAACTGAGGGGGTCTGAATACTTTCCGCATCCTCTTATCTTTTATAAACCAATATTAAAATATTTGACATGCACATAAAATTGACAACTTTTCTGACAATTTAGAACATATGCTAATGAAAGCGCTTACTTTCCAGAATTGTAGTGCCCACCTTTGTAAATAGTTTTAATCTCTGCTTCCAAAAATACTTTTTCTGGACCTGTTCCTTGAATAAACACTGACAAGCCAAACTTTGGGCCTACCTGGCCTTAAAAAACCTTACATTAGTCTTCATAGGACAGGGTATAATTGTTGCTTCTTCATTTGCTTGGGTGGAGAATGCTCTGCATCAAACTGATCAGCTTTTTAAGGATTATACAATTGCAAAAATGTAATTAAGGTTTTTTATTCCCTTTCAGATTCTACGTGAAAGGCAATCCAATGAGATCCAGGACCTAGAGGACCTGCTGGAGAACCAGGTAAAATATACAAAATAATATATACAATAAAATATACAATCCAATTTGATTGGATCTTTGAATCTCTGTGTATACACACTTTGTACACCACGTTGTGACAGGAAAAGAAATAGTTGAATGGCATGATATAGTCATTTATAGTCATTTATAGTCATTTATATAGTCATTTATATAGTCATTTATAGTCATTTATATTCATATAGTCATCTAGACAGTTAGGAATGAGTACAAGTGGTTTAGATGCTTGAAGCATCACTCAAGCACCTTCTTTAGAGGAGAAAGAGGACTTGTTCTTGTTGGAATATCACCAACGGTCAAAAAAACTAAGAAAATATCAATGATTGTCAAGTCCTAATGTGAATATGGCTCAAACAAAGACAATTTTCTTCAAGCTTACAGTTCTGCTAATTCTGATTTTCCCATCTTCCCCTTTCTTCTGATTTTTCTTACACT
>CM074961.1:17997990-18045977 GCA_037577455.1 Pangasius macronema
ATGGGAGCTTCATGAAATGGGTTTCCATGACCAAGCAGCTGCACCCAAGCCTACGATCACTATACGCGATGCCAAGCATTGGCTGGAGTGGTGTAAAGGACTGCACTCTGGAGCAGTTAAAGCATGTTATCTGGAGAGATGAATCACGCTTCGCTATCTGGCAGTCTGAAATATCAGCCTGGGTTTGTCGGATGCCAGGAGAATGCATAGTGAGAGCTGTAAAGGCTGGTGGAGGAAGGATAATGGTCTGGGGTTGTTTTTCAGCCCCTTAGTTCCAGTCAAGGGTTAATGTTAATGCTACAGCATGCATAGACATTTTAGACAATTGTATTTAGACAACTTTTTCCAACTTTGTGGCAACAGTTTGAGGAAGGCCGTTTCCTGTTCCAGCATGACTCTGACTCCTGTGCACAAACCGCGGTCCAAAAAGACATGGTTTGACAAGTTTGATGTGGAGGAACTCCAAACGGCCTGCTCTTAATTCTGGCCAGTGAACACCTTTGGGACGAAGCGGAATGTCAGTTGTGAGCCAGGCCTCCTCTCCCAGTGTCAGTGTCCAAACTCACAAATGCCGTTTTGAATGGAGGGGCACAAATTCCCAAGGACGCACTTCAAAATCTTGTAGAAAGCTGTTATAGCAGCAGTGGGGAGAAGAGGAGTGGGATGTCCACCAAGCTCATATACAGTTGGTGTGATGGTCATGTGTTCCCATACGTTTGGCCATACAGTGTAGCTCACAATTTAGAAATGATGCCACAGCTGTACATGTTCAACTCTGGAACTGAACAAACGTAACAAGCTTTTCATTTCATCAGTTCATAGCTCACTGCATGGATCTTTTTTTAAGTGTCTAGTGTTTTTTTGAAGGTCGTGCAGCTCACGTTCACATCTGCAGAGGCTTGTCTGAGACGAAATCAGAAACTTTTTGGGGAAAATTTAAAAAAAAAAAAAAAACATCAGCTCCTCCTTCTGCTTTCACTTTGCGCATCAGTCGGGTAAGGCGCAGAGCAACAGGAGGCTGCACCGGGATCTTTTTTTTTTTTTTCTCCCCATCATGCACATTGCTTTTTATTATTTTTTCACTGAGTAGCCTGTATAGTTTTGGAAATATAGTTTAGGCTTTGACTGCTCAGTTAATTAAAAAAAAAAAACAGAACAACAGGCCTAATTTTATTAGAATTTGTAATATAAGAGAGTGATTGGCATTGTGTAGCAGGGACGTCGGGGATCTCACGGACACAATGCGCGCACGACAACTTGACACGGTATTTTACGCGTGCGCGCGCCTGTATTTATTAAGCTGCGTGCTCCAGTGCGCACGGTGTCAGCGGGACTCGGCGCCTCTCAGGCGGACCATCCAGTGGCAGCATGACGGCAGACTCTTCAGCATCCTGAGTCAGGGCGCGCAGTACGTGCCTCCGTTAAGGAGAAACGGAAACGGAGATGGAGAGCAGCGGCAGGAGCAGCAGCGGCAGCAGCCTGCGGCCAGAGCCCTAACCGTGATCAGCAGCGGCCATGTGAGACATAACGAGCCGTCTGGTGCTTCCGCGCCGTCGCACTCACACGGATCGCGCTGGCTGCCCCTCAGGCGCGCCGGTGCGCCTCGCGGCCGCGTAAACGACACCGCGCGCACGGCTCCCGCGCCGGTTCCGTCTCCACCGTCTCCGTCTCCACCGCCTACGAGGGTGCGAGAGGATGCCATGGTCGGAGACGATCCTTACAATCCGTATAAGTACAGCGAGCAGGAAAGCCCGTACTACAACTACTATGACGCGTACGAAAGACCGAGACCGAGACAGAGACCCGGATATGGAACAAGGTACTTTCAGTACGGTAAGGACTCGCGCTGGTACCGTGTACTTTTTTAAAAAAATATATTGATAAGCATTTATTCATTAGACATCATTACAACTGCTCTAAGAATACATATGGAAAGAAAAAAGTACTAAACTGTATCTATCCTTGTCACTGGGGTGGTACATCTTTTGTGCATTTAGTGTGTAACCGTTATACATGGTCACGTGAATGTAGTGTAAGTTAAAATGGTTTAAGGTGCATAACTGGAGCTCATGGGCCACTCTTGTACCTTGATACTTCTAGCTTTATACTGCATGCACGTTTCCAGGCAAAAGCTACACAATAAAGGTTTAAAAATGTGCCCTTGAGGTGACAAGTGACAAGGAAAGGTGCAGTTTAGTACCCTTGATTATTTGAGAGGAGACTGAAGGACTGGATAACATAAGGATTGCACTATAATTTATTTTTTATTGTTATCACGATATTGGGCCTTACAATACTAATATCAGAAACACTACAGCATGTAAATAAGCACTCCAACAAAGTGTTTTGTGATTAGCACTCCAACAAAGTGTTTTGTGAATGTTTTGGCTATTAATTTTGGTATAATCATGACACATTACAGCTTCACTAGTTTGAAAAGTGTTTCACCAATGCAATGTTGCAGTATAATATATTTGTCAGATTGTGGCACCCTAGCTAGCTATGAACATTAAACTTTCATCAGCAGATTTTGTTAAACAAAGAATGCAATCCATCTTTTATATGGAATAACACTCAACTGGGTGTGAAAGTGCATATCAAAAGTCTCAAATCATGCACTGTGCACTATGTTCTTGGACTGCATACTATGTACTTAAGTATCGTACATGTATTGGTGCTGAATGGAAAAAAAACAAATGAAAAATTACCACATGGCGCCTCATATTATTGAGCGGTGCCAGAACAGAACAGCCTCGACAGATACAATCGCTGATTTTAATCCCAAAATATCTGCCCTAAGTGTGTTGCTCCTTATCTACATGTCGTAAAATGCCTTTCTTGCTCTGTGTATCAAGCATCTTGAAAGATTCAAACCACAGCCGGTTCTAATTGCTCCACCTCTTCCTCTTCATAGATCAGACTCTGTTGTATTAAAAGTACATCATCTGAGCCAGCTACAGCTTTTCTCCTAAATAAAGTGCTGTCATTGCAAACAGTTACATTGTTCTTTTATCTCAGTCTCCATTTTATATGCACAAAAGCTTGAATGAAAATGCCTTGGTTAGCTTTCAGCAATAATGTTAACTCCTATGTGGATTGATTAGATTAGCATTGCTAACTTCATTTGGCTCTTGGGATAAGATGTTGAAGTGTTCTGCAGGTTTGCCTGACCTCGTGCCAGATCCGTACTACATCCAGGCCTCCACCTATGTGCAAAGGGTGCCAATGTACAACCTCCGATGTGCTGCAGAGGAAAACTGCCTTGCCAGGTATTGCACATAAAAACATTTAGTTTAGCCAATGTGAAACTGAAACCTTTGATAAATAACGTTCATAAATGCTACTAGAAAATAAAATCCACACTGGTAACTGGTAGTTTGAATTACAGGCAAGAAGGTGACCTTATTTAAGGTCTCACATTAATCAAGGCGAATAGACTAGCGTTATATTCTTCTAGCTAATGTTGGAGAACACAGTCATCCGGATATGGTCCATCTGTTTGACTAGATTAAGTGAGATTAGACTGTATAGGCAGCAGTCTTGTCATTGACGTTAAATCATTTCTCTCTTTACCTCATTGATATTTGGATTAGCGTTGATTAGCATTGGATTAACACTGAGCATGCATCAGGAGAGTGAACTGGTTGATATGGCCTCAAAACATTACATTAAAAAAATAATAATAAGATAAAAAGGAAAAGGAAAATGTCCAAATTGACATTATTTAAAATTATGCTGCTATCTTTAGTTAATATTCTAAAATTATGGTAATGTTATGTAGCTAGATTTTCCTGCACTAGCTAGCTAGCTACATAAATAGCTAAACACCAAAGTGCTTCTAACTTTATTTCAATTTTGTGTCAGTGTAGGTTATTTTTCTGTGGTCTAACAGAAATCTCCAGCAAATGTTACATGACGACACTTGAATGTTAGCTATAGTTAACACTTGCTAGCGATGCTGCTGAAGTTAGCTTGCAAATTAAACAAGCTAACTTCTTGGTTTGACAACTTCATGGTTTGATGCTTGGTTTGACAGTTGCTAGTGTGATATTTAGCTTTGTGTAATGCTGATCTGGTTTGTACTGCTTCTATGAGTGTTTGTGTGTGTGTCATTTATTATTGCGGTCAGTATTCATATGTCAGTTCACTTTGGGTCTTCAAACCGTCAGCATTGTCCGTGCTTAGTTTGGATGTTCCAAAGGACAGAAAACAGAGGAATAAAGTATATTTAAGTAACCAAAGAAGATATAGCTGACATGACTGATAACAGCTTACCAGATGAATCATGATTATCTCTGTAAAATTCCTATAATTCAAGCCAGTTCTGTGAAAAGAGGGAGGAAAAAGGGTACTCGTTATAGAGGGAGGAGACTTTTACTCCAACACATGGAAAACTCATTAGCAGACTGTTCAAGTGATTATTGAAGCATACTGAAAACAGTCCCATCCTAAAGAGAGAGAAAAATGCAATCATTTTTATTCCCAATATTTATTTACCTGCAATCACTCTGTCAAAACACACTTTCCAAAAGTAGTTTGAACTCTCTGAGAACTCCGGGTGATGTCTGATGTGCTGTGTTTGGTATCCCATTTGTCCTGAGCAGCTCAGCGTATAGGTCAAGAGATTATGATACTCGGATGCTGCTGCGCTTCCCACAGCGTGTCAAGAACCAGGGCACGTCCGACTTCCTGCCGAGCCGGCCACGCTACTCTTGGGAGTGGCACAGCTGCCATCAGTAAGTTTCTCTCTGCCTGTTTCTTGCCATCACAGCAGAACTGTATGTGCATATTTATCTCTGATTACTCGTTTGTGTTTTCTGGCGTGGTCCCAAAGTCGACTGTGTGTAATGCACAACTGATGATTTAACTTTGACTTTAAGAGACCTATATGACCTAATGAAAAACTAAGCATATAAATTATTAAGCATGTGTCTCTGTAAGCATACTGCACTTTGCCTTAGACCTGATAAAGTACAAATTATTGTATTTTATGTTGTATATGACACAACCAATGATCTAGCTGTAATTCGGGAAGTTAGAGTGAATTACGTTGTAAATATTACACAGATTCACTCTGACATCACACTGTCTAGTATGCTATCCTCCTGCACTCCATCACTGTGAATGACAGCTAAATCTTTGTTTCTCAGATCTTAATGGGCCTCTAATAACACTTAATTAAAGGTTAGTGCACTTTGAGAATATCACAGATAAAAGCGACATGTGTCGTGGTACTGTTATAGCTACATGTGCATTATTATCATTTAGTTTCTTGAGCCAGACTTCTGGCTTTTTTCGCTAGAGAGCCAAGAACAGCCTCGTTTCGCAGGAAAATGTTTATGTTTCAGTGGTGTTTTATTGGCAAACAGCCAATCACCGTTACTCACCACTGACCGCTTCAAAAAAAAGTCTTGAAAATGTTTTAAAGATGGGATGCATTTGTTTTTCCAAACCAATGACTATATCTTTGGCAGAAAAATGTCAGTGTCTCAGAAGTTTAATTTCCCGTGAGAAACCAAGTGCAAAGAGCAAATCAGATTCACAATCCTGAAGGCTGTGGCCAGAAAAGTGTTCAAAACATATTAGATGCTCCGTGTTCTCAGAGCGAAGTGTCTAAAGCTAAGGCCTATTTCATCTATAGCTATTCCTTACCATATTTCCAGATAATTATATGAATTCTGTTGTGTTTTCAAGAAATATATAGATAAGTGCAAAGATCATGCCTACACAGCCTTGGAACATAATAAATAAAACAAAGAAAATTATAATTTATTCTATACCGAGAACTTTAGTGACAGAAGTGTGCATCTTCCTTTCTGAATGTGATGTAAATATTCTCAAACAACCTCTTTCATATCCTCTGAGCAGCTTTTGGATCCTCCAGGTTGTGATATTCCCAGGCCAATTTGACATTTCTGTTGTAACTCTGCCAGACGTGATACAAAGCCTTATTCAGATCATATCTGGAGCCCGAGAGATGATCAAGACAAAACCTCTTTTCATACAATATTTAGTTTTTCAGTTGGCCTGCAGTTGACAGACACGTTACTGCTCCTTTGAGAGAAGCTGTATTGTTACAGCTGCTGGACAGCACAGTGCATGAAGGAAGAGCAGAAAGCTTTATCCAAAGCGAATCCAAGGTGACGGAGTGCAGTTCTAGCACAGAGCCGAGCAGGTGAGCGTTACAGATCTTACCCGAAGGCTCCTGCTGTGGCTCTCTAGAAGTAACTACAATGGGTATAAAAAGCCTAAACACCCCTGTTAAAAATGCAGGTTTTTGTGAAACCACGATAAAAAATAATCAAGTTAAATCATGTCAGATAGTTTTCCAACTTTATTATTATATAGCAACCAATAAAATTCAAGTGAAAAAAAACAAAACAAAAAACCTACAGTAAACTGGTTGCACAATTGCACAGACCCTTTTAAAATGGGGCATTTGAGTGCGTTCAGAATTAACTAACCACATTCAAACTCATGTTCAAAAGTAATTATTATACACCGATCATCAGTGACATAATTCTGATTAACCCCATTAAAGATCAGCTGTTTCTGCAGGACTTCTGATAATCGCCTAGATGAGGATGGGTTCCTTTTAGAGTCTGGTTCCTCTAAAGGTTTCTTCCTCATATCATCTCAGGGAGTTTTTCCTAGCTGCTGTCACCTCTGGCTCGCTCATTAGGGATAAATTTAAAATTCTGGACATCTGTAAAGCTGCTTTGTGACAGTGTCCATTGTTAAAAGCGATACATAAATGAAATTGAATTGAATTGTCTTGACCTCTTCTGGGTTTCATCTGACTGTTGAAGCCATGGTCCACATTAAATGTGCAATGAAACACTGGGAAGGTGATTGTCAATAAGTGGAGAAAATATGGCCTGAATTCTACCAAAACATGCATACGATCTCCCCAAACCATGTTGCAAAATTTGTTATGATCTGATGAGATCAAGTTAAAACATTTTGTACATAATTCTAAAAGAAATGTGAGACAACTTTTCACCCCAAGAACACCATACCCACAGTAAAACATGGTGGTGGCGGCATCATGCTATGGGGCTGCTTCTCTTCATATGGGACTGGGGCTATAGGCAAGATAGAGGGAATCATGGATAGCTCCGAATATCAATCTATTTTGGCACAAAACCTGGATTGTGTGTCCACTGGGGCTAATTGATTTAAGCTTCACTGACGGAAGGTGCATGTAAAATATGACGAAGCAAGATGGAATACTTTCTCAGTAATTCATTTTGGAAAAGAAACTAGAAGTAAATGGACTAAGCACATATTTTGCAATCAAAAAAAAATTACACAATGAACAGAACTATGAATGTTATGTTCCTTACTTTGAATTGGGAGCACAGCTTTTCTGCTTACCGTACTTCCTATGCAGAAGAGAAGCTACGGATTTGAAAAAATTAAGAAGCGCAAATGTGAATGTGTTCTTATACGTAAAAATGTACGTGAATCACAGATCACGACCAGCTGTCACTGTTGACAACTAATAAACAAGCTGGAAGTTGAAATGAATTACGCTGTATAAAATGTTCCTGGGTGAGAGTCTGCATTAGCTCATCTCACTTTGTGCCATGTGTGTTGGGGTTTTGGTGCTGGTGGTGGTACAGGAAAGCTGTCTGTGGTGTTGTCTAAAGGAAACAGTGCAGAGGCCCACTCTGCATGCTCAGCCGTTCCAGACACTCTAATGGCTTTCAGAGCATAGTTTTGCACTGATGTCAGCTACGTTTCATCTCCATGTATGGAGTACATGTGGCCGAGCTCCACTCAACACACAATCGCACACGTACAGTCCTTTTAGCACAGCACTGAACTATGTTTGTTCTGGGTGATATGCTAATGGCAGATTTCTGGCCATGATTCACCCTAATCGATGCGTAACTTAACAAGCTCGACTCCCACTAGCCATTTTACTCAACCAAGTTTCACATCAGAAAAAGAATGTGTTCAAGTAGCCAAAAATTCTCTCATATATATACACAACAGTTGACTCATCTTAAAAGAAAAGTTCAGCGAAAAATCCAATTTTTTACTACAACTGGAGACATCTTTGGTGTATGATGTTTGCTTTGAGTCGAACATAGCTAACGAATACTGGAAGTCCGTCACACCTGAAATCTTTTCTGTAAATGAGTCTCAAAACTTCACCGTGTAGCTGAAGGCTGTATTGTTATGTAGACGGCCATCTTGGACAACCAGAATCTTTGAAGTGATACCAATGATAATGTTGTTCCCTTTTGTACATAAATCTTTCATTTAAAGTGACATTGCAGAGCAGGTATATGAAGACTTGACCTTTTAGCTACATTGCAAAACTAAAACTGAAAAACTGAAACTCAAACACCAAGCATCTATGTGGAAAATCTACATTTGGGGTTCTACTTTTTTTTTTTTTGCACCAAACCATTACTTTAACTCTTGGAACATGCAAGAGTAAAAACAAGTAATTAGAGAGGACAAAATATAAAGGAATATTGCAAGTGTTAAGACTCTGTTCTTTTGAGTAAGTATATGAAATGAAATATGGCTTCACTGTGAAAGTCTGCATACCAGCACTGATCCCTACACACGGCCTTTCTCCCCAGAGGGACCCGGAGTCTCGATTGCAGAGTTTTATTCACAGAAAAATGTCAGGAATCTTAAGTCTTATATTAACATTGTGTCATTCAACTAGCCTTAGCCAAGAAGAGCCTGACCGCTGAGCTCCCAGTTTACATTTACATTTGATCACTGGGCTGATGTATTCATCCAGATGAGAGTTGAGGGAGCCAACAGAGATTTGTTCAAGGAGCCAACAGTGGGAGCTTGGAAATGCCTTGAACTCACATCCTTCCACTCAGAAGCCCAAAGCCGTAAACACTGTACTAAAACTTTCCTCCAAAGCACCCTACCTTCCCTACTCTGCCCATGCTTGCTTACTGNTGCTTTATGGTTTGATTTGGTTTCACACTGCATTTAATTAATGAAAAAAAGTTAGCTGAGGTGTGTATGGCTGAAAACATCCTTGTAAAACTCATCAATTGTTTGGAAGAACAATGACGGAAGAAGGTAAACAACCTTTTACGATATAACATCCTTTGCCTAGCGTGCTTACAAATCAGCAAGATCAGCCGAGCATGGAGAACACTGAGCCAGCTCTAAATAAATGATTACGTTTGCTCATTTGGCTGACTCTTTTATCTAAATGGACTTACCAGTGTCTGAGCCAGGATACAAATGAGTGGTTTAAGGATTTACTCAAGAACCTAAGCCTTACACCAAGGTTTTCAGTTTTATCTGCAAATGACTGGTGTTGCTGCAGTCTTTCATTCCAGCCAAACAGGAGGCACACTTGACAGTTGAGAGATGTTGGAGACCAATATGAACTGATTAAACAAGTGGAATCAGCTGTGACTCCTGCTTGGTTGGAATGAAACCTGTAGCCACACCAGTCTTAAACACTCAGCTACCCCTACATATTGGTTTAAGACATTCAGCATTTGTTTTCTTATTTTATGGTCAATCCATTTTTTTGATATGGTGATATTAGTGTCTGTTACATTCCTTCCATATTTATACGTGCTTCTCATTACAAGGGCCCCAAAGCATGAGAAACAACACAAGGGCTCAGTTTCTGTTATATTTGTTCATACCAATGGCACATTTTTCTTACATATATATATATTGAGTGTTTTATATAAAAAAAAACGTGTACAGTCCTTATATAATCTAAACAGATGGTTTTCAGTGCCTGAGATGTTGACCAAGTCGTCTGTGTATCCACAGGCACTACCACAGCATGGACGAATTCAGCCATTATGATCTGCTGGATGCCAGCACTCACTCCCGTGTGGCTGAGGGACACAAGGCCAGCTTCTGCCTGGAGGACACGTCCTGCGACTACGGCTACTACAGACGCTTTGCTTGTACCGCTCACACACAGGTGATGCAGCTCCACCTTGCCTTTTGCTAATTCATGCTAAATAGCCCATACTGTATGTAGGAGTCAAAGTGAACGAATCTGTATTGTAATTTTTAAGATGGCCAGTTTAGTCATAATATTCACAAGGATTTTTGGATAACTGATCCATATCAAACATGTTGTTATTTAAGAAAATTGTTGCGGTAGTGAAGTTTCCAGTAAGAAGATTTATTTAGCATATATTTTTGGAAGGAGTCTCCAGCTTCAGTGCTTTGTAACAGTCAGTGGGTTTTCTGCCGCAGGAAAGTCTTCATGACAGAGATTTGGTCTCTTTGTAACATGACAAGCTTTTTATTATTTTTTTTATTATTAGCATAAATTGTTCTATCATTCAAGAGAGCGAAAAGTGTGGCTGGTGAGGGAATGACTGTTTATAGCTGCTGTAACACAAGTGATGAGAGGAACTAACTCGTTTCACTGATGTTTCGCAACATTAAATGCAACTGTAAACGGATAAAAACTAAACTGTGCTGCTTCAAAGTAATCACTGGCAAATTGCTGTTGTATAATACACTGCTGGACACGTAGTTATTGCAAAAATAATCAGCTTCTTGTTGGTAAAAGTGACTCAGCTTTGTCACACCACCCCATTGTTGATTATTTTCCCAGAAGAGCATGCCCCCAAATGTTTTAGTCCTTCCATCTGCAACATGTATCAGCGTCACGATCTTGTTAACCTGATAGTGTTTGTGTGTATGTTGTCGCAGGGTCTGAGTCCAGGATGTTATGACACTTACAACGCCGACATCGACTGTCAGTGGATCGACATTACAGACGTGAAACCTGGGAATTACATCCTGAAGGTGTGTGACATGAACGAGCTGCCTGGTTTATATATTTCTAACCTCTGTACTGGGATCAACAGTGGCTCAGAGTCACAACATAGCATGCGGTGGCCTGTAAGTGCAAAAGACATTAACAAACTGAAAAACACAACAACCAAAAACACACAAACCTAAAAACGCGAGCAAATTCAGAAACATGGCTCATAATAGAAAGGGGAGGTCCTTATTGCACTTTACGTACTCGTTGCTGATTGGACGTGCCGTGTGACTATCACAAGCAGAAAGAACTGTTATCTAGTTAGTCTAGAGAAAACAATTTAATACAGATTCACTTATGCTATTAAAGTGATGAGTTTTTCATTTTTTTTCGGTATAACCCTTCTTCCTTTAGGTGGCTTTCCATCATTTGGATGCTCATATTAATGCCATGCAAATTTGACACAATGTCTAAAATAATATCATATGAATAGTGAAGTGACTTTGTGGACATGTATGACCCATACTCGGAATTTGTGCTCTGCATTTAACCCATCCAAGTGCACACACACCCGGAGCAGTGGGCAGCCATTTNCCCGAGACTCGAACCCACAACCTTCAGGTTCACCTTCGGGTTACAAGTCTGACTCTCAGACCATTAGGCCACGACTGCCCCCAGTCCTGAACATAACCACAAATGAACTCATTGATAAATTCATATAGATTCATATTTCCTCTCGCTGTAATCCTACATCCTTGTTTCCTGCGGTCCCTCAGACTGACCCAGTCTGTAGCCAATTAGCAACGAGCATGTGATGTTCATTTGCTGTTTTTAGTTTGGCAATTGTGTGTTTGTTTTGCTGTTGCCTTTTTTTTTTTTTTGGTTTGTTACTGTGTTTACGTGCCACTGTAACACTGTACAAAGCAAACAACAGACTATAACACTCATTGATAGTAATAAACTTTTTTTTGTTTGCTTTTCAGATCAGTGTTAACCCCAGTTATCAGGTTCAAGAGTCTGACTACAGCAACAACATTGTGCGCTGTGACCTTCGCTACACCGGCAACTACGTCTACGCTTCGGGATGTCAGCTTTCACCGTGAGTGTTGTTTCATGGTTCTTCATTTCAAAGTCTTGTATTAGGTTTGAAATGTAGGAAAGGATTATAACAAATACAATTTCATTGTACTCCTGAATACCAGTCCAGAAACGTGCTGCTTTTGAAATAGAATTCATAATTCATCAGATAGCAGTTATTTAAGCGTATGATGATCTCAGTATTGTGACTATCGTGAGATATTGCCAGTATCGTGATATTTACAAGTACTTGAACAGAGCAGTCACACACTCTGATTGGAAGCAGATGACTTGATATTAAAATTTACAACATAACATTTTATTTTTTATTTATTGGTAGAATTTTTTAATTTTTTATACGAACCTTTATATTGCAATAAGTACTGTGTATCATAAGTATCATGATCTGATATTTTTGTCGTATCGCCCACCCCTTGTCAGGGTGAACAGGTAATCTAACTCGGAGGCCGTGAGTTCAGTATTGAGGATTTATTTCCTTGCACAAGTCTGTGTTTTTGTGCCTCTGATTCATCTCATGAACGGCTTGATGATAAAACGCTGATGTGTCAAATCAGTAGGAATCAGTAAAATTCTAACATGTATTAATCCCATTTCCTGGGCTAGGAACCAGAAGTAAGGCTCAGTGCACAATGAAAGTGACATCAATACTTCCTTTGTCTTTGACATCAAGGAAGTTGCATGCTGCGAACCCACGCAGAGTCGTTCGGACAACTTTCCAGAGTTTCAGTATAGAGCAGCTAATCATACACCATCACTCATCCAATATATTGTACTGTATGTATTAATAATATACAGTAGAATATTTTACAATATATAGATTATTGCTTCTTTTCATATATGGGAGAATATATGAATAAATATGTTAAAGCATGTATTAAAAAAAGTGTAATATAGCCTATATACTGCAATGAATGAGATGATTTTATTTTAACCATAGAAATAAGTGTACATTTCTAACGTTATTTCTGCATTTATGGACAATTCACGAAACTATAATTTATTTAATTATGGATAAAATTGTTTGTATGTCCAAATTAAGTCACATGACTTTCACAGACATACCTCATATACACTGTCTATCAAATGTATATGAATTATTCATATATTCATAATTCATATACATTTGAATACCGAAGACCTTACATACATTGCTTGCTCACACCTCTTAATAACGTATTTGCACCACGCTACCATCTGCGCTGATGGGGTTTTCGCACATGTGAAAGTCGTGTCTATCATCATTTTTATTATTAACAATATGTTTAAAATACATTGTGCAAAATGCACATATACTGACTTTTATAAGTATATATTTGCATGGTATTTTTTTATATCACAATGTATTTCTTTTGCATATGGCATTAGATGCAAGCTAGAATTATAATAATAAATAAACATTATAAATAACATAATAATAATAATAAATACCATTTGTTTACATCGAGATTATGGCTCCAAAATAGAAAATGCTTTATACAGAAGTTTAAGTTCTGTGTTTTAAAAAAGAAAATTTAAAATAAAAAGGATTTATGATAAAGCACAATAATGAAACAATCAACAATAAACATGGAAATATAGGAAAATGAAAGTCCAAAGTACAATTAAGAGGTAAATCTCAGGTATTTGACACTACCTTATATTAAGTATGCATAAAATCTCTAAAGGGCAAAAAGTGAAATGCGTCTTATAGTCTGGAAAATAATCCCAACAGAAATGTCGAATATGGAATCCCTTCAGTTCGGATTGTGTTGCATTTGAAACAGATTCAACTGTTCTTGGTTATGACATTATTGTGACCACACTGAACGAGAGAAAGTCCATAATTGTGTGCAAGTCCAGCTGAAGTCGTCGTTAACGTCGCCTCAGTCGACGTTGGCGTTAGTCATCATGGAGAAAAGCGGTGGATTTCCACACTACGACTGAATACGATATTTGATACAATCGTTTTGAAACTTAGCGCATATTCCAAGATGATGCTTAGATACAATTGTCTTGTTTATTTTTTTTTCCTTTGAGTTCATTTTGTTGACTGAATTGATATTTCATGTAAGATGATAGACATATTTTCAATAAAGATTTATAAAATGTTTACAAAAAAAAAAATTCCAGCTGAAGATGGAAAAAAATGGTCATTCTGGTAGAGAGTGCAGTTTATTCACCTCCAGGGCCATGTTTAACTCGGCTTTACAGTGAGGTAGATTAAACGCTCTGTCTGATCCACGCCGGACAACACTCAGCTCCTTGAGGATGTCCGTGACGCTATATTTGTTTATTCTGAGTAGATATTTAACAAAAGCTCATATTACTGCAAGACATGTATTACATGAAAATGACTTGAATAAATCAATTTTCATTCTCTGATTCGGGCTGAAACATTTCTTTGGATAGTTAGAGATGCATTAGACAAGTAAAGCAAACAAATTATGCACATGAGCTATGTGCATTAGAACAGCCAAAGCCATGAATACACTATTCATCTGGATTCCTATCCATGTATTTGTCCAAAATGAAAATGTTTTACTTAGTTGTTACGAAAATAATTTATGTACTTAATGTCCTAAGAGTAGTTTGGAGTTTAAACATTACCCAGATTTTCCACTTACCTCAAATCAGCCTAGACATGGTTGACGTTCTAAACACATATATGAAACGAAGATACCGCGGTTACATAGAGTGTGCATTACCGCCGAAACTTGTGGAGGAAACTTCATCTAACTGCATGCCAGAATCAACACAAACACCTTAAAGGATTCTCATACTGGTACTTTTATTAAACTGTAGATTATTATTCTGATAAAGTGGATGTCTGAGTAGCCTATTAGATCTGAGTCAGTCCAAGTGAAAAATAGCATCTGAATTTAATTAAATGTTATGTAAAAGACCCATGTTCACAGTGTCATTGAGTGCAAATAATACAAAATTGTGTAGAAAAATACAGGAGAAAAGAGCTTACCCCCCAGAACTGAACATTAACCAAACATTGAGAAACCAAGTGTTATTGGAATAAATCACTTTAAAAAAAAAAAAAAAAGTGCAGTGCATTAGAAGCAACTATTGTGTTCATTTTGGCGACATCGTGCCTCCTCTTTTTTCTTTGGTAAATGACAGAGTTAAATTTACACGTTTTTATATTTTACTTAAATTACTGTTTTTAAAACTCTTTGGATGTTTTTTCTGGTATCACTCCCAAATGTAACACTGTTTATGCACAAGTGAGTAAACTGACTAAATTTACTAATAATAATAATAACTAATAATTCTAGTGATTATAGAAATCCAGATAGGGTTTAAGATGGGTATGGGACTTTTTTGCAGAGGTAGCTTGTTCTTTCAGTGTGTTTGGGATAATTTTTAGATAGATGTACATAGCTGGATATGGCCAAAGTTTGGATACACCTGACCATCACACATAGTTATTCCCCAAACTTTAGCCACAAAGTTGAACGCACACGATTGTATAGAATGTCTCTGTATGGTGTAGCATTACAAGTTCCCTTCGCTGGAACTAAGAAGCCCAAACCTGTTCCAGTATGACAATACCCCGGGGCATAAAGTGAGCTCCATGAAGACATTCAGCAGACACCCTCATCCTGGGCAAATTGCATTTATACAACTAAGCAGTTGAGGGTTAAAGGCCTTGCTTAAGGCACCCAGGTTTGAACCCATGACCTTCTGAACAGTAGACCACCATCTTAACCACTGAGCCACTCCAGACCACCTCACCCAACATCAGTGCCTGATTGATCTCACTAATGCTCTTTGGGCTGAATGAACACAAATACCCACAATCACGCTCCAAAATCTAGTGGAAAACCTTCCCAGAAGTGTGGAGACCAAAAGATGGAACACATATTTGGCCATATAGTGTATTTAAACACTAATATAATTTATGTATTAATGAATGTAGCCTATTTATTGGTCATATTTCAGTATCTATGTATATATATATTTTATTCACATGAATTTTGTTCAGTCGCAGAATTTTCTATTTTTTATTTATTTTATTTTACTTTGCTGTAGTGTAAATTTACAGACTAAAACTACTCTGGTGTGATTTAAAATCAGGCGAACGCGATTGCTGCCTAAAGGGTCCTCTGTGCTCTGGACTGCGCATGCGCGACAGCGCACTCTCCCGTATCACTCGGTTTGTTTTCGTATCGGCCGCCCGCCAGTTTCCACTGAACCTGACAGCCAGCGACGGGACAACAGACCATACATTTTACTCCTTATTTTCTTATTTGTTAAATCAATTTTTATAAATATTTACATATATATACCAAGTTTCTAGAATGCATCCTGTATCCGTGTCCATCCCTTCTTTTCGTTCAGAAGACAGTGCGTCGGAAAAAGGCTACACAGTGAGTTTTTATAAACCTGTTTAACCCGCATTTTGTTTTTCAGGTTGTTTTGAAATAAAATTACACACCCAACCTGATAATGAATTTAAGCCAGTGAATAGACCAGTGCACGTGCTCTGATCTGAGATTTATTCATTATGCATTCTGTGTTATTGCGGTTGAATTGACGCTAAAGTCCGTGATGCGTTCATGAGCTTCATGTGTGTTTTTATTTGCTCCATCAGGTTTTTAAGATCGAGGTGTTAACGAGCGGGCGGCAGCACACCGTGGAGAAACGCTACAGTGAGTTTCATGCTGTGCACAAAATGGTGAGCTTTTTCATTTTTACTCAGAAGTGTACTGTACATCTGTCCCTCTGTGCTTTTTGTACCTGCAGTGCACTTTGGTGGTTTTCCGGTGAAAACACCTGCGTTCATGTGCAGAGTTCAAGCGCTCACAAAGTCAGTATCAACAACAGTTTTTTTTGCGGCTGTTGTTTTTGAGCGTTTTGATTTCAGGAACAGTGTTGGTTTCAGATGTCTTTTTAACCTTTAATTTTTTAATCCGATAGTTTTGAAAAAATGACACATCATGAATCACAGTAGATTTTACATGGCCTTGTGGGCCTTCCTTTAAGGAGTGTCTGATGGGTTGTTAATTCCACAGGAGACTGTTACTCAAGATTGCCAGCACCCCAAAAAAACCCAAAAAAAAAAACCCACAACAATACTTTAAACTGAGTCACAGTTTCTTGTTTTTCTCAGTCTTTGTGAAGGAAACCGTGGTGTGCACGCATTTCTGATTTGCAGTTTCCACAATACACCTTTTCACAAAACAATTTACCTGGCATTCCAATTGCACATCAGAAGAAACACATTGAATGAATCGGAGCCAAAGCATTCTGACCTGATTCATCTTAATATCTGTGTAGTTCCCACTTCAACAGAAATGGTTCTGGACGTCAGAGAGTCACTATCTGCACTTACACTTTCGTTTGGTTTGCCATAGCCTGAGTTTGCAGAAGTTGTTTAGATTTAGATTGTTTGCTTTAAAACAAGATCTTGGCAAAAACTGGCCCCAAAGCCACCTTTGGATTTGCTTCTCCTACCCACAACCGTGGACAAAACTAGCTGAATATAGCATAAAAACATGAGCCTGGCAATCCTCTTCTCATTCAGCAGGACTTTTCTTTTTCGTTTTGTTTTGTTTTCAGTGATTCATTGGCCCCATTTTTCTACTCAGGGCCACAACCACTCCATGGAGCTTTGAGGATCAGTTTGTTAGAGCTGGAAAATAAATAATTGTTCTCAACGTCAAGCATACATAACTACAGATTGCCATTAGTGCTCTAAAAGCACATACTCATACACGCACGGTCGGATGGGATTTTGGGCTCCCAGGGTTGCACGGATATAAAACAGTGTGTATCAGCCAAAAGTTGGAAGGTAATAGCAACTCCATTGAATCTGTGTGTTTCTCTTTCCCACACTGAGTCTCAGAGAAGGAGACGTAGCCTCCCACACCTCAAAGATAACACGTTTTACCATTAGAATTGAAGCCTTGTATGACCCTAAATTATATTCTATGGTTTAAGCAGCTCCAAATCATGACATAATGGCTCGGCTGCCTTAAATGTATGGTTCATAATTCAGAGGGGCTCTTTGTGTTTTCTCAGACGGAGAGATAAGCACCCGTTTACCCAAGTTAAATCATACCGTTTGGGGATTTTACATTGTTTAAGGTTTTTCTAGTGTGTTTTAATTTTGTTTTGGGTTTCAGCTTAATCTCCAAACTGTTTCTTAGAAGCGTATGAGACGTGCAGCCTGATGACTGGGAGTGTGTGGCAGTGTATAATTATCAGTGAGGGTGTGTGAGCAACGTCTGTGACTTGCTCTTTCGCGCATGGTTTCACAGACTTCCTTTGTTATCACAGAAAAAAGACAGAAACGGTCAGATAACGTACCCATGAACGTTTTACTCTACTTCTGCTCGTGGTATTAAATATTACTCAGCCCTAACACTATAACACAGCAGTACTACACAAGCCGGTGAATTTTGTTTTGTTCCTTATAGCTAAAGAAGATCATTAAACCTCCGGAGCTTCCATCAAAGCACGTGAGGAACTGGATCCCCAAAGTTCTGGAGCAGAGAAGACACGGTCTTGAGCTTTACCTTCAGGTACGACATTTAATGTTTTAGGGAAACAAGACTGAGGGTGTATTTTTCTGAGATGTGTTAACATAAAGGGCCCTGATCATTATGTCCAAAAGACAGTCATTCATCATGAGCCTGTCATTTTAAAAGAATACATTAAAATTTCAACAATTTCTCATCAATCAAGAGATGTTTGATGAGGTTTAGCATTATGCAATATCGTGTCTAAATCACAACATATTGAAGTATGTAATATATTATTATCGTCCCAACCACTCATTATACAACTCAACGTTCAAATTTGGGGCCACGCCTCCTCTCTGTTCTTCATGATGATGTATCTGTGCAATCCATTTTTAGCTGTTAGCTGTTAGTTTTGGAGATGTGTGTCATACAGCATCAGAACCCAAATAAACAAACCTGTTTTTAGATAATGAACAACTCCACGAAGCCGTTTGAGGAAAGTTTGATGATTTTAGATGATGCTAAACTGGCAGCTCTGACATTACATTACTTGTACAATGACTACATTTGAGACATTTGAGGAATTTATTTAACTTTTTTGTCTGATCGATTCTTCTGTGATGACCGTGTAGATGTGTGTTTGTTTTTCTCTAGACTATAATCATGGAAAACGAGGTCCTTCCTAAAATATTTCTGGATTTCCTCAACATCCGCCACCTCCCGTCCCTGCCAAAGGCCGAGAGTTGTGGGTAAGGAGCCACCGCTAGTGTGTAATTTTGAAAATGATGGAGGAGGAGCCTGTCGCTCCTATCTATCAAGCTTTAGATTTTTTTGTTTGTTTTTTTCCTCATCGGTTTCTTCTTTTGATTTCAGGTCGTTTGAAACTGAATCCGAGGACTCATGGTATGGCTGTAATTTCATATTGTATGAAATATAATTTAAGCTATATATAAATCAGTAAGAGACTACTGCATTTAAACGGATATGTCATTTGTACCGTAAGCGTAGTGATTCTGTGGGGAAAAGGTCTATGTGGAAATGTCCTTGTTTCCAGAATTGCAGCGTCAACGGTATTTAACGTGACGCAGGAAGAAATGGAAATGTCGCAATGAGTCACACATGTCTTGGCTTTCTCTGTCTTTCCTTCCTTCCTCATACCATTTTTCTCTGGTTTCTCTCCCTCTGCAGTAAACTGACACATCAGCCAGCCCTGCTCTTCCTGAGGGACCCCTATCTGCTTCCTGCCACTAACGGTACATATACATATATAGATCACTTCAAATGTAATTGAATAGTCCTTTATTTAAGATGTCTATCATCTTTATCCTTAATTTAGAACTAGGGTGACCATGAATGTACTAGACTATACAAGTAGAGGCAGTACAAACATGAAAAATAAAAAAATAAAATAAAATGCCTACTACAATAATCAGGGATGTAATGATACATTGACATGACACATTGTAATGCAGAAATGTAAGGATGTGCATCATGGAAATGTGTGATTCACATCATGGAAATCAGCAATCTATTAATTATGCAAGTTCAAAACATAGAGTTAAAATATATAGAGAGAACACTCTGGTCACATGATCACGATCTGCACATGTGAAGCCCGATAGCTCTGGATTGCAACAAGCAACATGCATTATACGTCATGCATCATATGTTATGCTGTTACACAACCGCATTATACCCGTTAAAAAGAGCTCTTTAGTATCTATCAAACAACACCAGAGGCCACAGAAAGCAGGCATTTTAGCCTCCTTTGGAGCTCTAGTTCTGCTACAAAGCTCATTATGTTTCATTTGACAATTTTCAAAGTTCCCAGCTCAGACACTTTTTTTTTTAATTCAAAATTTTTTAAATAATTTTTTTTTGAGTATTTATTTATTTATTTATTTATTTATAAGATGTGGTGTACATTTTGTTTACAATATTAAACTATGTATCTGTACATAGCAATTTTGTATTTATTTAATTTTATACAGACAGAAATGCACACTGTTTTGCATTATGATTTCGAAATATAAAAAAACTGTCTTTTCAGTCATAATTCTCATTGAAATTTTGTTATTAAAATATTCTGAGAATTGAATGAAAACCGTGATGACCCGTCATGGAGCCAGTAGTGTGAATCACACTGAATCATGTCCGGAGTAACAAAAGTGCAGCACTAACCCCAAATAAATCGAGACCAGAATCACTTAACACACCACAGATATTTCAGTATGAACATATTTAATGTGTTTCAGGTTAAAGTTTTCCTTTAATGTCATAAGATATGACTCTTTGTTTTAGGAAGTAGCTATTTAAATGAATTTCCCCTCAGACTGAAACATCAGTGTTCCTTTAACCTAACAAAGCTACAGTGTCTTTGAAATACAGATGCTGTGTTTTGTTTTTGTTTTTTTTGCAGGACAGCACTGATCTGTTCCTCTTTGTTGTAAAAGACAGGGTGACACTCCTTCACAAAAAACGTTTGTTTCTTTTCATTTCCAGACACGTTTTCGAACGTCGTCACTGAAGGCGTGATTCATGGAATATTCTACCCAGATCTGCAGCCGAGGTAGACCAGCGCTCTCTCCAGCCAAAATACAACACCTCAGTTTCATGGACAAAGAGGCTTTTATACTCTAATCATTTACACAAACACTACAGGAACCTAGTCACTGAGTCCACACACTTTGTTATTTTCTTTTTTTTATTTTTATCTGTAAGGCCCAACATTGTGAATTTATAGAGCAAGAAAATAGTCTTCTTATTCCATCCAAAAAAAAAAACAAACTGACATAATTGTGCTACATTATGCTGTGAAAAATCTTTACTACATCAGAGAGTAGAGCTGGGTGGGAAAAAAAAAAAGAAGAAAAATATCTTTCATCCTGGTCCAGAATTTAGCTCCGCCCACTGGCTTGAACAGAGCTCATCAGCCTTTTTCCTTAAAATGTAACTCACAAGGCAAACATACGTGCAGCAGAAAGACTGGTGTAGGTTGATGAGGGGAGGGAAATGACCGACAGTGTGTTCATTGTGAGGGCAGTTCACCTTACAGACAACAGAGGGTGCTAAATATTACAAACTGCCCCTTTAAATATCCAGAAAAGGTGTAGATGTAGATTTAACAGCAGCAGATGGCTTTTATATGCATAGCACTAGAGTCACGATGCAGGAAGCCCCACCTTTTCTGTGGTTTTATTGGTCGGCGCAGCTCACCAGGCATTTGTTTTTGCCCCAGGCATGCTGCGATTGGCTGCTGGCAATGTGCGGAAGATTGTATCTGACCTCAGAGTTCATTTGACCAACTGACAATATTGAAATTTCATAGATATAAGAAAAAAGTACCAGATTTATTGGTATTGCTAAATATTGATCATCACTCAGCTGTCGGACCTTTTGCAAAAAAGGGTACTCATGACCCATACCTGTTCAATAGTGAGGGATATACTGACTGTAGAGAGGTGAAATATTTCCTGTTTGAACCAAACCTACTTTTAACAACTGCACAGTGTTCACTGAGCCTTTATACTAAACATTGTTTCACTGACAAGGCTGGAAAACTGACCTTAACTGTAGTATCACCAGTCATGGCATTTATGAAGAAGGGAAACTAATCCCAAACTCTCAAGAATCTCTGATTAATTACTGCAGCTGCTAGAAACTGTGAAAGAGAAGTTTATCTGAGTGTATCGTTTACTGGTCTCCATGTCCAGCACTACATGAGGTAGAAATAAGGGGTTGGTTTTAAGTGAGACTCGGCGAGATTCACTTCCTTCTTCGTTCACTTGAGGTGCATGCAAACAAATTTACTCTTCTAAAAGAACATTTGGGTAATAATAATAATAATTAATAATAATTTACCCCAAACGTACCAGTCAGCCAAGACGTGTTTGGTGTCAGTTGTTTGCTTCTTGGAGCTATGAAGCTAACATAGTATTTGACTTGTGACCTCAGTGCATTCAACACAAAGTGGTAGGAAAAAAAAACATGGATGTCCCATTGTTCGTCTTTTCTAACTAACAACCTAGCGATCGAATTGTGAGGAATAGTGTAGATTCTCCTCCTCAAACAGCAATCTGTAGAGTCAGAGTTATAGATTTAACAAGCGAATATGTCTGTATGTTGATTGATCTAAAACGAACATTTGTAGTAATTTATTTAAAGGTAAGAAGGTAAGAAGTGCTTTGCTTACTTTCGATGCTGTGAGAAGCCATGTCGATTTGATGTCACGCCGGAAACCAGGAAGGAACTTGGGGTTGAGAAGACCATCCCAAGTTGACGAGTAGGAATTTCAATTAGAGCGGGCATTTTCTTTGGTTGGAGGTTGGGAATTTCAAGTTACCTCGAGTCGAACGCAGCATATAAAGATGAGCAACGCCTCCCCATGTAGCTGAACACTGGAATATTATAACGGCGGCCATGTTGGACAACTGGAATCACTTTTCTCTGTGAAATAGACCCTACGTTTTAGAGCTGTAGCACAAAAATGGAAGATGATAGTAGTTAGATAGATGATGTAGTTCCTCTTTAAACCTTTATAAATACAGACTAATATTGCGATTTATGATTTTTTTTTTTTTAATACTGCGCAGTCGTGAGAAGCAAGTGTATGAAGACTTGGCCATTACTCGTTACCAACAATAGCATCATAGCTCCAGTGCAAAACTAAAGAAGCAAACATTTCTTGGCTGATACATTTGAAGGAAATAAAAAAAAAGTACAATTGTTTTTTTTGTTTTGTTTTTTTTGTTCAATCCTTCCTTTAGTGTCATATTGTGATACTCTTACACATGCATCATACTATTTGGCTTTGCTAACAAAGTGCCAAACAAAACACCAGAGCTGCTATATGAATTTCTATGAAAATCTGTAACCAGGAACATGACGATAAAGGAAGTGATTGGATGTTAAAGTCCATTTTAACCAAACAGCTCAGCTGGTCAGTTCTAGACATACGGACGAGACCCACGACAATATCCTGAGAAAAGTAACATATACTGTGACACTCATATTGTCTTATACCACAGTGCTGTTGAATTCTCAATTGTGATTGGTCAGAAGGTGTTGAATAATTTCCTATAACAGCAGACACTAGTGCAGCTGCAAAACACGGGTTTATATTAATGCGTGCGTACTAATATGTTCTCATTTCTACGGTAACAGCTAATCAACAGGGAGTTGTACGGCACGACGCTCCACATAAATGGGTTGTTTATGTGGTGAATTTTTCTATGAGGAGATGTTTAACATTTATGGAAGGAGTCTCCAGTGTCAGCATTTTGTAACTGTCAGTGTACCAATACAGGGAAGTCTTCAGGACAGAGGACTCCGTGTTTTTTTGTTTTGTTTTGCTTTGTTTGTTTTTGTTTGTTTGTTTTTTTAAAGAAAGAAAAGGGAGGCTGGTGAGAGAACCTTTATAGCTGCTATAACATAAGGGATAACAGGAAAGAACTTGGTTTTGCAGACGATTGATAAACATAATTGAGTGTGTGGTTATTTAATGAATAAAAATTTGTAATACTTGGAAAATCGCTGTAGTACAAGAGGAATAAAACACATTGGGACAGAGTGTAATAGGAATCTGATCAACTTTGTACCAGTAACTCTGCTTCATCACACCACCGTGCTGTTGGTTATTTTCCTATAGCAGCATACCCCCAAGGGTTTTATTCCTTACTCCAGCCAACCCTAATAATGTCAGCGTAGATTCATCAAAACTGAATCAACTGCATGTGTTAACACTAGTTCATTACGTACTGGATTGAAACTTGGTCGAGCTTTCTGAAAACGTGACGTGACACTAACAACTTTTAACATTGTATTTATAGCTGACGTCTTGTTTTGGTTGAAAATTTCTTTGATTCTGTTCATCATTTCTGACATTTCTGACATTGTGATGTATGTATGTATGTATGTATGTATGTATGTACTATGTGCCATGATACTCAGAAGCCCGGGGTTCCTGGTTAGTGTCGACTCTGAACCCTGTGTAAAGCACTTTAGAGAGAATTATGATTATGAAGCTGTATAATATATTTAAAAAAAATAACAGCAATAAAATAGTAAGTTCTAAAAATGTGTCCTGTTACTATTTTTTTTGTTGTTGTTGTAAAATCAAAAAGATCATGTAAAAATATTTTTAATTAGATTTCTACAGTTAAGGTTAAAAATGATTCACACCACACTGTAAACATATTTCTCATGTCATTACAAAACCGTCTCGCTTTTATATCAAGCGGGGATTATGGGATTGCCTTCATCTCCTCAACTGAAGGAGACGTCTGATGTGATTTTCAGGTTTATGGCTGGTCCAGCTCCTGTAATAAATATAGGATAGAGGCTGAAGCACATTAGTGTTATTTCTATCTAAAATGTGTTTGAATATTTTACTATTCAAGGTTTCACTATCAGGCTCCAAGTGTGCCTTCTTTGTAAACCCTTTATTTTAAAAATTCAAAGAACCATTGAGGAACTTTTTTGTAAGAGTGTACATGGTGTCCTCATGACCGGAAGCCTGGTGTGGAGCCAAAAATGATCATGGTAGTGTGTTGTATGTTGCCAGGTATCATATATCCGATTATTCACACCCAGTAAAGAACGATGAACACTATGCTTAATTGTTTTTATTAAAAAAAATTATCTTGTATATTAAAAATGTTGTTCATCAATGCTCCATTTCACACTATTCCAACATCTGACGCTCACATTAACTGCTTCAAGGGGATTTCTCGTGTAAACAAACCAGCTAAACCACATGGAAGCTTATTGAAGGATAAAAATACAGCAGCACAATAAGATTTAGACATCTATCCCGGCATAATACATGGTTTAGCTTGCATAGTGTGTAACAGTTAGTGTTGGGGGGGAATAATTTCATGTTAAGATGTCCTTAACTTCAAATTCAGTAACATTGTACCTGATTTCATTTTCTGAAATAGCAATGCAAGAAATAAACAAGCTCCAGATTGGATTTGTGTTCTGCTAACCAAATCTGAACACAATATTATAACCGTAAGCCTTTTCACAGACTGATCTGGAATGTTCCCAAATGTTTGGACCTTTGTAACACCTTTGGCAGCTCCAGTGCGTCGTATCACAGCTCCCCGTGTCCCATCTCGTTTTTGAGATGCTCGATTTGGTTGATGTCTGGCTCGGGTGCCTTCATGTTGGCGTAGTCCACTTCCCTCCTGAGCTGCTCCAGAGGAGGCAAACCGAAGACCAGGTTTCTCATCGCAATGGCCGTCATTAGAAACCTACATGAGACAAAGCATCATTTTTCATTTCTTTTAAAGGTGCAGTAGATGAGATTAGGCTTTTTTTCCATGATTAGGTTTCTACATTGAATGAGGTGAGTTCGACATTTGAATGATTTCTGCCCATGCTCATGAAGCTTCGCCCCCTGGATCTACTGTGGCCCGCAGAGTGTCTATAAAACGACTGACCATAGGCACATCCAAACACAAACAAGTATCCCGAATCAAAAGCTTGATTGTAGGTGGGGGAGTGAATGACCAGCGCTCTCTGCCACCCTCAATACCATGACTGAGGTGAGACCCTTGAGCAANCTGCCCACTGCTCCGGGTGTGTGTTCACGGGTGTGTGTGTGTGCACTTGGATGGGTTAAATGCAGAGCACAAATTCCATGTATGGGTCACCACACTTGGCCACAAAGTCACTTCACTTCACTTTTCCAAATGTTTTTTCTCTGTGACTTAAACACTTTTGCTAAGGCATGTTCTGCATATATTCCAGGTTACTTGTACAAGTAATAAATAAATTTTAAAAAAATGACTATTTCACCTTTGAAAGGCTAATTCAGTTTATTTATATCACAGTACTGTTGAATTCTGATTGGTCAGAAGAGTTTGATTAATTTTCTATAACAGCAGCTCTGACAGTAGTGCTGGCTATTTATACCGGTAATTTAAATAACAGATTTAGACTACTGTGCATGTTCTAATACGATATCATTCCTATAGTAACTTACTTGTTTGGAAGACACTCTACGTAATCTAAGGCTGCTAATAAACTAATTTAAAGTGGAAAGTCTTCAGGAAAGAAGTTAGCACTTTGCAGTTTCTCAGTAACATTGACAAGCTGCGTTTTTTTTGGGATTAGGAAGGAACTACTGTTTATAGCTACTATGATGTAATTGAGGAACACGTATTATTTATGGCTCTGAGATGCTATCTTAAACCTTTTTTTTTGGCAAAGCATTAAGTCTAACTATGTTATGAACATATGTGAAAAGATTTACTCCAACATATTGCTTAGGAGTCTAATAAATATGAAGATAAAGATCTATCTGCTTTGACCTTACAGTCAAACCTTTATGATCAAATATCACAATTTTCAGATTTAAGTAAGAAATAAAGCACGATGGGGCATGCTGTTATAGGAAAATAAATAACGACGGGGCAGTGTGATGTGTTACCACCCCAACGTCAAAGACTAGACAAATCTTGTTTGTTGTCAGATAAATATACAACTAATTATTCAAGTGTTTAGAGTAGCGTAAACACTGTTGCAACAGTGCCAAGCATAAGATAGCTAATAACTGAGGCTAACAATTCAGTAGTTAGCACACAGTTGTTAAGTCTCTATTTGGACAACGTAAAGGCACAGTGACGATGGATATGAGACAAAACTATCAGGAATATCAATGTTTTCCTCAGACGTGTTGGTGAATTATTATGAAAAGGCTCACTAAGATTGAAATTACACTGTTAGCATCAACTGCTAACTGAACTGTCAGTTCTGGTTCTGAGCCTCCATATTAAGAATCTATTGATTGACGGTTTCTCTTTTGTGTCCATAAAGTAAGGAAAAAGAACAGACTGAATGTTTTTAGGTAGCGGATGAAAATATCAGGTTTATCTAAACAATCTTACCCTCGTCGGATCATGTAGTACTTTTTCGTGGTGAATCGGTTGAACCTTTCAAGCAGGGACGCCTCTCGTCGCTTTTTCGCGTCCTGCATGCGTTTCTGGCGCTTGAGGAAGAGCCGTACCAGTGGGTCTGTGGCGTTGACCTCTGACCCCTCATCATCGAGACCGGTTATAAGCGGCTGCAGCTCTGGGGGCAGAGGCTCTGTCTCTACAAGACAGTTTGAATTGTGCATAAAACAGACACTTATTACATTGATTACAGTGAGTTTTAGGAATTACTGTAAGCATTTCTATAAAAATGATTTAAAGGAGGTAAGATCCATGCTACGTTATTTATCATAATTCAATGAATCATCAATGTAGGTCTTATTTTCATCATTAATTCATATGTCTAGTCATTTCCCTAATGCACTACACTACAATCCAAATGAATTCACTAATAAAGCCTCGTAAAGGAAGGGCCATGTTCTGCACAATGCTATGAAATGCCATATTAATAAACGTTTGGTGTCCTTCCTTTAGTTCTCGCTGGAGCTACGAGGCTGCGAGCACTGACCTGTCCCGTTGCGGACTTTCTCCTGAAGCTCCAAAAGCTTGGTGAAGTTCTTCTGCAGCGCCGCCTCGGTGGTGTTCACGTAGATGTACATGTAGCAGGACGGGATGTCGGTCACAGTGTACACTTTGTGATATGCTCCAGCAGGAAGCTACACACACATAGATAATGTTACACATCGATCAGACGGTAATTAGCCTCAGCTAAAGCTGGTAAAGTATATGCAGATATTCTGTCGTATTTTCTTTACGTTCCTGGATGCTGTTGCTGTGAATAAGACAGAAGGGGTGATCTCACTGTTCTAATTAGACATCTACAGCTTTCAGGGTCTGATTATATTGTGTGTGTGTGTGTGTGTGTGTGTGTGTGTGTGTGTGTGTACACTGCTTTTACCTGCATCTTTTCTCCTGGAGTGAGTGTATAGTTCTTCTTCTCGTCCACTATCTCCACCTTAACGTTGCCTTGCAAGACCTGAACACTGGTGTTCCCCAGATCTTCACTCACGTAGTTCTCTAGATGGAGGCCTGCCGATATAATGCCACAAAGGTCAAAGGTCAATGGCAATGAGCACAGAGCACTAGCACCCTGATGCAAACAGCAGGAAGATGTGTTTTCAGGTTCAACCCTTTAAAAAAAAACAACTGAAATTCCATTTAGTAAATAGCCTAAATTTCGATGTGCTTATATACTGTACATGTTAGCATTCCAGCACTAGCCTTACTGTAACCGAATCATTTGTCAGTATATTTATGATCGGCCTGCTACTACAGCATTTACAGTAGCCTCGCATGGTAAGATACCTCATACCATTAATGTGACTCGTACAACACAGACACGTGACAGACACACACATATATATACACATACATACATACACACCTCTAAGAGATTGCATATCATACTCCTGAGCAACTTACGGAGTATGGAGACTAGTGTGTACCTGGGAAGTCAGCTATAAAGACCACCTCAGTCTGGTTGTCCAGTGTCTCCTCAATCTCCTCAAACTTCTTCCTCCACGGGGACAAATCGACCAGCAGGGGCATGAGCCACGGGTTGGTACGAAACGGAGACCAGTCTGCTTTCACGATATCAACACGGGGGTCAAATATCCTACAGTCAGAGCAGAAAAAAAAAAATACAACACAATGCTCTATTATTTATCTTCTGCGGAGTTTGGGTCAGATTTCCGAAGCCAGTCATGTATTTATTTGTAGAATCAGAATCAGAGTGTGTGTTAATCAATTTTCTCTGGTTGCTCTTTGTTTTTCAGACTGCTTTTTGTCTTATCTTTTCTCCCCCTAACATTTACTTTATGCCTTATGCTGCGTTCACACCAACAGCACTCAAATCACTCTACAGTAGTGGCTGGTTTGTGGTCCCATCTTTAGTTTACTCCTAGTTGCTAGTCGCACAGCTAGTAAGATATAGCTATAAAAATGACATAGCTACAAAACATATGCAAGACCACCCATCCGACTGCAAATTAAAATAAATCTTAACACTAAGAAAGAGATCTTGCCCATTCTGACCGCAAATTCTTGCTAAAATTTCGATTCTGGATGGAAGTCGTTTATGTGAATTGCACTGTAGAAAACTGACAATGTTTACTCTAAGGATAAATTTGGGAAAATCAAACAGTCGAAGCTTGTAGCAGCATTGGGAGCTTCACTGACTGGATCAGGAGATGTGACAGGAAACTGGAACTGAAAAGCACAAAAATATGCAACGAATCACAGTAGGGGGAAAGAAGCGTACAAGCACTTCTATGAGTTATCTGCCACCTTGCTTTACTTCTCATTGCACCAAGTTAAACTCCATTTTTGTGCATCCTTTCTGTGGCTAATGGCCGTACCACTTCCTGTTGCTGAAGAGCGACGTAATTTAAAATAGTTGATGGCAAAATTGCATCCAATTACCTCTTTTAATCCTTATATCCTTACCTCTGTTGGAAGCGGTCGTTAATGGAAACCCAGATGTCGAAGTAAATCTGGGGGTCGCTGATGTTGTAGTGGGGCAGAGTGCGGCTCAGGCAGGTGGCGTACTGCTTCAGCATGTCTCCGTGATCCTTCCATCTCCGACTCTGGGTAAAAACCTGCAGCGTACCAAATTACACTGTTACAGCGTGGTCTGGAAGGAAGTGGACAGTTAGTGAGTGTGTTGTTTTGTACGGTGCGGTCCTAAAGTCTGAATCTACTATTAGTATTTAATTGATCAAAAACAAATGTGACATTTGTTTCGGTTTGTACACATTATCCATGAATCCATCCAAATGGAGCGAGTAGTGGGAAGATTACCCCGGGGTTGAGGTAGCCGATTTCTCCAGTTGCTCCATCTTTGTAGGTGATTTTAACATGCTGGTGGGAGCGCGAGTGGACCATCATGTCCCACGAGTAGCCGTACAGCCCGTTAGTCCAGTTATTGTAGCCCTGTTGAGAGCCAGAGATAAATACATCAGCATTTGAAATAACATCTGATGTGTTACATGTTTTCTTCACAATCTAATAAACCGTAAGTGAGCACAGACATGACTCTATGCAGTGTAAATGTTCTTTGCTCAGTGTATAACAAAAAATAAAAAGCAGACAGTAGAGACTATTAAGACAGAAAGAAATTACTTTTGTAATAAAATGGGAATAGGGCAAGAAAAACTGCTCCGCGATGTACACGATGGTGAAGATGGCGGCCATCTTGTGTCTGAGGCGTTGTTTGGTGGGTTTAGGGACTGTCTGCGTGTCTGTTCGCTCGGATGAGCTGCTTGACGGACTGGGATACAGACATGAGGCGCTCGGTTGAGGAGGCGGAGTCGCCATGGGCAGGACGGGCCAAAGGAATTCTGGGAAGTGGCTGAAGAAGCGCCTGGGCCAGTCGGCATAGCAGAACAAGCAACTTGTGGCCAGCATGGTGTAGGAAAACATTCCTGCATGGGTTAAAAAAAATGATGTGAGCATCATCAGAAGAATTAGGCTTAAGGTTACTTTAGATGTATTGAAAAGACCCAACATATCCTCTACTTGTCTCATTTATTTAAGCTTTATATTAGTATATATTGTATAAATCCTTTGTGTACGTAGATGTGTGTGTGGAGTTGAAATGAGACATGGAGGGAGACATCTCTCAAGCAAGCCAAACATCATCTCTGTAATATAATTATATAAAGAACTACAGTGGATCATATTAATCTTAGAACAGCATTGAACTGTTGACCATCTGTTTTAACAGAGCTGATTAAACTCATGATTAAAGGATAAATGGTTCATGACACTGAACTGCACATTACTGCTGTCCTCTGGGAAAAGTGCTCTATAGATCAAGTAGCCACTTTCTGATGATTAAAAGCCATCACTTTTATTTTCCAGACTAAAATATGTCTTTCCCCTCTAACAGGTGCTGCAACTTCAACAACAGCAACGTATAAACAAGAGTTCTCGTATATATGAAGGTATATGAATCTGACCGACTGTGTTGAGCCTCTTACCGATCTCGAAGAGTTGCGAGTTCATGCAGTGAAAGTAGGAGACGAAGATGATGCCGTACGGACGGGTGGCGTCGAAAAACAGCAGATAACCAGCCGTGAGATCCAGAATGAGCCCGCCACCATGGACCACCATCAGACTGATCAACTCCACAGGCAGGATCACCCTAATAAAACAAAGTGCGATTCATATTTTAATGTTGTTATGGATGAGATCAGCTGACCAGCTCATGGTGGGCCTGAACAGATGAGAACAAGCAAAATCCCTACGAATGCAACTAAACATCTTAAACCTATTAAAGTATCGTAAAAGTTAACGTTTAACAAAAAATTAAATGTACAGAATTTTCCCCTCATCACAGATGCATATGAAAAAGATGTACAAAAGTAAAGCAAAAGTAAATTTCTGTGGTGATTTTGTTTTTCACAGTGACTGTCTTACTTTTCTGCCCCACCTCAGTACCATTTTTAACATGTCCTCGCCATTTCCCCTTTGTGGGAACGCCATCTTAGGGATCACTGCACTTTGGTTGAGTCAAGTTTATTAAATTGACCACTTAGAAGGGTGTGTGAGCAAGTCCATATAAATCTGGGATTTAGGAGCAGAACGTGCCTAGAACTCATTGTGATTTGATGCAATTTCTTTTTTGGCTCTGAAACAATGCCAGACCTTTTTTCAGTGCAAGGGAAAGCACATTCTTATTTTTAAAACCTGCTTCCCATTCTTCCCTCCTCCGCAAATAACTGTGACTAATGTGCTCCAAGTTTTAAGTGGAAGTTGACGAGTAATGAAGCAGGGCATAGTTCTTCGTCACGTATTCAGTGGTATTTCAAATTATTAGTCTTATTCCGAGCTTTAGAAAAAGGCCGAAATGTTATCAGAGTCACCTGAAAGGGTCAAACAGCCAGTGATGAGCCAGATATTTCATGGAGTAACCCTCCACCCAATCAGCATCCAGCTTCTTCACCCCAGCGATGAAGTAGACTATGAAGATCTGTCAAGCAAGCGAAAAAAATTTGTATGCGTCATGTTAGATGATAAAAATGACGCATTGCAAACTCACATGATACACGTCATGTCAGAGGAGTGGCACTGATAAAAAATCAATCTACTGAAACACAAACCTGCGTTCTGAGCAGAGTGTAATTCCACAACGGCACATGCGCGTTCTTCTTCCTGGGGTTACGGAGTCCATCGATTGACCTGCAGACCAGCACAAAAGCCCATGAATGAGATTTCCTTCTCAGAAATTCAACACCGAAACACTCAAAGCTAGAATGCATTATTACCAAAACAGCAGCTAGTGGCACAGGAAGGATTAAAAAAGTTTGCAGGTGAGAGTGAGACAATCCTGCACATTATTTCTCACATAATATAATTTTTTATTAATGATAAGTGACTCTTTAAACAATTAGCTTTCTATGAACCTGAGTAGCACACACAATGTGCTTATGTAACATGACTTTACTGGGAATACTGGGAATAGGAATGAGGTTTAACGTCTCACTTATCGATCTGTGGAGGAGAGGCAGAGGCGACATTAGAAAATATTTCTATCTACGTCTGTCGTCTCACCAGTATCTGTTGGCGTCCATCAGCGTAAGCTGGAAGCCGATGAGCCCGTAGAGGTACGAGTGATTGTTCCAGGCCGTTTTGTCCAGGAAGAAAATGTACCAGTAGGTGGAGATGAACATGAGGCAGGAGAGGCGGTAGAAACAGCCGAGCATGATACCAACAGCGCCTGTGTAACACACACACACACACACACACACACACACACACACACACACACACACACAGGTGGTTTTGATCAGCCATTTGCACACTTGATCATACGACATCACCACTTAGCTTTTTCTCCCATATAGAGCCTTGAATAAAATACTAGTTATTTTACTGATAAAGCAATAACTTTGCCTAATGTTAGCTAGCTTGCTATAAAGCTTAGCTATTTCTTTAAACTACAATATAATAATTAGTCTATTGTTAGCTAGCAAACTTAGCTAGCTAGAGGATTTACCTAATAGTATTGGTTAAATACTGAACTAACAAAGAACAAAATCTAAATTAGTTTGCCTCATGTTAGCTAGCTATTCATTTCACCTTCATTTAGCCTACATGATTAAATCGTTTTCCTGAAACAAGCTGGCTTGTTGGAGAATTTAATTAATAGTTTTAAACTCAGAATTAATTTTGAATTAGTTTGCCTCATATTAGTTGTTATCGAACTTGTTGCACTTTAGCACCATTAAATTCCACATTAATTAGAACTTTATATAAATATATGTAGTTGGTAAACATCATTAATACAATGAAATAGTTTGCCTAATGGTAGCTAGCTTGTTAGCAATATAACATTATGTATCATATCCACTATCTAGCTATTAGCCAAGCTAATCATTTATCTGGCTAACATTAGCCTAGTGCAGCATTTAGGTAGCAGGCTAGCTTAGCTAATGTTGCTAAAGTATTATATACTGTAATTAAAACCAGTGAAGGAATATTTGCCTTTAATGTTTCATGTTTTCACATTTATCTCTATCTAACTTTATAATAAATGTGATTTACGTATAATATATACGTTCTAACTCATTAACAGTACAGATGTATCCCTAGGACTGTCTCTGGACATGTCATATGTCTTATTCCATGGAGAAGTGACAGAACACACTAAGGACAGAGGTGAGACCACTCCCTGGTTCACCCTGCTGTACGCCTCTTCCCTTTTTATCTATTCCCCCATCCCTTCTCTTCTTCTTCTCTCCTCTCTACACAAGCTTGGCCTTTACAATGTTTGGACTGGACTGGTTTAGACTTTCTGAACTTATACATCTGTTGGTGAAAAATGTGATGTGAAGATACTCCGAGCGATACTCCATAAATAACAATGAAGATCAATCAAGCCACGGATGGCTGTGGCATCGTCAGGTTTCGCTACATGATATCAGATATTAAGGTGAAGTAATGTTATCGTTAGCTAATAGCTCTGAGTTAATGATTAACACAGAACTCATGAGTTAATGGGTTAAACTGTCTGCGCTGTGGCCTTCAGGACTTAAACGAAAGAGCAGAAATAAACTCACTGACCAAGGAACATCACCAGATAGACAAGGTACATCCAGTCCATAGGCAGAGGCTCCAGGAAGTTGAAGAGAGGGAAGCGGCACACAGGAACCCCGTCCAGGTATTTATAGTCCAGGTGACTGAGGCCGCGTTCCTGCGTGATGTCCACGGCCATCAGCATGCCTGCAAATAACACAGCAGTGTGTTCATTAGCACAACTACGCACCTGTGAGAGGAGGAAGTAGCTAGAAGGAACCTCGAACCAAATCATCACGCACTAAACCAAGACGTTTCCATCAGGAAATGAGGAATCCCAAAGGAAATCTTGGGACGTTTGCGCAAAGTTGTATTTAGTTTATTTGAGTCTGTGGCACACGACCACTAAATTCATCATAAACATTTCAGTATAAATATATCTGATGTGTTTCAGGGTGTTCCTTTAATGTCTGGATTAAACCCATTTCATTCAAATGACCAGTTAGACCTCTTGGCTGTGCTTCACAGACCCCACGCAGAACCACTGGATGAACTGACCAGGTGGAGAACACTCTAGAAACTTCCCAACACTCAAGCAAATGTGTGGATTTACTGGGGACTTGAATCAGGTTACTTGCTTCCTGCTTCCTGAGTGTGAAAGACCTGAATCAGGTCTAAAATCATGGGAACACCGGCTCACCAAAGAGGCAGCGGAAGATACCAAGCGATGCCGGGTCAGTGGGGCGATTCAGGAGGCAGACGAAGCGGTGCCATGAGGACAGATCCTCCTTCTCAAAGCCAAAGAGACGCTGCATTCGGCTCCTGACCTGTGGGTCGGTGGCTGCTCTGCCTCCTCCATTTCCTCCACCTGATGCTTTGGGCTGCTTAGTAGGTGGAGCACCTGTGATTGTAGGCAAAGCAGTGGGGATATTAGGTTTATCCTCTGTGTATAAACAGCTCCTTAAGTAACACACACACACACACACACACACACAAACCCATCAACAGGAAATGATGCAGAAGATCATAATTTTGGAAAGATCACATTTAATGTGCTAGTCAATAAGTTATTAAAGGGGAGCTAGCTAATAAAAATAACAGTATTCATTGAATATGTAGAATGTTAATTTTATAATACCCAGGTGCGCTGCAGTTGTTTACCTGCGCTCGTGCCCGCTGCCATTGTACCCGCGTGCCCCGGATGTTGAAATCACGGCGCGTGGCTATTCTCTGGACACGTAAACCGATGGTCTACGTGTCAATCGGCAGTACTACCTGAACTCCCTTTATTTCCTTCCTACCCGTATTATGACAAATCCCGCCTTCGTTCATAGGTTGTCCGATCGTGATGACAACGATCGATTTTTCTATGCAGCGCCGGAGGCGGTATAACCTTTCCAGGAGCGTACAATATGTTCAATACATCCTCACACAATTTGCGATCTTGCAAACGTCAGAAATATTTTATTTTAGATACCTCAGTTATTCCAAACAACAAATAAAGTGTACATAGTAAATTCAGACCATATAAATAATTTACGTTTCCGTAGCAACACGACAGAACTTTTAATCAGTATACCTTCATTATGTTGGTAAATGTTCTGTCGTGTTTCGTTGTTGCTACGGAAACGTAAAAAAGACTTCTCAATTGTCCAATCCAGGGGTCGGAAGTGAGGCTAAGCTAACCAATCACAGAGCAAGAGGCGGGGCTGTCCCTGAATACAGGTGGGGGGAAAAACGCACAGTAGGAACGTAAAATGTACTGATATTGCCACGTTATTTGTACATGGCTAATTGCTTAATAAAAAACAAACAAACAAACAAACAAACAAACAAAAGGAACGCCGGTAAATTGTTTTCCAGAGAGGCGGAAGGAATTTGACAGCGTTGTAGAAATTCATTGGCTGGTGACAGGTGAAAAGCCACGCCCATTAAACGACCGTTGTGTCTCAACAGTGCCTCTTGTGGTTCAAATCGGTAATAACAATACAGTTTTCAGTATTTAAACGTATTCATATTAAAACAAAAAAAGAAATCGATATAAAAAAATTGCAGCACTTCTTTTATAACATTTCTTTACTTTCACACCCTTTAACTGCATATTAGTATGGGAGAAAATAGTGCTGTAGTAGTGCTGTTTGGTTCCAGTTACTTTGGAGTCTTTTGTGGATTTTATTCAGTAAGTTGGAATCGAAATGGAGTCGATTCCCAGAGTTGATTCCTCAGAATGATTCCTCGATTCTCGAAAATAAAGCACACCATAGCTTAATTGATCTTTCTTGTAAATCACCAGTGCAATAATAAATAGGTAAATAACACATTGCTGTCTGGTAAACGGTACCGGAGCATTCGGGCCTCACGACCAGACTGTGCAATAGTTTCTTCCCTCATGCTATCAGACTCCTCAATACCTAGAACTGGACTTAAGGAAGAACACACACACACACACACACACACACACACACACACTCCTCAATACCTGGACTGAAGGAAGGAACACACACACACACTCCTCAATACCTGGACTGAAGGAAGGAACACACACACACACTACTGAACATCCTCCATACACATGTTTTACACGTTTTGCACGTTTTATGCTGCTGCTGCTACTGCTACTATTATGTTTACACATAATATAATACCATTATGTTTACATTACTTCAGTTATTTATATCAAACTCTGTATCATTTGCACTATTGTCACTTGGTCACGTTTAAACAGAACTGCGTACTGGTCGGCGCTGTAGTCAGTGTACTGTCTTGTTCTGTCTTGTGCGTCTGCACGTTTGCACTTGTGCGCTTTATGTATAATTTATGTAACCCCTGTAGTTCTGTGTTGTTCTGTGTTTGTCTTATGTAGCACCTCGGTCCTGGAGTAACGTTGTTTCATTTCACTGTGTACTTGTATATGGCTGAAATGACAATAAACTCCACTTGACTTTCTTGACTGTGTCCCACATCAAGTAAGAGGTCCGGCCATCCACCGTCGTGTTTCGGTTTGTGCAAATTTATTTTTGTTGTCTCTTTCACATGTGTTTGTTGGTGTTTGCTTTTGTTCAATATTAGCGACCTTTGGGTTTTCCAGACATGTAGACAGCAGTGTAAATCCGTTATTAGAAATTGAACCGCTACAGAATGGATAAATGTGTAATTTAGTTGTAAATAAGTCTGAGTGACGGGTGTAGCTTTGTGTTTTGGAGTGTGAGAGGAAAGTGCAGCCTGATTAGCATCGCAGTGTTTCTTCCTCCAGTGGATTTCCAGGTGAGAATGAGCCTTCATCTTACACTTCATATTCATATTCATATTCATATTCATATTCACATCACTTCATTACAAAAATGTTGTGGGATGTGTGTGATTTACATTTCCTGTGCTGTTGTTGGGGAACTCCAGAGTAACAGTTCACCTCCATTACTTTATACTGAGCTGTAAACAAATATCTGGAGGAAAAAAGTATTTAAAAGTATTTTTAAAAAGAAAACAAGCTACTACACGTGGATACGGTAATTAAAAAAATAATAAATAAACATTACAATTCAGAAATTAATTGCTGATATCTTTGCAAGTGTTTTTCCATGGAAACATGGGTGCAAATCAAGGAAGTAGATTAATTAGTACACAAATACGTATAATTTTATACACGAGTAAACGTATAAATTATTTTTAGTTTGGTTTGTGTAGCCAAACGTAAATTGTCAGTATGAAATCTAATGTAAATCCAACAGATATTAAACTTTTGAAGCCGAGATGTTTGGGCCTGAATATAAAAGAAAAAAGATCTCGAAGTTGATGTGCTGGAAGCAGGAAAAATGGGCAAGTGTAAAGATCTGAGCAACTCTGACAAAATTGTGCTGCTTAGAAGACTAGTTCTGATCATCTCCAAAACGGCAGGTCTTATGGAGCGTTCCCGGTACACAGTGGTTAGTACCAACCAAAAGTGGTCCAAGGAAGGACAACCAGTGAACCAGAGACAGAGTCATGGACACCCAAGGCTTATTGATGCTCGTGGGGAGTGAAGGTTAGCCCGTCTGGTCCAATTCCACAGAAAAGCTACTGTAGCATGAATTGCACAAAGTGTATCGCAGTTAGCCACAGATCTGTCAGAGTGCCCATGCTGATCCCTGTCCACTCCTGAAAGAGCCTACAATGGGCATCTGAGCATCAGAACTGGACCACGGAGCAATGGAGGAAGGTGGCCTGCTGTAATGAATCATGTTTTCTTTTACATCATGTGGACGACTGGGTGTGTCGCTTACTTGGGGAAGAGATGGCATCAAGATGCACTATGGCAAGAAGGCAAGCCGGCGGAGGAAGTGTGATGCTCTGGACAGTGTTCTGCTGGGAAACTTTGGGTCCTGGCATTCATGTGGATGTTACTTTGACACGTACCACCTACCTAAACATTGTTGCAGACCAGGTACACCCCTTCATGGCAACGGTATTCCCTAACGGCAGTGGCCTCTTTCAGCAGGATAAAGCGCTCTGCCACACTGTAAAAATTGTTCAGGAATGGTTTGAAGTACATGACAAAGAGTTCATGGTGTTGACTTGGCCTCCAAATTCCCCAGATCTCTATCTGATCGAGCATCTGTGGAATGTGCTGGACAAGCAAGTCTGATCCATGGAGACCCCACCTCGCAAATTACAGGACTTAAAGGATCTACTGTTAATGTCTTAGTGCCGGATACTACAGCACATTTTCAGAGGTCTTGTGGAGTCCATGCGTTGATGGTTCAGAGCTGTTTTGGCAGCACAAGTGGGACCTACACAATATTAGGCAGGTGGATTTAATGTTATGGTTGTTCTATGTGTACAGAGAGAAAGATAATGTTATGTATGTGCTTGTAGCTCTCAGGCGGCCTGCATTTTCGTGACTTCTTAATCTTAATCTCAGTCTTGTTACCAAGCAGACAACAGCCTCATAGTGAAACCGTCGGTCATCTTTATTTAGAGAACAAGTCCTAACATGAACAACGTTTACCCTTGTTGTGTGCAGGAGGTTTTAAATAGCTGCTCATGGAGAGCTGCTCAGAAACCAGTAACAGCTCAACGCTTTGAAAAGCACATTTTAAACAGAACTCACGTATTTACACACCTGAGTCAGTACTAACTGCTCTGACTGAATTGATAAGGAAATGGTGTAATTAATCCAGCTGTGATGATGGGAACGCAACCGTTCACATGGCACTGTTTCTGCAGAGCTATTCACAGATTATTTTACTGAATGTAAAATAATCTTCTGTATGTTTTCTGAACTGAGGCTGGAGTTGTAGCAGATTCTCAGGCTGTAGCAGATTCTCATTTTCTTCTTTTTTTTTATTTTTCATGCTTCATTTTGTACCGCAGTTAGCCATTAATGCAGCAGTGCTGATCTCCATGGTGTCTGAAGGATTGTGTCATCCAGAAAGAAAGAAAATGTCACATCCTTAATGCAAGAACATCACCAATGCGAAAGGGGAAATGTCACATCCCTGAGAGAATACATGTCAAATCTGTAGAGGAAAAAGAAGCTGCTTCCATAACAAGGAAAAGCTCACACCTGTAACACGGAAAAGCTCACACCTGTAACACGGAAAAGCTCACACCTGTAACACGGAAAAGCTCACACCCGTAACAAGGGAAACCTCACACCTGTAACAAGGGAAACCTCACACCTGTAACACGGAAAAGCTCACGTTTCTCTAACAAGGAAAAGCTCACGTTTCTCTAGCAAAATAAATGTCACATCTATAATAGAAACAGTGTCATATCAGTAACAAAATAAATGTCACATCTGTAACAGGGAGAATGTCTCATCCATAGCACAATAAACATCGCATCTGTAATGGGGGGAAAAGGCCTCTTCCATAACAGGGAAAACGTCACATCTGTTACAGATATGGATATAAAGTTTTCCGCAATTGTCTTTAAAATGTTCGTGAACTCCAAATGTTGTGTCCATGTTGTGACATTGTTAATGTTGCTAAAGTGTTAGATATCTGAATAGGAATGTCACACTGTTGAATATTGATCAGTGTTCTTCCTGAAAACTCACATCACAGGAGCTCATTAATCCTAAAGCTTACAGAGGCAGGAAAACAGGTCAGTATGAGTTCGGATGTTATAGCTGTAATCGCAGAAGTGCTCTTGTGTGATAAATTCATGTGCAGTACACTCATATGCACTCACAGGTCTTTTGGCGGTGTGTGTTTTCGGCAGGTCGGAGAAGGATGGGGTCGCTCGGGAGTCGTTTTCAAGCCTCTCACCACCGCCTCAGCGAGACGCCGCAACCTCGCTGCGCAGGAAGCACACACGCCTGTGAGTGCAAGAAGAGGAAACGAAGCTCGCACTGTGAATGTGACAGCGATCCAGACGAAGAGGACAGTCTGCTGGACACACCGTGCAGGTCTCTCACACACACACACACACACACACACACACACACACACACACACACACTCTCACTCCATTTCACTTTTTTGAACTTATGTATATGAATTGTAAAATAGAGGCAAAGACATACTTTTGAAATTTAAAAAAAAAACAATGGGGAGTGCAAACTTTTGCCCCTATCTAATGTGATATAATCTTTGCTCTGAGTTACTTTCCCTCTTGCTTCCTCTTTGCTTTCCCTGACTGGGCTGTAACAGGAAAAAGCTGAAGAGCACGTCTAAGTACATTTATCAGACGCTGTTCCTGAACGGGGAGAACAGCGACATCCGGATCTGCGCGCTCGGCCAGGAGTGGAACCTGCACAAAGTTTACCTGTGTCAGGTACAGCGCACTCTTCACCCTCTGCACAGTGCACTTGTTCTAATTTGTTCTTGTTTCTATAGTAACAATTTACACGGAGATCTGCATGACGGACACTTCGCATAAACTGATCAAAAGAAACAAATGTGTAATCTCTCTGAGGAGACATTTATTAACTATTTACGTAAGGAGTCTCCAGTGTCAGTGCTTTGTACCTGTCGCTACAGAGATGAAGAGAGGCTGTTTTAACGAACGTGATAACAGGAACTAACTTGTTTTTACCGTGAATGTAACTATAGGATGAAAAGTATGAGCCGTTTATTAATAAATGTAAAACAGCACACCCCCAAGTGTTTTATTAATCACTTAATCCACTAATGTAATGAAACTCTAGCAGTCTGGCTGGTGTTAGGATCGATATCTATCCACTGTATTAGTGTGTCACTCGGAATAATCAGAGACGTCAATCAAAATAATCCTAACGTGGTGGTATTTATAATATCGAAACCATGCTAAAATGTTCAGCTATTACGATACTAAAATGTCAGATTGGTGCAGGTCTTTTCCGTGTCTTTAAGTTCCTGGTGTCTGTGTTTTGAGAGGACGAGCAGACAGAACAAGAGGCACGTCAGCCCTATGAAGAGGTCGTACAAGTCACCGAGGACCTTCCTTAGCAACATGATGGTGATCCAGCTGGAGATCCCAGATCAGAATATCGACACAGAAGGTGAGACGGCGTGAAAGTGGAAGACAGTGTGTGTTTTACATTTACACAGACTTCTCTCTGTGCTGTCAGTGCTGAATCAGGAAGCTGGATTGTGTGTGTGTGTGTGTGTGTGTGTGTGTGTGTGTGTGTGTGTGTGTGTGTGTGTGTGTGTAGCTCTTCAGGTGGTGTTTGGCTCCCTCTACAGGGACGACGTTCTGATCAAACCCAGCCGAGTTGTCAGTATCCTGGCTGCTGCCTGCATGCTCCAGCTGGTCAGTGTGCTTTATTTCAACAGGAAGTTAAGATTTTAATATGTTTATATACATAAATCTGACCTTCATTCCACGAACCCGTACTGAATTTAGTTCCACTTCTGGCGTAGGTGTCGAACAGAGACCTGGTCAAATACGATTCCTCACACTTTCATCCTAATGTCTCTGTTTAGAAAGGATTTTCAACCACACTGTATTGTACTGTACAGTGAGTTTCTGCTGTAGTGCAGACTGTGTGTGTCAAAGATTCTGCATCTTTTCACACACACACACAATCAGCTGTGGACCAAAACGTCCGCTCAGAGAGCGTCTGGCAGTCATGAGGTGGAGCCGAGTCTCCTCCGCTTCTAAACAGTGAGAAAGTGATTCAACTCTGGATCAGCTCGATTGCACGACATGAGCCAGACATGCCATGTGGTGTTGGTTTTTTGTGTGTGTGTGTGTGTAGAGATCAGCTGCTAGACTGATCCATGAGGTGCAAACTGAGAAAATGCCGTGTGGTCTGAAGAGTTGTACCGAACAAAAAGAGAGAATACACCCTGAATGTGTTGCATCAAATATTTTTAAATATGTTTAGTGCTCGTTCTGTATTCTCTGTGCTTGGGTGATTTTTATCATCTCTACTCACACATGGCAAAGATTTGTTTAACGTTTTCCACCTCTGTATTTCTGATCAGTGGGTTTTATGGTATGTTTTCAGCTCTTTATACCCATCAGACAGTGTTTGTTTTTTTTTTTAATTTTTTTTTTTTTACCTTTTCATTTGTTGTCCATGTGACACCAAAACAAAGCAAATTGTAAACGATCCAGATGTTTAAATTTCACTCGGATTCAGGCTCGGAAAATTGTCTGATGTGTGTGTAAGCGCCCTGGAACAGCCTTCTGATGTCTCCTTGCCTCTCTTATATTTCCTCCAATCAGGAAAATTATAAAATAATATTCCACTGTCTGTGTAGATCACGAGCTGGTTGTTAGCTTTTTACTACGTAATTGTTCGGATCTAAACACAAATCAAGTCGTGCCATGGCATCATTCATAATCTCCATAATTGTGTGTGTGTGTGTGTGTGTGTGTGCGCGGCGTCCTACCCGATTAGGTCGTCACACCACTTTGGTACTTCCTCTTGTAGTCACACTTCTGCCACACACCGAAGATGGCCGCTGCTAACATGTACGGCCTGGACTCTGTCACAAAGAAGTCAGTGTCATTTTTTCCCATTATGAGTCACTTTTTTTTTTTCTTCCCCTCCTCTCTACATGGCATCGTGATCCGAGTGTTTATGTGCTTTATAGGTGTTTGGAGTGGCTTCTCAATAACCTGATGACCCATCAAAATGTGGAGCTGATGAAGGAGCTGGGGTATCTGTCCATCTCTTTAATTCACACATTGATTAAATGATTAAATATTCCGCATGTTTACCTTTTTTTGCGTTTACGAAGGGTTGAAATCATCGAGCAGCTGATTCAGTCGTCGGATCTTTTTGTCATGCAAGTGGAGATGGACGTGTACACTGCTCTGAAGAAGGTTCGTCTTTCCCGACTTCAACGAACCAATAAATGAGCGTGTCAAGTCATACTCGTGTTATTGAATTAGCCTTCCTCTGTTTTGTGGTCGTACAGTGGATGTTCCTGCAGCTCAATCCGTCGTGGGATGGTCCCATCAAGCAGCTTCTGGTCGTGCGTCTATGCACCGAGACATTTTCTTCTTCGCCACACAAACGTGAGTGAGTACGACCAGTGTACTACAGGGTTCCTATTGATTGCTCGTTGTGTGTTTATGCATAATGGATTTCCCAGACAATACACCTCCCCACTTTACGCTGCTTTAAAAGCTGTGTGCTTAGAGGAAAATGCAATTTATTGTAGTTTGTTGTATAAATCGTATTATTTTACCAGGTACTTTTGCTCTGGTTTCGACTGAAGCTTGTAATTCAGAATATGTCCTACAGTGGCTATAAAAATTCTACACACCTCTGTTAAAATTGCAGTGATGTAAAAAATTTAGCCATAAATCATGTCAAATTTTTTATAGGTTGCTTTATCACACTAAAGGTAGAAACTGAGCTGACCTGTGATTTTAACAGGGATGTGGAGTCTAAGGGGAAAAAAAACAAAACAAAACTGCAAAAACACCCCAACTTGGAATTCCACCTTGGAAAAAATCGGGAAGGATTTCTTAACTCCAAGTTCAGGATATGACATCATATAATGGCTGCTCACACTGTCAAGAGCATATTACATATTATATATTATATATTATATATTATATAATATATTTAAATCAAACTCATGCTTTATTTTCTAAAATGTCTGTATTGATTGTAAAACTGTGCATTAGCATCCCCTGCTGGTCAGGTGTAGTATAAATTTCCTCCTGTTGTTGTTGCGGTAATTTAGCTCTGTACTGTCTCTGAGCTGAAGCCTCTGCTACAGTCCTTAGCTCGTATTCATCAAATCTCATAAAGGAGGAAACTGGTTATACTCAGAGATTTACAGGTGCAATACAGCACCTTACATTCGTTATAATGCTGTATACTGTCCAAGCAAATCTTTGTCCAGCCAATAGGAGAGCAGCATTTTCACTTTGTTATTTATATCCTTTTGAGTCTGTTTCTGACCGAGCGTGTGGGTTCTCCTTCAGAGCTGGGAGAGGAGGAGCCATTTCTGTGCACGGAGCAGGGCTCGCCTTTTACCCCCGTCTTCAGACACGTCCGCCTGCAGTACATCATCAATGACCTGGCCTCGGCCCGCATCCTCGAGAGGGATAACATCATTCCACCCGGTAAGATCCGTGCACGCGGATTACAGCGACTCCACCATCAGGCACAGACCGATCGGGTTTTAATCAGTGCTGCCTAAATTAAAATTAAAATCCTGCAGTACTGGACGTTTAAAGGAACGGGTTGCCAAAAAAAATTCCCACTTACCCCAAATGAATCGATCATCCATGACATGTTAAGTACCTGGTGTTTCCTTTATCCTTGTTTGAAAATCATTAAAAAGATTTCAGGTCATCATAGTGGAAGTGGTTTGGATTTTTGTAGCTTCAGTGAAACCATGACAGATCCTGCTTTACTATATTTAGACAATTACTGGAGGACTGAGACAGGAGAGACGAGAATGAAATTCTGACCAACAGGTCCTATATGTTCGTCGTCACCTTCGCCATGCTTCGAACAGAGCACGACAATGACAACGGGTGAGTGAGATCAGCCCCGAAATCACACACCAGCCAAAGTTTATAAAATCAAGCACAACCTACAGCAGTAGCTAGTATCTAGTCCAGTGATTCTCATTTTCTAAACATGAACCAGCAGAGCTTTTGTGACAAATCACATGCATTAATGTAAAGTATTTAGCTGAAGGAAGCTCATCGGACCAGAGACTAGCTACGGCACTAGGAGATGTTAAGCCAGAAAGGGCTGAGGTTTCACAGACTGGTCTGATTAGCAAGAAAAGTTGATGAAACGGAAAACTTCACCTTCCAAAATACATGTTTCTCAGCCAATGCTCTTTACAGACTAATCACAGCCATGTTTATACTTTATACTTTTCAAGGCAGATATCTATTAGCTTAGATTTTAACATCTAATTTGTGTTATCTCTGTGTGCCTATGCATGCGTTAGACCCCATCTCCGGTTATTCCTCCTTAAACTTGTCTTGTCGTACGCGACGCCAGCTTTCGATTTGTTTCTACCTCTACATTCAGTACTAGTCGTTACTGTGTCGTAGTATTATAGCAGTGTTACGAGTTGAAGTGAGGTCATGTGAGAATCTTTTCTTCAGTACTGCTGGAGATGGACAGGTTTTAATTACGGGTTCGACCTGCTGGTCACCTACACCAACCGCTTCATCGTGTTCAAGAGGAATACGCTCAGTCAGCCGTGCGGGGGCGCGGTCAGCCTACAGCCACGACGACACCTCGCTTTCAGGTGAGCCGCCTTTAAAAATAACATACAGTGCTCAGAAATGGACTTGATCGTAGCTTTTCACTTTTCACTGACATACCTTTGATTCTAATGAGTGCCAGTATTTATGAGCGAAGGTTCCTCAACTAGCTGATAAACCACCGTTGCCATAATCCAAACGTCGGATCATCCTTCATATGGTTAATATGCTGTTAACTGGACAACTTCTCTCCTGATAAGCTTCTCCTCTTGGACAACTTTGTTGTGTTCTTCGGCATCAACCATTCATCAAGAGTCTTATGGATTCTCAGAAAAGCAGTATCTAATTTTGAGGAGGCTTGCAAAAGCTCAGACGTAATACAAAGCAATTACCCCCGTGACATTGTCAGTTTTACCAGAGGTAGTCGGTTAGTCTAAAGTCGTCCGTAAAGAAAGGGAAAGCAATAGCCTATTTTCACGAAACATAAATGTTACGTTTCATATCTGTATATCTGTAGTCAATTTGGTGGGTTTTTTTTTTTACGAAATCTTGCAAAGATTGGCCACTGAGGGACCTACTCAGATTTTTGAAATTAAATAAACATAAACACTTGGATGGCAGTTTATTAGATACCTGTTCAAACTACTGGTATGTTCTGTTGACCTTGAAAACTCAGTATATGTGAAATTATGATCTTCTGTACATCAGCTGTGAAGTATCTAACAGTGTGTGTAGGAGATGTTTGCCTGCCTAAAATGGTGAACACGTTAACTTTTTTTTAATGTGTTTACTGCCTTATGCTGGAGCAGTCTAGCTGAAACGGCTTGCCACTGATCAACAGGAGGTTCTTTAGCAATAATTATGAATTTGGTCCTAATTCACTTCCCACGAACCTGGGGAGACTAGCGACGAACCTGGGGAGACTAGCGACGAACCTGGGGAGACTAGCGACGAACGACCCCTCTGATCGCTGCTTGTGGCTATATCATAATTGTTTCATGTTCATTGCAGTATTGGGGTTTAAAGCACTGGGCTGCTCTGTACGAGTGGTTCTTCACACAAACGACACTGTAACTTTATTTCTAGCCATGTACTTCATTTTTTAAAGCTCTCTCTCTCTCTCTCTCTCTCTCTCTCTCTCTCTCTGTCATTTGTTGGGCAGGTTACGGCTTGCGTCGTTCGACAGCTGCGGCAAACTGATCTGCAGCCGCTCTACAGGCTACCAGCTGCTCACTCTGGAGAAAGATCAGGTTTTGTCACAAATACACACACAGCCATTAAAACGATCACACACACTTTTAGGGTAAGGTTCACACTTTTACTATAAGATAGCATTCTCATTCAAGTTACTTCTAACAAGAACGTGTGGATGGTGTACATCGAAACTGCACTGAAGTCGTGGTAGAGAGGAAAATTTTGCATCCTTCTTGGTAGCAGGCTAATAACCTGCTTAGCAACTTGCTTGCTAATCAGCTAAGTATTGTTTTGTAGAAATCTGACCGAGAACACGTGGATGCTAAAGACGTGATCTCCAGCTACACCCATGTTACAGATAGTCATTTGAATGTTTTGTGTTAACCGCTCACAGCCATTTCGTGGCGTACAACCTGCTGTACACCCGTAGTGCATTATGGGTAATACACAGAGCGCTTAGTTACGTCTGAAAGGCATTTTGAGCACAAAATAGAAATAGGAGGAGCTGGAAATCTCAGGGAAAAAATTGATGTCAGTGTCAAGCATGTGTTATTGCATCATACAATATGAGCCAATCAGGTTTCAGTATGTAAATGTAAGTCAGGCAACACCGATTTAGCATAAGGTGTGTTGGGTCGAGGGCGTTTCTAATTTGCATATTCGTAAAATCTGGATTTCTGTTTAATGCAATTTATTATTCACTATTTAATAAAGAATGGGTGACTTTTTAAAGTGTGTTAGAGTCGTTAAAACACTAAACATAAACTCAGTGGTGTGTGTGTGTGTGTGTGTGTGTGTGTGTGTGTGTGTGTGTGTGTGTGTGTAGGAGTACGTGGTGATGAACCTGGACAGCCGTCTCCTGTCCTTCCCGCTCTACGTCTGCTGTAACTTCCTGTACACTTCCCCCTCCCCCGAGCGCCGGGCCGACACCGGCGAATCAGAAAGCAG